>LPNX010143240.1:121713-150257 GCA_001517045.1 Pseudotsuga menziesii | reverse complement strand
CTTTAAGGTAAATAAAAATGCGAGGTCTTTCAAAACTTGCACAATTCTTGCTGCTGCGATCTGTGGGAGGATAGAGGACGATTTATAACAGCAGCGGCAGATGGGTAGAACGTTCAGGAGCGAAGGTGCTTCTCAAACATTAAAGTTTTCTCCCACCGGTCCGTTTTGTTCTAGGGGCTTCCTTTGCACAGTTTTTCAAGTTTTCTCCCACCGGTCCGCTTTGTTCTAGGGGCTTCCTTTGCACAGTTTTCCTCTTTACCGGATTGTTCTAGGGGCTTCCGTTGCATAGTTATGAACCTGTTTTCCCTCTTTTTAAATTTGGGCAGGAATCATGGTTCCATTAAATCATCCTTCGAGGAATCACGGTTCCAATAAATTATCATTCGATTATTGCCAAACCTTAAAACTTTTCAAAGTTATCACATGTAGACTCAAAACGTAGTCAACAAACCTTTGGCCAAAAGCAAAAAAAACATGTCATTGACTCATTTTTACCAAAGTTTGAATCTTTCTTTATGCAGTGCCATATGCTAAGGTGTATAATGTACAATTCTCTACCAAGAGATACAATTAAGTGAGAATTATCTTTCAAAATCCTTACCCAATATTCTCCCTTTTCAAATAATGTTGTAAATTCCTTGAACTTAAAAAAAACTAGACTCTTTTAATATTCAAGTAAAATACCTAGGTATAATTAGCAAAGTTAGCTAGTAATGGTTTGTTTACAGAACGAAGGTCACGATGGAAAAGTTCCATGAAATTCATTACTCCCCAAGCCTTCCCTATTTCAAAATAGCTAGGTGATGCTTGCGAAGCATACACCCTTCTCATAGTTCGTCACAAAGAACAAACTTATGTAGTACGTTAGCCATGTTATGTTTTGTCATCATTAACAACCTTCATAAATTTAGATGGTTAAGTCATCCATGCCAAATTCTACTTTGGTCGTTAGTTTTAGCTATGAGTGTAGTCGATTGTGGTCTATCTTGAGATATGATTGAAAAGTTATATAGTCTATCCTTAAGGCCAAGAAATCCTCAATGAAAACAACAAATTAATTTGTTCAAAATTCTACGTTCTTGCCAGTTCAAATCAGTTGAGCAACAAAAAACAAATTGGCATTCAAACTAGGTACATGATAGACATTAATATGACTCGTAACACCATGTTTGCATTCATTTGTTCCACAATTGATAATGGTAAGTATATGATCATGTACTACAAAGATTAGTTTTTTTATAGCTTAGCTCAATCATGAAGAAAAGAGAGAAACATTTGTAGCCATGTGATAGGTGCAACCAAAGTAAATTATCTATTAACACTAAGAAGAGTGAGCATGCAAGACTAGAGAAAAATTAAAAGAAAACGTATAGTTACATGTCTTACCTTCTAAAGTTCAATGTTGTAGGCCTATTGATCTTCCAGTTGACATGTCTCCGTCAAGCTTCTTCATTCTCTCGTCTAGATCCTTAGTTTCCTACCAACAATCTCTATATGTCCCAATTTTCTGCAATAATGACATGTTTTCTTTTTCCTATCTTTATTTGTCAAACTCTAATCACCATGCTTCTTCTAGACATTATGGTCAATGTAATCATGTTGTTTCTCTTTACTACATTGTGAACCTATTTCCCCACAATTCTATCAACTCTTTCCCTTTGTATAAACGAGCTTGTTTTTTGACCTCAAACTTCACTTTAGTAAGCAATGTATTTTTTGTCTTAATTAATGAACCATAGAAATAATCAAAGGAATAAATTTATTTTCATTTGTTTTGGAAATCAAACTAGCACAAAAAGACAAACAAAATACATCATAGGGTGTCTTATGATTTATCAAGGTCAATTTTATGCATCGACCATGGTTGTATGGAAAATCCATTATGCATTTATCCAAATTCATCTTTAAAGTTACCTATCAAAAACCAAGTAACCTTTAACTATTTCAAAAGAGAGAGGACACAAAGAGATAAAACCTTTCTCAATCTACACAACTAGACTTTCATCAATTTTGAAACAAAGTCTTTGGCTTCTTCCAAAAAATAGCTAGACAGCCAATCCCACTTGTATGCAATAGAATCTTCATATAAATGTTGGTTATCATGATTTCTATAGCTTCATCCTTCTTCCCATCAATGATACATTTCTACTAGTCATCCTTCAAATCTAGAAATACATCCTTTCTAAAAGGCTAGATCACTTTCCTTTTCAAAAGTGTTTACGTATCTTGAAGTCATTCAAAAATACATGCTACTGCTTGCAATACATGATGTTGATTTATAGATCTAATTCTAGATTCAATATGCAACCTAAAACATTGATTCAATCTAAAATACATATTTGACTTATGCAGATCGTGTATAATGAACAACCACCAAAAGACTCTGATCCAGATGGAGATCGGTGACCACGCACCTATTCCACTAGCTGAAAACAATTGTCCATTGTGGTAGTTTCCTAGTTATTTTTCTACGGTTTTTTGGGGACCAAACTTCCGAGGCTATTTTGAGGCCATAAACGATGTTTTTTTTAAAATTCAGGTGGCCAAATGGTTGCCCTTGGCATGCATTGGGCCACAGTCAAAAGTTGTAAATCTCGGATAGATATTTCCAATGAGCTATTGAGCGCCCAAACCAGAGATCACGTGCAAAAGTTATGACCCCAGGAAGTTGATTGTTCAACTTACCACCTTGGGGTCGTAAACTTTATGACGATTCATCTTCTAGGGCTGCGTTTTGGACTTTTGGGGTTCTCACCCTTGTCCTTATTATAAATAGGCCCCTTTGGACTCATTTTGTATTCATCTTGGCATGACTGAGTGTAGCAGCCACATCTCTTCTCAGAGATATCTACCACCATTCTAGCAATTGTATTACTATTTGTTCCATTCCCGCCATTTAATAGAATACGTGTTTACTGTATCTCTGTTATCTTTGCAAAATGTCTTTGTTTATGATTCTGTATTTGTTACATCATTTCGTTCACACATAAATCCGGATCAGACTCATGGACAATAGGTTATATATCAAACAATTAGCTCCAATACCACATTGGATCACCAAGGAATCACCTAGCACTTTGATCTACCCCATTTCCTATTTTTTCAAAAACTCCAAATAATGGATTTAATGAGAGCGCTTCAATGTTGTAAGCATATGTCTCTAACATCTCTCACAAAATGGAAATCCTCATCGTAGCAATCAAGAGGAATTTCAGACCTTTTTAAGTTGTTTGGTAGCTCTAACTTAAATCTAGTTTAGATGGGAAATATGGAAACAAATAAGAACCTCAATGGGATCCAACAAAGGAGCTAGAGAAAGAGATACCAAGTTCCAAAAACACCTCTTCCCAATCTGTCTTCAAAGTAGAAGAAAAAGTGGACATCAAATCCTATTAATGTGAGACTGATGCTAATATTGGATGCAACAATTAGAATTCCATTTTAGTGTTCACAATATAGGAGAATATAAAAATATATCATTTACTCAATTGAAGTTAGAGGGCCATGCCCAATCTTGGTGGTAAATCCACATGGAGATGTTTGGGTTGGAAGGTGGTCCCCTAGTAACTAAGAAAGAGGGATTTTGTACCCTCATTAAGGTCCTAGTTTTACCCTATTGGGTATGAAGAGGACCAATGGATCCATTGGATTTACTTTTGAGAGAAGCACAGGAAAAGTGTACAAGAGTACATCACTAAGTTTATAAAACAACCCCTTGTGTTGGGAACATATTTCAAGAAGTAAGACAAGGGAGTGTGTTAACTAAATGGTTTCTAGGGAAGGAAGTGGGTTTCATTATTGTTGTGTTAATTTTTGTTCCATAGTTTAAAGGGAGTGGGATTGTGTTAGTAGAGTAGAATAAGTAAAAGACCCTCTGCTAGCAATGATATGTGCCATTATGTCAATGGAAATCCCACAGTGAGTTAATCATTTTTTGTAAATGCATTTGATATTTGAGAAGAAAAGAGTGAGGTATATTCCTCGCCCTCTAGTTATGTTTCCCCATTTTGGTTTTGTAGGGTGCATCTTGTATTCATTGGGTGGATGGTGTGGTATTTGTTGAAATTTTTTTATTTCATTCTCAATATATTTCAGTATTATGAGCATTGCGCTAGTAATATTAAAGTTTAAAGTAAATGCCTCTTAATGAATATTTTGCAAACACTTGAAGTGATATGTTGTACTGAACAATTTAAGCGGACTATCCATCACTATTTATGGTTCAACAATTATAGCTTTCATGTTTTCTTCCTTAGTGTTGATGCAACCTCAACTAGTTTCCTTTCTCTACTACACACGAGAACTAAGGTAGTATTGTTGTAGAGCTTATTGCTAGTTTAATTATTGCATGGGAATTCTTCTTAATTAAAGTATGGCACAAAAAATGTGTTCATGGGATATTGAATAATGCCCCTTATTCCACTAAATACAAAAGAATACATCCCTCACTTAATAATCACCATTAAGCTGAGACACCATTAACTGAGAGTTAAGTCTAACCTCAAGACATGAAATACCATGAGAAAAAGCATCCCATAGTAGATCAATAATGGCGTTGTATTCAAGCATGTTGTTAATGGCGTGACGTAAATAGGAACCTCATGAGGCAACTAGTTGTCCTGTGGGTGAATAGATAACCGAAGCGACCGATGAAAGATTGCAAGTGTGATGGCTAGTGCCATCATCAAATCCTATAAAGGTATAAGTAGACATATAAAACACAACCAAAGTTACATAAGAAAAGCTAAAAAACAAACAATTTACAAAATTGTACAAATATATACAAGAAAAAGCACACAGAATGGGCATGATAATTTTTCAAGTAGAGCCCATTTTGAGGCTCTGACAACTTGTTCCCTTTGTAATCTACTAATTCATAAGCCAATTTTTTCAGAACTTTAGATATTGTGTACAGCTTGAGCTACATTGAATTAAATTTCCCTTCCCCCAAGAGTTCTTTGGTTTGTTCATATGCTAAGACGAGATCCGCCATAGAGAAAATACTAGGTTTAACTGATTTATCATACTGGATCTTCACCCATTATTTAAGTGCCTCATTTGTTGTTAGTGCATCTCAATGTTGTTTATTTAAATGTTCTAAATGTAACAAACATTCTTCTAAAGTGGAAATTTCAGGTAGCAATTGTATCACGAGTTTCAACGATGGCATCTCTTATTCAATCACTATGACCACCTCCACTCTATGGGCGAGTTGTAAACGTGAAAAATTTGTAGCGGTCTTAACTATGGTTTAGTATGCCCAAAGTGTATGATAAAGCATGATGTGCCTATTACACCTACTATCATTGATGATCCATTTGAGAAATATGGTTTTCAAGGTCTTATTAACAACCTCAACTTGTCCATTCACTTGCAGATAGAATGAAGATGAATGGTCTTGTCTAAAACCAAGCATAGTAGTTAATTCAGTCAACATCTTATTCTGAAAATGGATTCCATGGTTAGTGACAATCTGTTTTGGAATATCAGATATGGAAATAATTTGGTTAAATATGAAATAAGATGCAATTTCACCATAGAACTTTAAGGTATGCACTTCCTTCGCCCACTTAGTGAAGTAGTCTAGGATGAAAATGATATATTTATTCCCCCAATGGAAATTGGGTTACATGTCATAAATTCCACCTCCCACTTTGTGAAGGGTCCTACCGCGATGATGGGGAAAAGAGGAGCATGATGTGACCAATTTTTTTTGGTATAAAGCTGACAATGATGACAACGTTTAACAACTTACACACAATCTTTAAATATGGTGGGACAAAAGTATCCGACATGTAAAATATTCTTGGTCATTGCTAACCTAGATAAATGACCCCCACATGCTCCGCTATGGGAATCGTTCTAGATTGAATTGGCCTCCTCGTGAATGAGATACTGACACAATATTGATTCTACCCCTCTTCGATATAATGTATAACTGATGATGAGGTAGTTCTTTGCATTAAGTCATAGTTTCCATCGTTCTTCTCGCGAGGAGGTTTCAGGACACTTCAAAGTTTGAATATATATCAGAATATGTCCATACCAAGGATATGAGGTTTCTATTAAGAATATGTGTTCATCCAGGAATGATTCATCCTTAATTATGGATTTTTGTCAATATGGAACTCAGAAATCAACTCTACGAACACCAAAGACTTTTTAGACTAAGATTAAAAATCCACGTTAAAATATTGGAATATGACAATTCATTTGTTGAATTTTCCACCAATTATTCGTCAAGATAAAACATAATAGAAAGGATTTACATCTGCAATGACAATGGTAGTCCGGAGTAGAATATGGTGGCGTAACCTTGGAATGACATATACGCTGCTAGAGCTAATTTCTCGACATGTGAGTAGTAAGGTTCATGTCCTACCAAAGATTGGCTAAGGTATTAGATGACATGCTCTTAGAGATGGCCATCTCCCTAAACAAGCACTATGCCAACTGTAGAATCCTATGCATCCAGATACGATATTTAATCTTTAGTGTTATCTGGTGGGCATAAGAAAGGAACTGACAAGAATGTTTTTTTAAGTTCCTCGAATGATCGTTGTGCGGATTTATCCCATAAAAATGGAGTGTGTTGCTTAAGAAGATGCATTAAACCCTTAGTGATTGTGGCATAATTAATTATAAATCGTCTGAGAAAATTGGATTTACCTTGTAAATTTTGAATTTTCCTAATGGTTCAAGGAGGAGGCAAGTTCACGATTGCCTAAAAATTTAATGGATCGACCATGATACCTTCGTTAGACACAATAAAACCTAGAAAAAGTATTGATTTGACATAGAAAACACATTTATGGGGATTTAAACGTATCTTATAGTTTCTACATTGTTCGAATATCGACCGTATATGAGTCAGGTTATCTTTTCTCTTGTGAAAATGTGTCGAAAGATCATCTAGGTAGTGTTTGACAATGATTTTTATATCATGAAAGGAAAATTCCATGGCTCGTTGAAAAGAAGCTACGGAATTTTTCAAACTAAAAGACACTTTTTTATACGCGAAGGTACCCCAAGGGCATATAAAAGTGGACTTATGTTAGTCTTCATGTTTGATTTCGATATGATTATATGCCAAAAACTATACATTAAAGAAAAGATTTCACTACTTGCACACACATCACTTATCTTATAAATGAATGGTGTAGGGTAGTTGTATTTAGGTCATGATTTATTATAATATATAAAATATGTACAGACGTGGATAGTTCCTTGTTTCTAATCGTATGGAACCAGATTGGTTACCCACTATGTCAATGAAATCGGGTATATGAATCCAAATTTAAACATTTTTTCGACTTCGACTTTGATGGATGCTGCCTTCCGAGGATTAACACGACGTAGTATTATCCGAAGAGGTTTAATGTTGGTATAGGTTCTTATTTTGTGTTAAATAATATACGGGTCTATACCTAGAATCTCCTCGTTTGACCAGGGAAACATGTCGTTGAATTCCTTGAAAAGGGTTTTGTAAATGGAAATCTCTTCAGGTGAAGAGTTTTCTCCAATGTAAACATTTTCCACAACGCTAGGTTTGATGGATATGTTGATCGGTCTGGTATCAGAAATGTTTGACATATTCCCCTTGGAAAACACTCCTTCCATGGGTAATGGGATCATTGGTAGATCAATATCTTCACTTAGTCTCACGTGAAACTATGAATTCTCTATTCTGCTAAGTTTCGAAAGAAAATAATACGTGTGATGCATATCTTCACAAATTTTATTAGGTCCCATCATGGCTTCCAAGATGTCTTCATCTAACGGTAAAGCCACATCTAAATAATCATAAGAGTATGTAGAGTTCACTACCCATGTGGGAAAATAGATTTCATCCAAATCCTCTGAGATGTAAGGAGTCGGGATGGAATCAATAGTAGCATCATATATCACTTGATAAGACACTTCTGCTGTAGATAAGGGCACGTCTGGTTCAACTTGCGAATGTAGAAACCACCTGTCAGTCGGATTCGAGACTTAGTAAAATTCTCCAGATGTACCAAAGGTATTCCCTACACTAGTTATTCCAATGTATTTTATAGGAGAGGGAAATTCAACGGTTCCCATAAGTGAGGCATACATCCCTACTCCTAAACTCTCGTTCACTGAGCGCATATGATCAATCAGTGGAACATTCGATTCTGATGTTTTCATATGATTTTTATAGGTGTAGGATAATTGATAAATGGTAACTATCTTCCCTTCATGAAGGAACATAAGAACCTGAAAAACTGATGATGGGATTGCACACATGGCATAGGTCCAACTTCTGCCCAAAAGCAGGTTGTAATCCAACAGAACATCTATTACCTCAACTTCAATTGAAACCACCTTCCCTGCAAATTCTATATCAAAATAAGGAAGGATATCACGCGGATGGAAAGACCTTCCATTAAAATTGGTTAGAAAGGTGTTATACGGAACCAAATTAGGAGATCTAGGGAATTTCCAACATGATATGGCCATCACACAATTATATGCTCCTTCATATATAACTGTTTGTCCAATGGTATTAGCCCCATGTACTACTTCAATTTGGAAAGCGACATGGGAAGGTAATCGAGGTTTGACATCAAACAAGTCAAACGTAGCCACTAAACTTGTAGAATCCAAACTATCGATAGATTCTAGAAGTGCATTACATTGTGAACAATAACTTTGTAACACTTCAAAGACAGACATGGCACAAGGAGTCTGGGATAGGTCTTCCAAATCCAAATAGTTGGGATTACTCAGCGCATTAGGATTGTGTGATGCCCACTTGAATACGCCTTTTAGTATCTTAGGCATAGGATCAGTCGGCTTCTCAATGGAAAGAGGGGTTGGCATTTCGACATCTTCTTTTTCTTTTTGTGATGACTCACGATGGTAGTTTTTAGCTATTGTTTTCAATAAGGCATGATATCATACCATATTGATGTAAGACCGATCAAAAGAGGAAGCAATTTGAGTGCCCCCAATGGTCTTAGGGTCACTCAAACTTGGATTTGTCCTTTTGGGAATGGATCCTTTAGGACAATAGGTTGTTTCTTTAACAACTTCTGAGCTTCGTCCATAAGGGGGAATTGATAGGTTAGGTGATCTTCTTGGAAAATTTTACAAGGGAATTTTACTTTCGTATTCCCTTATTTACCCCCCTCATCATTGTTTGTGGGATTAGGTTTATTTTGATTACCCTCTCCTTCTTTCCTTTATTTTTCTTCCCATTGGGCTGCTAAGTACCCTTTTTATTAGATTGTACGTTGTAAACATTTGCATTTTTAGGGTAGGGTATGGCATCATTAGCCATCTCTACTGCAGACTGCTTCACGGATAACTTGTATATTTTCTTAGCTAAGGATTCTACAGTCACGGTGTTTCAACTAAACCCACAATTCCATCAACATGTGGTCTAGGTTTGGGTTTCGTAAAGTCATTGTTGTACATAGGTGCATCTGGTATGATTTCACAAAGTATCCCAGACTAAGCATAAATAAAATCTAGTGGTTGGGCTCTTAATATGGATTCCTCCTCTATTGTACCCCTGAAGTAGAAATGATTTTCAAATATAAGGAATTTAGGACTTCAAAAACCATTCTAATAGAAATGTGGAAATAATGTTGGCCTTAACTGGCCTCTTTTTCCTTAGACATCCCTGAATATCGTCAGAAATGTGTGTAGCCTTACTTTTCCTGAAGTTTGAGAAAAGGTCTGTACCAGCATCATACCGGACATGATGTTGTATATGGTTGAGGGATAACATCGCTGAATAATGGAAACTATTGTAAGTAGAATATGGAAGTTCAATATACCATTTGGATACCATGCTAGTGAAGGTTCTTTGAAAGAATTGTAGTTGAATAGAATCGTTATTCTTCGAATTAGAGGAGCACCATAAGTGAAAGGTAGTGACTTGGTCACCAAGATCTTCACCAGGTTTTGCTTCAAATTTAGGAATCTATGAAGGTAACTTGATCGAAACCGGTGGCCAAGTCTGATCATGACACATGGGGTCATTCATCAATTTCAAAAGGTTTGAAAAGTTTAAAGTTGCTAGAAATGGAAGACGAGGCCCTAGACAAAATTTTATTTTGAGGAGTTTGGTGAGAAGAAGTTCCTGCACCAAAGTTCCTATAAGGTTAGTTGGGGTTTTCCCAAACTACCGTTTGTGATTTGACAATGGTTTGAAATGGGTTGCACCTGAAATCCAAAGGGTTACTCCCTTGGGGTGTATTATACTGAGTCTGGTTATTTACGACTAAAATAGATGTCGTAGACACAAGAGTGGTATTCCTTCCCTAAATAGTGAAAAGGGGGAAAACCTGACTGGTCCAGTCAAAGTTTGGCCAATAGTTTTAAAAGAAAATCTCATGAAAGGATTTTGGCTTCAAGAAAGTTCCCTTGAGTAAGCAGGTGCAAAGCCTACAAGCGGTGAGGATGGAGGGATATGTCCTCCATACCAAGGATAGGCCTAGACAAAAAGGGAAGAACTACTAAAGTTGTTCTGAACATTTTGAAATAAAGGGAAGGACATAAAAGTTACAATGGGTATACCGGTGACAACTACATTAGGTGACCGAGTAGTGTTATATATAGATACTATATGACTAATCACTCTAGTACTTGGTGAAATATAGGATGTCAAAGTAAAATTCAATGAAAGTATCGGTGCAGAGTGTGTGTTAGATATCAGCACACTCACATGAAGAGGAAACACTCTACCAGATAACATAGCTAAAGTAGGGGTGTAAATGTCAAATGATCCTTCCCCTGTATTTTCCATTACAAACCTGATGGAACACCAATCCCAGGTTGAGTAAATAGAAGTATCAAATCTTCTAAGTCAATGAAGGGTGGATTAAAATTTCTTGGAAACTCTTCATCTTGTATATCTTCAACTTCTACTAAAAGAAGACTGGGTTAAGTGTATCTAATAATTTCTTGTTCTCTCGGACTTTCACTTATACATGTCGATTCAAAATAACCACTCATGTTAACTCTTTGCCTTCGAGGTAGCAGTGGGGGATGCACTATAAGTGGTGGAAGTTTTTGTAATCTTTTTTACCTACGAAGAGGTTAATCCTCCACAACTAATGATTTCAATCAAACACACCTAAGGACAAATCTAAGATACAAGTAATCCAAACAACACACTAATAGAAAATTCCTAAATAATACCTAAAATAGGCAGATAAAGATACCTTCCAAAGGAAAGTCTTGGATGATGAGGGCCCATAGCTAACCAATGAAGGGTAAAGGATAATTACCTGGGGTCCATAATACAATCACTTTAGGCAAATCGTTTGAATCACAAACCTCCTTTCCAAAGAGTTGCACGGGGTTTCATCCCATGTCTTTCCTAGGTACACTAAAAATATCCTACCACTGTTACATGTGTAAGAGCCCCAATGGTCCATATATTATGGCTACCACCTTTACAAAGAAGGTATGGAAAAAAAGTCGTTATTCCAACTGATGTGCATGGGCATGGTAGCAAATCCCGAAACTAAAGCAATACCGACACTGCATGGGGCCACAAGTGGTATTGAGTGAATTTCCAAATGCAGGACAACTCTGGTGTAATATAAACTGATTGTTGGAGGGGTATCTCCACAACCCAATCTCACACGACCTTGTGCTTGACTCCCATGTGAGAGAAGATTTCTAGTTCACCTCTTTGCAAGGTTGGATTTCCTAAAAGAATAGCCACTATGTCTGAGTTTGATAGTTTTGGGTAGTTTAAGTATGAATCCTAACCCAAAACCTTAGCTTAACTAGTAGTTGTCATCCCTAAAAAGAAAAAAAATACTAATTAATTTTAGATTATAATCATTTTTTTTAGAGGTTGTTAGCTACTCAAGTGTAAGTGGTCATGAAATTGGTGGATTATTCAGACTCAACAAGAAAGCAAAAGATACATGACGTAAATAAGTTTCAAATTAATGTTCTCACTTAAATTTTTCTTTTTCAAAATTAATGAAATTAATTGTGACTTTGGAAACAAATATTTTTCTTTTTCTTTTGAATTTTCAAAAACTATGCAAATGCACCTAACTAATGAAACTAGACTAGGATGAATACGCTTTGCATTAGCTTTTATTTTCTTTTCAAAATGAAATAAGAACAATATATAAGTCAGATGTAAAAGCTGATATAAATCGGACTTAGGACCAAGATCTTATAAAAGCATACCTCAACCACTCAAAAGGTTTGATAGTAACTGACTTGGGAGAACTCCGATGTTTTTTGCAACAAATTTGTTCAAACTTGGGAAAGAAAGGTCAAGCCAATCAAAGATGAACAAGACAAAGAGTTGAGCCAGCAATCAACATCAATTGAGACACAGAGACTCTACACACCTTCAATCCAAGCATAAGCCAAGTAGTAGTACCAAAACCAAGTCTTTTCACAAACATTCACTCCAATTAACACACAAAGGGTTGAAATTTGTAGAAAGAGAGACCAAACTATTGGTAACAAAACAACAAAGTTCCAGAAATAGTATTGAAATTCTCAAAAATTAAAAAACAATCTGTAAAAGGAAAACCCTAGCATACCAATCCAAGTTGCAAGAAAAAACTTGATTGTTCCGACAGGAACTCATGTATGGCACACGACTGTATAAAAGTAAAACCACGTTTTCTCTGGAAATATGTGGGTGCAAGCAGTCTGCATTCATGTTTTTCTCCAAAGTTGGAGAAAAACAAACTCAAACAAATTAAGAATAGGAGTTGTAATCGAATGGATATTACTTCTACAAGTTAAAAACAAGACAAAAAACAAATAGACTGGAAGAAAGAACTATAAGAAAACCCCAAAGCAAAGGTAATTCCCCAACAGAGTCACCATTTCTGTTGTTAGGGAATAATTAATCCTATGAATGGGGTATGAGGTCACCAACATACTGACTTTACAAATAGGATATAACAAGAAGAATATGAACATACATCAAACTTATATATAATCAAAGAGTGGAGCAAAGTTCTATAGATAGAAAAGGAAAACCTTATTTTGAAGGTTGATCCTAGATTTCACTTCTCCCAAAGCAATCCTTTGACCTGATGCCCATATACCTGCAAAAGGAAAACTACGATTCTCGAATCACTTTCAGATATTACACATTAAAGACATGAACAAATAATAAGATTGAAACTTAATGTAAACACACAATCATGCTCCTAACTCATTAATAACTGAAGAATGCATGCAAAATGTTTGGAAGCAAATAGATATCTTTATTCATAAAAGTTTCGAACAAGTGCATTCACCTCATCCTGATATGATCTTCTTGAAACCTCGTTCTAGGCCCTCTTGCTTCTCTTCTCTAAAGGAAATCCTTGAGCATAACTCCATCTCTAGAATGGTCCCCCCTCCTCTAGCCCTTGTCAAAATTTTATTGTCAATTGAGAGGAGGATTTACGAGGCTAGGGTGGTTAAGGAAGGTGGGGTGCATGCCATATAGACCCCAACCACCTCATAATTAATTTGGATTTTATTTTTAATGAGTTTTTAAGGAATATGCGAATGCAACAAGAGGAACCTGAGTATAACACGTGGGTTTTCTTAAGGATACTAGTGTATGCAAAATTTAAGGCAAACACGTGGGTTGACTATGGACGACTTGCGTATAACACGTGGGTTTCCTTAAGGATACTAGTGTATGCAAATTTTAAGGTAAACACGTGGGTTGACTATGGACAAATTGCGTATAACACGCAGGTTGCTTGAATGAAAGTCATGCATTTTCCCAAAACTTAGAACAAAATGTGTTATCACTAGAGTAAGCATCATGTAATTTGGACCAAAACCTCCTATACCCATAAGTCTTTTCAATCCAACTTATCCTTTTTTGTGATGAAACATTGAGTATAATCACTTGGATGGAGAAGTGCCATTTTCAGGTATAACAATAATGTAGCAAGGAGTTTGATAGTTACTGTTCATACCATAGGACTCATAGAGAGAATATCATCCTAGGAACACCTCAAGAAAAAGGTGTGTCAAAAAGGATGAATAGGATGATCATGGAGCATGCAAGATGTATGGGATTGCATGCAGGGTTGCCCTTACAGTTTTGGGTTGATGATGTAGATATTTATATTTACTTAATAAACAAAGGGCCTTCAAGCGCCTTGGATGGTGGAATTCCAAAGGAGGCATGGATAGGTAAAAAGGTAAACTACTCATTTCTAAGAACTTTTGGTTGTGAACCATTTTTCCATATTGATAAAGAAAATAGAACAAAACATGAGGATAAATCCAAGATGTGCAACTTTATTGAATACAGGGTGGATGATTTTGGTTATCGCTTATGGGATTATGAAAATTAAAAAATAATTAGGAGTAGAGATGTGGTAATCAATGAAAAGGTTATGTGCAAATATTAGTTACGAAGAAAGAGGAAAAGGGAAACACAGAGTACATGGTGCTTGATAACATCAAAGAGAATGAAGTTCCAAAGGTACCATAAAATCAAGAATAACAGGAGGTACCTCAAACTCCTGCAAGTGTAAGAAGATCTACCAGGTTAAGTAGACCCCTTGAACGATTCTCCCCTTCACTATATAATTTATTGATGACTGATTCTGGTGAACCAGAATGTTATGAAGAAGCAATGTATGTGGAAACTAAAAATAAGTAGGACAAAGGCATGAATGAGGATATGTACTCATTGGTAAGAAACCAGACATTGGATGAAGTTGATTTTCCTGTAGGTAAAATAGCATTGCGGAATAAATGGGTTTACAGGTTGAAAGAAGAAGGAGGAAAGAAGCGGTACAAGGATAGACTTGTTGTAAAGGGGTTTGTAGAAAACAAAGGTATATATTTTGACGAAATAGTTTCTCTTGTTGTTTAAATGAGTTCAATTAAGACTATTTTAAGTCTAGTGGTGGTAGAAGATTTGAATCTTGAATAGTTAGATGTAAAAAAGATCTTTCTCCATGGGGATTTGGAGGAAGATATTTATATGCAGCAACCATAGGGATATGAGGTCAAAGGGAAGGAGATTTTGGTTTGTACATTGAATAAGAACTTGTATGGCATAAAGTAAGCTCTAAGGAAGTGGTATTTAAAATTTGATAAGCTTATGATAGAACAAGTTTATAGTATACGTCATTTTGACCATTGTGTTTATTTCAAGAGGATGGATAATGGAAGATATATTATCTTGTTATTGAATGTGGATGACATTCTTGATGCAAGGTCTAACATGTAGAATATAAATTTTCTCAAAAGGAAACTATCTAAATCATTTGCAATGAAGGATTTTGGTGCTTCAAAGAAAATCCTTGGTATGAGAATAACAAGAGACATGAAAAATTGCAAATTGACATTTCCTTCGAGAGAGTACATAGAAAAGGTGTTGTATAGGTTTAGAATGAATAATGCAAATAAATTAGTACACCTTTGGCCAACCATTTCAAACTAAGTATGGATGTGTGTCCCAAGATACAGAAGGAGATAGAACACATGTTTAAGGTTCCCTATTCATTAGCATGTGGTAGCTTAATGTATTGCATGGTGTGCACGAGACCAGATAATGCACATGCAGTGGGATTTGTGAGCAGGTATATGAACAATCCAGGTAAAGAGCATTGGAAGGAATTATAGTGGATTCTCGAGTATTTGGGAGGTACCACTTCTAAGGAAGTGGTATTTAAAATTTTCTCTAAGGAAGTGGTATTTAAAATTTGATAAGCTTATGACAGAACAAGTTTATAGTATACATCATTTTGACCATTGTGTTTATTTCAAGAGGATGGATAATGGAAGATATATTATCTTGTTATTGAATGTGGATGACATCCTTGATGCAAGGTCTAACATGCAGAATATAAATTTTCTCAAAAGGAAACTATCTAAATCATTTGGGATGAAGGATTTTGGTGCTTCAAAGAAAATCCTTGGTATGAGAATAACAAGAGACATGAAAAATTGCAAATTGACATTTCCTTCGAGAGAGTACATAGAAAAGGTGTTGTATAGGTTTAGAATGAATAATGCAAACCAATTAGTACACCTTTGGCCAACCATTTCAAACTAAGTAAAGATGTGTGTCCCAAGACACAGAAGGAGATAGAATACATGTTTAAGGTTCCCTATTCATTAGCATGTGGTAGCTTAATGTATTCCATGGTGTGCACAAGACCAGATAATGCACATGTAGTGGGATTTGTGAACAGGTATATGAACAATCCAGGTAAAGAGCATTGAAAGGCAGTATAGTGGATTCTCGGGTATTTGGGAGGTACCACTTCTCATTAATTATGTTTTGGTGGTTTGGATATTGTTCTATAGAGGATACGTTGACGAAGATATGGAAAGAGATAAAGACGACAAGAGGAGAACCATAGGGTATGTTTTTATTTTTAGTGGAACAACAATAAGTTGTATTTTGAAACTGCAAAAGGTTGTTCCACTTTCAACAATGGAAGGAGATTATGTTTTTGCTACAGAGGCTAGTAAAGAGATGATTTGGTTGCATAGGTTTATGGAGGATATGGGTAAGAAGAAGGAGAATAGTAAGTTGTACAGTGACATCCAGAGTGCCATTCATATTGCAAAGAAACCATCCTTCCATTCAAATACTAAACATATACAACTCAAGTACCATTTCATAAGATATGTTCTAGAAGATGAAATGTTAAAATTGGAAAAGATACATACTAGTTAGAATCCTGTAGACATGTTGATAAAGGAAGTGGCTAGAGAGAAACTGAGTTCTTTCTTGGTTTATCTTGGCCTTCAAGCATGAAGGTGAATATGATAAATTTTCTAGGTCTGAGGTTCATAGCATAGTCCTGCAAGTGCAGCAGCGGTGGAGTTGTTGTGATTAGTCTCCAAGTGGGAGATTGTTGGTTGTGGAGCATGATCTTCCTGCCAATTTAGAGATATTATTTCATTCGTGTTTGGATCCCAACACTTGAAAAGGGGTGTAGGGTAGTATTTACCCCCCACTATAGTAATTAGGGGGGTCTATGGGGGGGGGGGACTACTATTTTTGGATCCCCCCCTGGCAAGGGTTCAGGGGAAGTGCCCCTGTAGAAACAATTTAGTGAAAAATGACTTGTAAAATGTTGTAATTTCAGAGTCATGACTTGGTCAATAATGGGTTATTTATGAGCCGATGGTTTTGGGTAGCTCGTGGTATTTTCCCATGGTATTCCATTTATGAAAGGAAGGAATTGTAATGCAGTTGTGCATTGTATTGTATTGTAGCGTTGTAAAGAAATCTCTGTGATTATGTGAGAGAGACTGTGAGAGAGTGAAGAGGAATTGTAGCGTGTGTGTTGCAGGTTGTATCCCTTCATTTTGATGGATGGTATAATAATAAAAGGACTCGCGATTTATGTCTGGATGTAGCCCATCTTGGGTGAACGACGTTATATTGGTGTCTCTCTTGTAATGTTTTATATGTTTGGATATTTGCATATTTTTTATTATTATTGCTCTACGATCATGTTTTCTAACAACTTTTGGAAAATTTTATTGTATTACCAAGCCTTTGGAAAGGATGGGGTCTATACCCTTTTCAACTGCTTTCATATTTACCTTTTCGCTACTCTTTGTTCTTTTTCAAAAAAAATTCTTTGTGCTCGCTATGTTCATAGCAGAGTCTATCTTTAAATAAATATTCATCAAGTGTATTTGGCGATTCAAGCTCAATTTAACCCCAGAAATAGGGTGGAAGACAACTCAAAAATTGTTGTATCTTAACCTTTTCATATCTAATATATGGGACATAGTGAAACAATTCCAAGTTTTCTATTAATTAGAGAATTCATAGTCATAGGACCCATTTTCATTTCATGAAATTCCTTTATCTTCTTGTTAAAGAAACGCTCAGAGATATATTTGTATCATAACATCTTCCTAAAACTCTTACATTAAATTTTTCGTTCTTTCAAATTCTTAGTGAGTTTCAAGTCTCGCCACCATCGTGCAACTTTTTTTCGTTCAAATGGTAAATAGCCAACTGAGCTTTCATCTTTCCAGGGTATCCATGCACCTTAAAATACTTAGTCATCTATAACAATCATTCCTTATCTTTCTCTTCATAGTCCAGTTTGCCTTCAAAAGTATGGGCCTTGATTTTCTTATACACTCCCTATGATTTATCCTTCCTATGGCATTTTCTAATGGGGGAAGAGGATGATGAGTTAGATGTATCATTGTTGGTAGAAAAAAAAAATTCTATGGAGGAACTAGAATCAGAGGTAGTTTCCACCTCCTAATTCTTACATTTTTAGTTCTTTGGTTTCTCCAGAAGGATTGACTCATGAGCATATTGTTGATTCTATTCTATTTTTGTTAATTTATGTAGTATTGATGCATTCATCTCTTACTTTTAGTGCTTATTCTTTAGTTTATCATCCTTTCATCTATGGAATTCTACCCTTAAGCTTTGTACAGTTTTGTTAGTTCTGAGGTTGTCACATTTCTCAAACCACTGTCAATTTCAGCATTTTGTTGATCCTCGTGCATTTGAGGTGAATGGATATTTATTTGTTGACTTGAATTGTGATTAACACCCATGTTGTTTCCTCCTTTAGTTCTATTGTATTAATGATTAATTTAAATAACTGGGATGGCACAAAATTATGATTTCCCATCTTATTCAGCAAGTTTGGGTGTAAACATTGAGGAAGTGTCCTATAACTTTCGTTTTCCTTCTACCTCATCTGTAGAGAAAATAAGGTATTAGTTTTAACATTTCTCTTAGGTAATTCCATAGCAACCCCATATGCCTCTAAGTGTTGAAACGCAACTTTGATACCGGTTGTAATATCCTCGTACACACACACACACACACACACACACACACAAGGCCATTGGTGTGGTTTTAGGATCATCATTTTTATTCAACAAATCTCGTAATGTCATCTTAACACTTCATATAGACTTAAAATTCAAAGCATAAATATTCAATTATTTGTTGCACCATTGAAACTTATCTTTAGTGTTATATGTTTTGAGTATTTAGCTTATTAAGCCAAAGGTGGTTTCATTCTTGGCTAAAGAACTTTGTCTACTTAGCTTCGGCCTAAACACAAGATTTTTACTTGTGAAGGTATTGTCCTAGTAAAGATTTACATCTCTCAAAGACTTGTATTTCTTAACTCCTAGGGTATTCTTTCAAGGGATGAAACTTCTATTTGTTCGTTTATCTCTCATTAGTGGAATTTGCTCTAATTTTGTTACTATTATTGATTTGTCTCAGATGAGCATAAGTTTATATATATATGCATTCTAACTTGCCTTTGTTTTTCACCTATTCTAGTGTCGAGGTCTTGAGGAGAAGCTTTGTGTTTAAGTTGAGCTTGTGGAGAAGAGGAAGGGTATTGTACCTATGGCGCCATCACACTTTTACCACATAGATAAATTAGGGATTAATAAGCACAATCCAATTATTTGTGCTAGGAAGGAGGAAGGTGATTGTCCCATCAGAAGATAACTTATTATGAAGTTTGTTAAAGAGCCCAATGGGATTGAACCTTATAATATTTTCTCCTTGATTAAATTTTCTCCAATATGGTTTGTTACCCCTTATGGTCCATGTACTAAACATGGTAAGAAGGATGGTCTATGACCTTGCCACAGTGACTTTAACTGTCAGTTCATTTAAGTATAAGGGTTGGAAAACTTCCATGCTATGTCAATGGAGCTTCAATAGTTACCTTTTTCATTTGTTGTTTCCTTTTTAATGAGCTCTAGCGAGGAAGGGCTCTTCCTGTCTCAATTTTCCTTTTTGTTAACCCTAGCCATGGTTTCAGTCTTGTTTTTTTTGTTTTGTTTCTATGAGCAATACAAGTGTCCCGTTTTCTTCTTTCTTTCTTGTTGCGACTCATAGGAGAGCTCGAACGTAGTTTGGAAAAGTGTTTATGTTTTACAATGAACTCTATTTGGCTTCTTAGTTTTGAATTCTCGTAATAAAAGTGTGATTCGACCATTCTTTACAGGGTTTGTTGTCCAATGTTGTTTATTGCAACCCCATTCTTTTTTATGATACAACTCTCTAAGTCTCTTGTCTTTTCTTCCATCGCAATAGCCATTCGATTCAGATATAGTAATAATAATAGCTTTATTGGAAGGTGATACTAATCATGGTTTAGCTCAGTAATGTCCTTTGGGAATTGAATGATTTTGTAATAGGATTGTTCTCCTTTGGTGGCTCGATTTGATACCTAAGATATTCCTAAAGATTAATTACATTAGGTGTGTTTAAATTCATGAAACAATATGTGCAATAAAGATGCTCATTCTTACGTTTATTTTTTTATTTTTAAATAAAAAGAAGAGAAGAAATATTTAGCTTAGCTCTATTTGTATCGGGTTCATGGTGATCCATCCTCTGCAAATATTCCTTGAATCGCTAAATATTTATTTTTCCTATATGGCTTACATGCAGAAATATTACTCTTCCCTTGTCTGAAGAAACATTTTATACACAGTGCTACATTCAAAGGAGTGGGGTAGTTACAATTATCTAAACTCCAATTGGATCATGGCATATTAAAGATTAGAAGATTATTACTCTTTCTTGGATTTCTTGTTTATGGAAAGGACTTAATATTTATTACTGTTTCTCGCAATTGTTCGTTAATATTTCTTGCAATTCTTGGTCATGGAATAGACTTAATATTAATTAGATATTGGGAATTTATATTAATTAGATATTTATTATTGTTTTTTTGCAATTCTTGGTTATGGCAGACCTAGTACTAAATAGATATTTATTATTGTTTTATTGAAATTAATGGTTATGAAAGAGACTTAATATTAATTAGATATTTATTATTATCTTCTTGAATTATTGTTTATGCAAAAGTTAAAGGTCTTAGACCCTAAAGTTATTTATCAGTATGTATCATTCTTTACACGTATTATAATTAATGAAAGTCCTTTGTTTAAACTTGCCATAATAATTTAATAGGAAGTTTGTTTCCTTTCTGTGTTTTGTTAGGCATCAATATTTACATATATTTTTATATCTCTTTGGTCTTATACACACACACACCTTAGTTCGAGGAACTTAATTGTTCCTTTATGAATGGCTAGATTTTACGGAAGCTTTCTTCCTAGGAATTTTTTACTCTTAAAATTCATACATGAAATGTCTAATATGCATATAAATAAATAGGTTGTTGTAAAGGAAAGTATCCTATGGCTAGGGTTTAAGAGGCCATCAACATACTGGGGTTGAAAGAGATATGCACAATGTTCAGCAAGCATGTATAAGCAAGATTCAGAGATAAGAAAGGTCCACACCTGTTTAACTGAAGGCTGGTCCAAGCTTTCTCTTCAATCCTCTTCTTGCTCCTCTCGCTCCAAGAGACCTGCAAAACAAGTTATACCTTCCTCAAACCATTATGACCACATATAAAGAAATGATAATCAAATAAATCTGAAACTAATAATCTGAATAACATCATCATATGATCATAAACAGAGATTCAATCACACATTGAACAATGATTTGGGAAGAAGAAGGACATCACATATTTATTAATCTTGAAAACAAGTACAAGTATACCTTCTCTTCAAGTTTGGCACCTCACGAAACCTTGATCTAGTTCTGCTGCTTCTCTTCTCCAAAGAACTCATCCTCCAAGCTTTGCAACACAAGGGGAAGACCTCCAGGGCAAAGGTGTGGGCAAAGAGAGTCCTGATTCCTCCAGCATAACAATGCAGAAATTCAAGTCCCCTTTCATGGACCTCCCTATCTCTATTTATATGCTTAAATAAGAGATAGGGGCGAAGAAAAAGTGGTTACAACTAAAGGAGTCAGTTGTATAACTACCCAAACAAACTCAAAAGGCGTGTTTTTATGTTTTAATGTTAAGAAATACATTCACGACTATGAAGGAGGACAACCCGCAAATGATCCATGAGTTTACACAAGAGAAACCCATGAATATATGCATTTGTGACTTGTAATACACGAGACTTGCGAATGATTCGCGACTTGCATATAAGGAGAGTCACGAATACACAAAAAACGCATTTTTAAGGTATTTCTAGGAATTTTCAGACTTTGGTGTCTTATATAAAGTTTTATCTAACTGAAATACCTTTCCAATGGTGTAGAAATGAGGTCAAACAGAGTTATAGAACTCAATATATGGGTCCTCCAAGATAGGTGTTTTTTCAGTGACTTTCAATGACTTTCATGAAGTGTCGTCATGGAAATGTCAACATGCGACGGAATCATGGGAAAGTCGTCACAGGTAGAGAAGTGTAATTTTGGGCTATAACAGATGCCCCCTAATGTGTGAGGTTAGAGGGGAAGACGATAGCCGAAATACATTATAAAGGAAAAAGCTAAGTATGGAGAGAGCAGAGAATCCAAGATCAAAACGCTCGAGTGAAGGTACTTGTAAGAGAGATAAATGTCAGAAAATTTGATCTCTGGGACATACCCTTCCATATGCAAAACATTGCCATAAAGATACAGGTGGATCCAACATATGTATAACTGATGAACCTATCATGGTCGCTCAATATGCAAAAAGGCGCCATATCAAATCTAAAGGAGCCATGGCCACAAATGAACAAGGTGGATCCATGTTCAACAATTGATCGTAGCCACAAAAATACAAGGTGGATCTATGTCTCATCAAAATGTCATATAAAGTATAACAAGGTCTTGTGCAACTTGGGCAATAGCAAAAGTGACAATGCTACTGTCAGCCCCAAGGTCTTCAATCCAAACCGCCCAAAAAAAGGTACGAATCCTAACCATGCGAAATAAAGGAGTTGAATTCAAACATGGAGGAAACCGTTTGATTACCGGTCAATAATGAGAACCGTTAACAAACACGAGGGAAACCACCATTAATGAAAATGGTCCCCAAGGTACCTAGTACATTCTAACAAGTGTGATTACAAGGACTTGAAGTCAAACACTTGAAGAATCCATCGAGTAGGAGACATTAAGGTATCCCCAATACCCAATAGCGAGGGAAATTGCCATTGAGGACAACAATTCCCAAGGTACTGTCATAAAACTCTAAATATCATCCCCAGAGCAAGATGTGTTATAGTCGATAGGAAGAGATCCGTTGGAAGGAAGGCATTAAGGCATCCTTCATCATCCAACATGAGGTAAGTCAAAGACTAATTGGATCTGGAATTGGTACTGAATTTCACAAAAAGGACCGCTGAAGACATGATGTAATGAACGGATACCATGGAATGGCCAACACAAAAGGTCAAGGCAACTGCAGAATGGCCGACAAAGGTTTAATCCTTGAACAGTGAGCACGACACAAAAGTGACTTAGGTAGCTTTTGACACAAACAGACCAACGAAACAAATCTGCAATGTAGGAGACATTGATAGATTCCCCATATAATTGGAAAAAAAAAACAAGTGGAGGAGTAAGAAACTTTGAATCGGGATAAGGTCAAAATACTAGGACCCAACTCTTGATAGAATCAAAACTGGTGCTTTGCTCAAGGAAAGAAGACTTGCTGCCATGATGTAACAAAAATATGGAATAACCTTCCCTTTCCCTTCTTTCTTGTAAAGGTTTAACGAGTCCAAGAAATCAAACTCGGGACCATCTTCATTTTTGGCAAGCTCAAAGAAAAGAAAGAAGAATGCTTGATAAGGCACTAATTCGTGGATTTTACGAGCCCGAACTAGTACATGCTCGACGGTGTTTTCATAGTTTAGAGAGTCTGAAAACTCCAAAGAAGACTCCAGGGGGGTCCTTTTTCGTACAATTTAGTCTCCTAAGGCCGAAAAAGTATAAAACATACCAAATAAGAACTCTCTTAACTTCCGAAGAAGAAAAGGCGCACCTTTTTTGTAATTAGTCAGGAAGGTCCGAAAAAGGTTAAATTACCACCTACCCAACGCTCCTTCAAAAGCAGCATATAGCCTGAGTTTAATGAGTGTGAAGGAAGGCAAGATCACTCGGAAAGATCCATTTGATTACGAGAAATGGAGCTTACAACAATAAACTCGATGCTTTGTTCTTTAGGGTTTAACGAGCATGACAAAGACATAAAGTACACTCGGAATCTTTTTCATGTTTTGGTCCAGAGCACGAAAAAGAGAAAACTAAGCTCATACCGGGGGTTCCTTTTCCGTAAGTTTAGTCCCTCAGGTCCGGAAAAGAGATAAACCTATGCCTGAGAATACTCTTCTCAATTCAGTAGAAAAGAGAGGGATCCTTTCTTGTATTATTCCACATGGTCCGAGAAAGAGATAACCTACCACCAATGTGGATGCCCATTCACATATTCTTAACGAGCCTGAACGGACAAGTTTACTCGGCAGTCAAGTCTATTTTGAGGAGTCAGACTTGGGCCTAAAGAAACTCAAAATCTTCCCCATGAAGTTTTAACGAGTTCGGAAAAGGAAACTCGCGGCCTCCTTACTGTTTTTAGCGAGCTCGAAGGAGAGAAGAAAGAATGCTCTAAATGCGAGGAGACGAGTGTCATAGGTAGGCGAAACTAGTTCCAAGCTCAAGGAACAAACCTATGCATAATGCAAGGAAAGCGAGCAAGATAAAGACACTCGGGGAACGTCTCCTCAAGGTAAAGGGAGTCAAGTTGCAAAGGAAAAATGATACAAGGCTAAGCGGCGATGAGAACAAAGATGAGGGCTTATACAACGAGCTAAAAGCATGGAAGTCGGCATCAGGCTCATAAGCACAAGCAGGGCACATGCAAATGCAATTACAGCTTGAACAATGAGGTGAGGCTCGTAAACAGTTGTGAATCCAACTACAAATACTATCTCCAAGAAACAACAACATCAGGATCATATTCAGAAGAAAAGATCCAATGTGGGTCACTTTAGAAGAAACACATGTGACTTTGCTATCTTCTATAAAAGTTAAGGTCAAGGCAGAATCAACCGAAGAAGATTCTATAGCACCAAGGATCGAGGGTTTATAATCAATAAGATCAACATCAGAAGGAAAGCAAAAATACACAAGGGAGATAGAGTCTGCAGGAACAAACTCAATATCCAAGGAGTCGAAAAATTCATAATAAAAATCAAACTCATCAGGATCACTGACTTGTTGTTCGGAGGGAGAGTAAAAAAACTCAACAAGACCATCAGAAGAAGAAAAGTCAGGCTTACTAGGCAAATCAGGGTTATACTTAGTCACAACTGAACCAATATCCAAAAGAAGGTCAGACTGTATCAAAGACTCTAGGAAGACTTCATCCAAAGGAAGGAGATCATTCGAGATAGGACACATATCTAAACTTTCAAATGGATCGACAAAGTGGAGAGCATGCTTTATAGTCTATATAGGATGACTCACCCATTCAACTGATGGGACCAAGTCCCGAGAAGGTAAGCATGAAAACAGAGGCTGCTTCTCAGAAGCAATTGAACATAAAGGACAAGAGGCCACATAGTTCACCTGTGGTGGGGTGGTGTCTACAGAAACACTCGGAACCAATAAAGGAAAGACTTGGTCTCTAGTCGGGTCAGGAGAAGGATCAAGAAAATCCAACTAATTGATAGTGACAATTTATTCGCCATGATTAAAGTACATCACACGAAAGAATGTTGACACCACAGCTTGCATGGCATAGACATAATCACAACCAAGGAGCATATTAAATTCCACGGGGTCTTCTATCACCATGAAGTCAACTAAGACGGTCTTTCCACCCAAAGTAACAGGTGTTTGAGCAAGAATTCCCAAGGCTACACAAGTTCTTCTATCAAATGCCAGTAACTGACTAGCAGTCGACACAAGGCTGGGAGATCCCATACCTCGCCAAGCACGAGCAGAAAAAATACTAACTGAGGCCCCTTCATCAACAATACAACGAGCAATCGTATAGGGTTCAACTTTGACCTTTATCTGGAAAGGTGCATGGGAAGGAAGGTGTGGCTCAACTAGGCTATCCCAATCAAAGGAAGCAATCCAAGAGCTTGGTGGGGGTTGATCCGAAGCAAGTTCAGTGCCCCCTTGTTCAGCAAGTTCTGAACTGGCAGTGAAGAAAATGTGACTAGTAGACACTTCACTCTCCAAAGGAAGAGTGGGATTGATCGATACGGGGGTCGATTCAACCACTTCATCAAAGTCACTCTCTGAAGGGAGAGTGGGATTGACCAAATATGGCATTGGTTCAATCACATTAAGATCACTCTCCGAAAGGAGAGTGGGATCGACCAAATCTGAGATTTGGTTGACCACTTGATCAACCAAAGGTTGAGTAGGATGTTGAGAAACTATAGGGTGTTCAGAAGAATGAAATCCATGAGTCTTGGACCACACTCTTCGCATCTCTGGGATAGCAGGGCACAGATGAGTAAGGTGATCTCCCTTGCATAGCACACAAGGGAACTTAAGATGATGCTTCGAACGACCAGTTTTCTCAATTGAGTCAACATGACTAGCAATGGATGACTGTTTGCTCTCAACATGACAAGCAGAGGATGAGAGTTTGCCCCCAGCGTGAACTACAGAGGCTGAGTGACTGGATCCAACCTCACTAAGAGAGGCTGGTTGTTTAGAGACTCCAGAATGTTCAAAAACAGGATGACCATGAATCCAAACTCTTCGCACCTTAGCAATAGAAGGGCATTTATAAGTAAGGTGGTCTCCCTCACAAAGCTTACAAGGAAACTTGGGCTTGGGTTTTGAACGGATAGTCATTTCAACAGTGTCAACATGACTCGCAGTGGTTGACAAATTGGTTTCAGCATGAACCACAGAGGCTGAAAGACTGCCCCCAGCATGACTTGCAGAGGCCGAGAGACTGGGTCCGACATGACTTGCAGAGGTAGGACGGGTACCATCAACATGAACAACGGAGGCTGAATGGTAAGGATCAACATGCTTTGCAGCAGTTGAGTGTGTGCCCCCAGCGTGAACAACAGAGGTTGGGTGGATAGGTCCAACTTGAACAATAGAGGTTGGATGGGGAGGTTCAACTTGAAAACCAGAGGTTGAACGAGTGTCTTCAGCATAAACAACAGAGGCTGAGAGACTGGATCCGACATGACCTGAAAAGGTTGTAAGGATCATACCATCATGATCAACAGATGCTAGATGGTGAATATCAACTTGACTTGCAGAGGTTGAATGGGTAGGTTGAACTTGAACACCAGAGGTTGAACGGATGCACTCAGATTGAACAACAGAGGTTGAGTGAGAGGACCCGACATGACCTAGAAAGGTTGGAAGGATCCCACCAGCGTGAACAACAGAGGTTGGATGGATAGATCCAATGTGACTTGCAGAGGTTGGATGGATTCCCCCAGCATGAACAACAGAGGCTGGGTGGTGAAGTTCAACTTGACTTGCAGAGGTTGAATGGGTACCCCCTTGCTTATGTGCTTTCTTCCTATTCCTCCTTCTTTTACTCCTTTTAGACTGTCGGTTACTAGTATCAGTACTTTCACCGCATGAGGTAGAAGGAGGAGGAGAATTAACTACAGGTGAAGGGGAAGTAGTGTTTTGATGCCCTTGATATAAGGAGCTTACTTGAGAAGCATCAGGAGCATTCAGGACAGTTGGAGTGGAAAACAACCACATCGGTAGCCCTAGGGTGAATCCCGGAAGATTCAAGGTGGCCATCAAGGGAACACCAACATTCCCCGTGAGAGGAATAATACAAGGAGTTCCCAGCATGGGGATCTCTTGGTTGGTGTTCGAAGGGGTGCTAGCCATAGTTTCAAAACAAGATACAAAGTCTGAGGTTGATGGTCAACCAAAATTACAAAGCAGACACCTAAAGGCCCACTAAGTACAGACAAACCACACAGCACTCACTAAAAAATTCCTAAATCCCAAACAGACAAACAGGTATAAGATGTACTTTCCAGAAGAAAGTTGATGAACGGTTACTTGGCGTCCTTGAGGTGGTTCTTAGGCACAAGCAGAGGAATCACCCACCACCCTCCTGCACTTTCCACAAGGGTTACCTTCCAAGCCCGTCCAAGGTCAACCAGAAATAACCTTCCGGTGTACCTGTGTATGAACCCTAGATGTCAAAGAGACTAGAGGCTACCTTAACTAAATTGACAGTCTGGGGGGATAGTCGTCAGCCGAACTCATACGCATGGGCAGGGTAGTTGAGCCCGAAACTATGTCTAGGACAGAATCCCCAGATGTGTAAAAGTCCTGGGTTACGTTTTGACAAGGATTCAGAGGGTTATCTCCTCTATCCAAGCCTCCACGCGGCCTAGTGCTTAACTCCCGTTTGAGAGGAGCTTCCCAGATAGAATCAATGTAGAAAAGGATTTACCTAGTGATTGGCCAACTACGTCTGAAATTTAACACTTGTGGGGAGTTTAAACTCCCTATCCCACAAGTCTAGCCTAAGCTAGTTGGTGTATGACCCTATAAAATAAAACTTACTAGTAAATTTTAAAATTATATCGTTTATTTTAAGGGCCGTTCTTAGTCAGAGGGTAAATGGCATGAAACTTATGTGGTGTTTTGACTCAAAATTGAAACAAAATGACTAAGCAAAGAGATATGAAATGCAAAAAGCAAAAACTATTCTCTTTATATTTCCAAATAAAAAACTTGAAAGCCAAAAAGATCAAATCTTTTTATATTT
>LPNX010143240.1:0-121517 GCA_001517045.1 Pseudotsuga menziesii | reverse complement strand
CAGCACCAACAAGATTCTGAAATCAACCAAAGATCACTAACAGAGGCTGACCAAAAACATAAGCCAAAAATCAAACCAAGCAAAGGAGATGGGGGAAAGAGAAAAGAACAAACCCCAATGCTGTAAAAAGGCTTACCACATAGATAGAGAACAAGCAAAAAGGATGACACTAACTCCCTAGAGTCATGCACCTGCAGAGGACCCTAAAAGACCTACCCAAAACACCTTCAAACAGAAGAAAAATCACAAAAGAGGAAAAACACTGTTTAAAGGGGCATTCACAACTGTCTATAAGTGCAACCCGCGAATGACTCGCGACTGTTCAGTATAGCAACCTGCGAATGCAAGCAAGTATTCACGACTATTCAGAAGAGAAACTCGCGAATGGGTGGAAAAATTCCCAAAAAGGTCAAAAACCACCTTAAGAAGGCAGGGGAAGTGTGCTATCAGATTTATAGAGTGTTCCTAAGTGGAAAGAAGGACCTGAAACAATGTAAAAGGATGAAAAAAATCAAGAGAAACCCCAAACAGACAAGGCCCTCCCCAGCGGAGTCGCCAGTTCTGTTGTAAAGGAAAGTATCCTATGGCTAGGGTTTAAGAGGCCATCAACATACTGGGGTTGAAAGAGAGATGCACAATGTTCAGCAAGCATGTATAAGCAAGATTCAGAGATAAGAAAGGTCCACACCTGTTTAACTGAAGGCTGGTCCAAGCTTTCTCTTCAATCCTCTTCTTGCTCCTCTCACTCCAAGAGACTTGCAAAACAAGTTATACCTTCCTCAAACCATTATGACCACATATAAAGAAATGATAATCAAATAAATCTGAAACTAATAATCTGAATAACATCATCATCTGATCATAAACAGAGATTCAATCACACATTGAACAATGATTTGGGAAGAAGAAGGACATCACATCTTTATTAATCTTGAAAACAAGTACAAGTATACCTTCTCTTCAAGTTTGGCACCTCACGAAACCTTGATCTAGTTCTGCTACTTCTCTTCTCCAAAGAACTCATCCTCCAAGCTCTGCAACACAAGTGGAAGACCTCCAGGGCAAAGGTGTGGGAAAAGAGAGTCCTGATTCCTCCAGCATAACAATGCAGAAATTCAAGTCCCCTTTCATGGACCTCCCTATCTCTATTTATATGCTTAAATAAGAGATAGGGGTGAAGACAAAGTGGTTGCAACTGAAGGAGTCAGTTGTATAACTACCCAAACAAACTCAAAAGGCGTGTTTTTATGTTTTAATGTTAAGAAACACATTTGCGACTATGAAGGAGGACAAACCGCGAATGATCCACGAGTTTACACAAGATAAACCCACGAATATATGCATTTGTGACTTGTAATACATGAGACTCACGAATGATTCGTGACTTGCATATAAGGAGAGTCACGAATACACAAAAAACGCATTTTTAAGGTAATTTTGGGCATTTTCAGACTTTAGTGTCTTCTAGAACGTTTTAGCTAACTGAAATACCTTTCCAACAGTACAAAAATGAGGTCAAATGGAGTTACAGAACTCAAGATATGGGTCCTCCAAGATAGGTGTTTTTTCAGTGACTTTCAATGACTTTCATGAAGTGTCGTCATGGAAATGTCAACATGCGATGGAATCATGGGAAAGTGGTCACAGGTAGAAAAGTGTCATTTTGGGCTATAACAGTTGTAACCAATGAAAGTCTTACCTTTTAAAATTTTGATATTGGATAGATTTATTATAATCCATTAAATGCATGCTGAATAACAATTTAATGCAATTTTTGCATTCCTAGCTATTAAATAAAGAGTAAGTATGACTTTCATAAGATTTTTTTCAAGAGAAACTAAATTAACAATCTAAATCTATAGTTTGGAACAATTTACTATTAGTTGAATCCTACAGAATTTCCAAAAGAATTTGCTACCAAGATCAATATTAAAATTTACAGTAAGATGAAGAGTAACAATGACTTAGCACTTCAACTCAATTAAGAACTCCCACTTTCCTCCTAGCCATAAATCTCTAAGTAATGGTGCAAAATAAACCCAAATAGGCACACTAATAAGTTATGATTAGGGAAAGTGGTTTTTCTATTTCTTAAATAAACTAATATAGTGTACCCACAAGATATTTTACTAACTTTGTGTAAAAATTTATGTATTTTGTTAATCAAATTTCAGTCCCTCAAGGACTACCATGTTTCTTTTTTTTCCATTGTTGCGCCCCAGGATTTACAATTGAACCTTCCAATGGTGTATAGCCAATACCCCTTGTATTTCCTATCTTTCCTGAAGGGAGTGCTCATTCCAACATTGCGTTGCTAACTCTCTCTATGAAAAGAAAAGAACAAAAGGACCCATTTTTCATTTCCATTCCTTCTTTTATATCTTTCTTAATTCAAGAAGAAAGATATAAAAGTGTAACAACCCCCTAATTCATTTAAGGACTATATAGGTTCATCAAGTTCTATTCTCAACCTAGTATGAGACTTATGAAGCTTAGACATAAACATGTCTAAAGAATGAAATAAGTCTATCTCTAGGAAAAAAGGTTTGAAGTAGATAACCAACCTTGTTTCCACATAGTAGTCTCTTTAATATTCTTGATCATATTCAAAGTGACATTTCCAATCATTTGGAAGTGGTGTATCAGAGCTCCAAGGAGAATACTGTTAGAAACATCAAATAGAAACATCCGATAGAAACATCAACACTAATTCTACCCTTAGACCCATTACCAAATCGCCAGGATAAGTGAGATCCAATTACAACAAAGTTAAGGAAGTATCCTTCACTTAATTATGTACATTGTGAATACTCTTTCTTTCCTTTCTCAACTAGTCCAAAAAATAATCTATAGCAATATACTTATGGATGAGAGTCCTCCTCTACAAATTGTCCTTAATTATAACATTGCATAAGCACACTTAGCAACTAAATCTTGTCTGAATAAATGAATATTTTCAATCCCCCAACCCCCTATGGGTTTAGGAAAAACCAACCCAAGCCACCTAACCAATGATAATCGTTATAGTCATGGCCACCTTGCCAAAGGAAATTAAATCATTCCATTTTGATCTTCTCCATAATTCATTTTGGGATATGAGCCAAAGTATACTGGTACATGGAAAGGGATCCAAGACCAACCTTAACCAATACCAAGAAACCAACAGTTGAAACCCATTTATTACACCAAAGTGAAATTCTCTTCTAAATTTTAGAAACCAACCGCTGCCAATTTTCCTTCCAATAATATTTTTGGTATAATATTGAAACCCAATTAATTAATACCCTCAATTAAATGTAAGGGTTTAAAAGGGAAACTTCTCTCCACATGAATTTATTCCTCGGTCAAACCATATGTATATGAAGAAAATTTGGCCACACTAACCTCCATTCCATTAACCTTCTTTTGAAGCTAAAGAAAGGTCTATCCCTTATTGAACATATCCAATATAGAATATTTTTACATCATCAACAAATGAGTGGGAAATATCCTATCCTCTACCTGCATTTAGCCCGCAAACAGTCCTAAGCCTCCAAGATTCATTAATTTTTCTACTCAATCCTTATGTATTAAGTAAGAAAAGTTGAGGGGACAAAGGAAACACTAGAGAAGTAATATTAATGTCTTGGAACAAGAGGACGTAGAATCATTAATAAGAATAGAAAAGGAGGAAGGAATCACACGACCCATTATCCATTTGACCATCGACATAAAAAAATCCATTGTGAATTAGTAGGTACAAATATGTATAGGAAACCCTGTAATACACCTTAGATAATTCCATTTTGATCACTATAGCAGGTTCATAAGAGTTCTTAATAGAGTGTATTCCTTCTTGGGTTGTCCCTATAGCCTCTTGAATTTGTATCCTTTCCAAGAACCATAAAATACTTAGCAGAAATATACTCAGATAAAACATGTTTCAATCGTATTGTAATCACTTTGGAAATAATCTTGTATAGACAATTACATAGAGTGAAAATTATAAACCCATCAAATGGTTCAAGACAATTAATCTTGGGAATTAGGGAAATAAAAGTAGCATTTAAGCTTTGTGGAACCCACTAATCACCCTCACTTCTCTACCTCCCTCAACGGATCTCCTCCCAAAAGGCAAAATAACTCAATCAAAAATTCCATTGGCCATGTTGTAAACATAAAATAATATATCACTATATCAATAACATTCTTCTCAACCTCATTAATTGTATTATTAATTATAAATCATATTTATTATCATTGTTAATAACAATTATTAACAAAATATTTTAATTATTAATATTTTAATTATTAATAGTATATAATAATAAAGCTATTAATTTATAATAGTAGTTATTATTTATTATTAATAGTTAATTTTCTACAAAATTTCAATTATTTTCTTCTATTAACGAGGAGAAAAAGGAAAATGTTATTTAACTTTATCAAAGGAAGACTTACATAAGGACCACATTGGATTCCTTGCACATTTTTGTGTCTAATTATTGTCAAAAAGTAACCCAAGAATATAATTTGAAGTCGAAACCATGGAGTATAACTCACATTTACAAATCAAAAATTTAGAAGAAGAACTAATCTCTTATCAATGGGAAAATTGGAAATTACAAATGGCGAATAAATTACATAAGCTTCGAATGGAATTCAAAGATAAGGCCTATTCCAACCAAAAAGATCTTATGGAAGATTTGTTAACACAAAATAAGGAATTGAGGTATGAAAAGCATCTCAATTGGGAATCGCCGAATAAATATATCAAGAGGGAGTTTGGAAAGAGTATAGTAGATAAAGATGAAGATATTTCTTCCGTAAAAGGGAACAATAAAAAACTACTTACCGAGATCGTGAAGTCAAAGGAAGCGAAGCAATTCAATAAAAAATTAGAACAAGAAAAGCAAGATATTAAGATAAAATTATCAAAGAAAGAAGAAGAAAGTGATCACCTACGCAACCTTAATGAAAATTTACTACAACAAATTAAAGAGATACAACAACATAATGGTAACATTAAAAACACTCAGATATTAGAGGTTGAAAGAATCAATAAAACAATATCAAGCAATATTGATGAAAACTTCCGATTGACAAATCATAACAAAACTCTAGTAACAAAATTCAATAAGTTAAAAAACATTCATAAGACAAAACAAGCTAATGAAGATATCGAAGGGAAATTATTGGAAAAAGAAGAAGACAATTTCCACCTTAAAATTCATAATCAAGATCAGATGGATCAAATTAAGAAGTTAAATAATGACAAGTCACAAGAAGAAACACTCGTGAAGCTTAAGAGTGATAACAAATTATTGGAATATAAGTTAGAGAAAATATAGAAGGAGGCATCAAAACCTTCGAAAGTAAAAATCCAAGTTGTAGAAAAGGAATGAAACATATCTAATCTGCATCACATATCAATAAGATGTCAATCTATTTGAAGTACAAACAATACGAACTCCTTATTGACATCCAAATCATAAAAGAAAATATCTTAAAGGTCAGGAACAACTAACGAGAAATACTGATACCAACGCAATCAAGTCTCAAGATATCATCTCATTGTTGAAGTGCTAAATTTTGTGAAGAATTAAATTAGGATGGATTGATCCTTTCAATTTTCAAAAATTATGTTCACTACTCAAAATTTCATATCGTCTCGTATGTTCAACTATGATAGAACATAGAAATATGTGACAACAATTACAAGAAAAAACAAAAATGTAAAAGCTTTGTCATCAATATTCTTTGAGGACAAAGCATTTCTAAAGAGGAAGTAAATGTAACAAACATAAAATAATATATCAATATATCAATAAAAATTATTAATACTTAATAATTAAATAAACGTTAAATGACAGGTTGCATCTTTTCACATTTAATCAAGAGAGGACTATTCAAAAGCTATGATATGTATTCTAAAATAATCATCTCATATTTTATATGCATATTATCTTATTCAACATTATCTGGGTGGATTTATTGATCATTTTCCAAGTATTTGGATATGCATGGTTTGAACCAGGTCGGTTCACTATAGGCCACCCATCAAGACCCAAGCTCCTCTCCTTCTTAAAATAATCAATAAAAATTATTAATTCATCCTTAGAGGCAAGACAAAATAAATTTTCATTTGTATCCTCATAAACCATCCGAGGTAAAGGAGATACCATCTTAATTATCTCATCTATATTTTCATTGATTGATTCCCTATCAAAATCCTCAAAGTGTGAAACCCATAAATTTACAACCTTCCTAACTGGTCATTTCCCGAATAGTGTTAATATGCTTTCTGTTATTACAAAAAATCTGAAAAAACTTAGTATTTTAATCTCCTGATTCAATCCAAGTTTCTCTACTCTTAATCCTCCAATCCATCTCCTTATCCAACAAAACATTATTCTTCTTGGAACTTTTCAGAAATCAAACGCACTAAAAATTGCATAAGTGTTTTTTCTTAAATGAATTAAAAAAAAACTGACAGGGTTGACAGGGTTTTAGATTTGACCTAAGAATAGGTCCAACCACTCCCAATGGCTTATGTATAAAATTGGAAACCCATTAAATCTAAAATACTTAAAAATAAAAATCCTAATTGTGAAACAATAAAGGGATTTAAAGTGTAATGTAAAATTTTGCAACCACATAAAAAGAAAAGAAGCAAGAAGAACATCTAAATAGGAAAATAATAATAATAATTTACATACTTGAAATTTCTACTATGCAGGGTTAGGAAAATAATAGTAATAATTTACATATTTGAAATTTCTACTATGCAGGGTTTTGTCTGACTCAACATACCTTACAAATTTTGATCTTCAGAATAATTCGGTTGCTCCAAACTTGTCTCTAATCATTCTCTCCCAAAACTCTCCCCTCAAAATTTCGACAAAATAATGAAATGGTGATTAGTTTTGTTTAATACCTTGTAAAAGTAATTCCTGCTCATTTTTAGTTTATGAGAAAATAATTTGTTGACTTTTTATTTATTTATTTTCTAGACATCGATGTACTCTTTAATGAGACGCACCAGGGCGTTGTATCTTGGAGTGCATTGTGAATAAATATTTTTAAATAATTTTGGAATGACGGTTGCAACATGCATATATGAACACCCTAGTGTGCTTATTTTTTCATTACACATTGTTTTGAAATCCAAAGAAAAAAAAACAACATACTACAATGCATAAGAAAATTTGGTTTCATTGGTGTGTCTTTATATACTATGCACACCGGTGTTGACAATATTGAAAACACCATAGATAACTATCTGATATCAAATATAACATATAGTTTCTTTTATGTATTTTTTGTGTGGATGTTCCACAATGGTGCATATGTGGTTTACAAGCATCGGTGCACTTATTTACTTAGGATGCATATGTGCATATTGTTATTCTGACACACCGTGTAAATTAAAAAGCGTTATTGTAAGAGTCTATTCCTTGTCTAGGAAGATCCTAATAGATATTATTCCATATTTAGAAAGATCAAATTTGGAGATCATGATTGATAATGAGTAGTGGTAAAAACCATGGGTTGTTGTCGTTATTGTGTGTAAAATAAATGGGACATTATTCCAACTCCCAATAATGATAAAATCACTTATTGTCGCAGTGTTTAATGACAACCGTCACTAATACATTTGGGCGGATTTTTCCACGAAATATTTCGTTTTGAACATTCGTGGATTAATACTTCATTTTTTTAATCATGGCAGAAAAACCATGGCAATATCGACGTTGTTTAATTTTTGACGAACTTTCGTCTCTATATCGAAGAGATATGTCTATCTTTGCACACCCGCCAAACCAATGCCAACTTTCAACGGTTCTTGGAGTTTACGTGCAGGTTAACTCATGCATTTTCGTCCACATCTAACTTATAAGAAGTTCTGGCTATTTGTATAACGGATTAAACTTGTTCTGGGTGAGAAGTGAGTTCCATCCCTCCCTCGGTTCATATTCTTGGTTCATATTCAAGCCAGCAAGCATGAACTAGATGGCACTAAACGTCAATGCAAAAGATTGCTTCTATCTTCTGTCTGATCATAGAGAGAAATCCTGAAATGGCAACCCTCAATAATAATAAAATAGATTTGATTTTTTTCCTCGGTTGTTGCATCTTTTTTCTTTGGTTTGGGTTTGACTGGCTATGTGTGGTATAATATTTTATGTATATGACAGAAGCCACCTATATCCCCACCTTAGGCCATCCATGTTCTCTTATATTTTGTATAGAGACGTTTACACTTGTTCATATATGATGTCACCATGGATAAATAGTAATTGCCATGAAACTGACTACCTCATTGCAACTATCTCTACTACTGCACCCTAGTTACCTATACGATGTCAGTATAGATGAGTTTACCTTTTATATTGCCAGTTTATAGCTCCTTTGTGTGAGCATGCAAAGCTGTATCACTTAACACATTTTCTATAGTTGTGACAAGGTTCTTGGTGATTGATTGAGTGTGGATTGAGCCCAGATTTCTTTATCAACCATATCCAAAACTAGAGAGATCAGTGATACTCAGCAACAATCATCTGGCCTTAAATTCATAAAAGGTAAGCATGCATCCTTTTTTGGGGATACAAACTAACACTAAGGCTCAAAATAATAGATGTATTCTTTGGGTCATGGACCTTACGAACGAATTTAACAACCCTGCAACTCCCTCCTTTAATTTAAACCAGAGTAATTGCAACAAGAGGGTCCAGTCAACAATGACTCTAGCCAATTTTTTTTTATAGATCCAATGCTCCACTAAGCTATTGGTCATTAAAACAGTGTTAATTACTTTCCACAGTAGAAGGAAAACTTTCTGATTGGACCATTTGGTCCACCTAGTGTTCCAATGCCCAAACTATCAAGGTCTGCTTGTGAGTAAATAAAAGGCCATTGCACAACACTTGTTGGAATCAATGAAAAATTCAGTGTGTTAGACACAATGCTCACTAAGAGGGGGGGTGAATTAGTGAGCTAAGGCTTGAAATCAATTTCAACATCTTTTTCTAGAAATCTTATCATGCCCGCAACCATCTCTGTCATCAAGTTTTCTTGTCTATTGTCAAGTCACCATCTCCTTGTCATCTTTGCACCAACATCTTTGCCTTGCCCAAATCATCTTCAAATGACCACAGAAGGGTCATTTGACTCTCTAGATGTTCCATGGTTGTCATGCTTTCTTGTCAATGCCATTATGCATGTCCTTAGTCATCTTTTTCCTTCATGTCTTGTTCCAATTACAGCTTGCCATGTCATCATGCTTAGAAACCTCTTCGAATCTATGTTTGCTATTTATTGTTTTAATGAAATAATCAATTAAAACTTCTTCTAAACATTGCATCTCTCCAATAGTAAGATGTGTCTCTTCAAAACTCTGTCTTAATTCTTTTTATTAAATTTCTGTTTATTATTCTAAATACATTCATGTAGCTTCTTATTTAATAAACTCTGATTATTGTTTTTCACTAACTTTGCAGGCCCATCTTTTGCATATATGACCATCATAATGCAAACTGAAAGTATGGTTGTATAGCCGCCTAAACAAGGATCAGATCCATGTCACCTTTTGAAATTTTTGATACACATGCATTATCTAGAGATCATTTTAAAATAGGCTTCCAAACTGTTTAATTTAACACTTAGACAAAATTGTTTTTAACTTCATGTAAAAACAATTTTTCTTCTACTTTGGTAGATTGATTTCTCCCTCATGTGGTCACCATAAGGAAACTTACAATCATGGATAGATATCCATTTCAACAATGAACAAGACCATATCAAAAGATAAATCTGTTGACACACACACAACCTTTGGAAAGCATTTCAAAATAGCTTCTCAACCTCTTTTGAACATCAAAACACATTTCTTCCCATTTTGGCAGACTCCTATTTCACACGTGTGAACACTCTATGGAGACTTGAAGTCAAGAGCAGATGGACAACTTACCAAAGAATGGATCCATGAAATTTGATAAATTTACTTGCACAAAGACAACCCTTGGCGGGCATTTCCAATGGACCTCTCAAACTCCTGTTTTTAACACTTGGTCAATTTTCTTTTGTTCTCATTATGCAAAATATTATTTTTCCTATTTTTGGAAGATTGATATTTTGCATATGAGACCATCATAAGACAACCTGAAGGTATGGCTAGATATTCAATTCACCAAGGAACATGACTATGCTACCTAATGAATTTTATCATCAAAATAACCCCTTCTTACGGGCATTTCAAAATGCCTTTTCAATTTCCCAAATCTAACACTTAACCAATTTTCTTGTGTTCTTAAAATGCAAAATAATATTTTTCTTACTTTTGGCAGATTTATATCTTTGTCATAAAACACTCCACAAGATAACTGAGAACATGGTGAGATGAACCCATCAACAAGCTATATACTAACACTTTCATATTATTTTTTTCATCATCCTATGAGATAGGCAGGCATTTCCCTAAGGCCACTAAAGTAGTTTTTCTAGTAATGGAATAGTGCAAAATAACATGAAACTCTATTTTGGCAGACCATTATCTTTGTCATCAAACATCTTCTTTGAGAACTGATACCATGGTGAGATAGCATCTTCAACAGGATGTAGGATGATAGCTTCTGATAATTTGTATCCTACACCTATAAGGTACGGCGGGCATTTTCCCAAGGCCACATGAGCCATTGTTTCCAACACTTGGACAATTTTCTTAGTTTGGTCCAATCTGCCTAAAACATTGTTTTGGTAGGTTCATAACTTCTTCCTCAGCTACTTCCAAGATAGTCTGAAGACATGATCAGGTACGACAAATATCAATCTACAAGACCCCCATATGGTGTGGGAATTTTCTTCAACACACAATTTGTGGCAAGCATTTTCTTAAGGCTACGCGAGCCAGTTTTCCAACACTTAGCCATTTTCAGGACTTTCTCCAAAATTTATTCTAAAACCTCATTTTGGCAGATTCAAATTTTTCTTCAGACATGCTTAAGGAGAAATAATACCAAGGTTAGGTAGACAAACCAACACACTACAAGACCCCCATGCGCTGCGAGCATTTACTCTAACCCCTAATTTAGGGCGGGCATCTTTCTGAGGCTACTTAGCCTTGTCATCATGCTTTGACAACTCTTCGAATCTTTGTTGCTATTTATTGTTTTAATGAAATAATCAATTAAAACTTCTTCTAAACATTGCATCTCTCCAATAGTAAGATGTGTCTCTTCAAAACTCTGCCTCAATTCTTTTTATTAAATTTATGTTTATTTTTCTAATACATTCAATGTAGCTTCTTATTTAATAAACTCTGTTTATGATTTTTCACTAACTTTGCAAGTCCATATTTTGCATATATGACCATCATAATGCAAATTGAAAGTATGGCTAGATAGCCACCTCAACAAGGATTAGATCCATGTCACCTTTTTAACTTTTTGATACACACCCATTATCTGGAGATCATTTGAAAATAGGCTTGCAAACTGTTTAATTTAACACTTAGACAAAATTGTTTTTAACTTGTAAAAACAAATTTTCTTCTACTATGGCAGATTGATTTCTCCCTCATGTTATCACCATAAGGAAACCTACAAGAATGGATAGATAGCCATTTCAACAATGAAAAAGACCATATCAGAAGATAAATCTGTTGACACACACACACCCAAACTTTTGTTTTTAACACTTGGTCAATTTTATTTTGTTCTCATTATGCAAAATATTAGTTTTCCTATTTTTGGTAGATTAATATTTTGCATACGAGACCATCATAAGACAAGATGAATGTATGGATGGATATTCAGTTCACCAAGGAACATGACTATGCTACCTGATTAATTTTATCATCAAAATAACCCCTCCTTGCGGGCATTTCAAAATGCCCTTTTAATTTCCTGAATCTAACACTTAAACCAATTTTCTTGTGTTCTTAAAATGCAAAATGATATTTTTTCTTACTTTTGGCAGATTTATATCTTTGTCATAAAACACTCCATGGGATAACTGAGACCATGGTTATATGCACCCATCAATAATATATATCCTAACACTTTCATATTATTTTTTGCATCATCCTATGTGATAGGGCGGGTATTTCCCTGAGGACACTGAGGCAGTTTTTCCAGTACTGGAATAGTGCAAAATAGCCTGAAACTCTGTTTTGGTAGACCATTATCTTTGTCATCAAACATCTTCTTTGAGAACTGAGACCATGGTGAGATAGCCTCTTCAACAAGCTGTAGGATGATATCTTTAGATAATTTTTATCATACACCTATAAAGTACGATGGGTATTTTCCCAAGGCCACATGAGCCATTTTTTCCAACAATAGGACAATTTTCTTAGTCTGGTCCAATCTTTCTAAAACATTGTTTTGGCAGGTTCATAACTTCTTCCTCAGCTACTTCCAAGACCATTTGAAGACATGATCAGGTACTACAAATATCAATCTACAAGGCCCCCATACGGTGTGGGCATCTTCTTCAACACACAATTTGTGGCGGGCATTTTCTTAAGGCTAGGAATGGCTATTATTTGGTATTGGGTTTGCAACTAGGATCCAAGGTGCATAAGAATCAATTTCCCTTGGCTGAACTCCTAGTTAATTGCATCAACATATCATAGGATCTTGTTTACTTGTTCTTTGTATGAATTCCCTGACTGTATTTCGTAATTCACCAATTCAGGTACTCCTTACATCATGATTGATGTTGAGAATCAATAAATCTTGTGGTTAGTTTTTATGGCAAGTAACTGGAATCATTTTGTTGTTACAACAAGCAACACTTATAACTGAAATTAAAGTTTTGGAGTGATTGTATAGAGTATAAAATGGCATTTGGGTAAGAATTTGAACAAGACAAGAATTTTGCAACACACTTGTACAAGTATTAGCAGATTGGGGATGTGATTAGAGGGAGAACTACAGAAGAAGCTTTGTGGCCATGCCTAGCATGTGTATCACTCATGTGAGGATTCTCTACGATTCAAAAATTTGCATAGTTTTTCATTTCATGTTTGATAAGGTAGAGTAACTAGTAGTCAGACAACCAATTTTCAAGGACCATCACACATTAATTGGCATAAAACTGATATACGAGGAAACAAATATGGTAAGGAATGGAAAGTTATATATGTCACCTGTATAATTATTAGGAGATTGAGGGTGTGGAAATAATGTAAACAAATACAACCATTAAGCAAATAAAAAATCTAAAATTTCTACAAATTTAAAATACTACCACCTCTATTCTTCGGAGTAGGCCCTGCCTCCTAGGAACATAATGCCAATGGAGGCTACAACAACCATAAAATTATCTCAACTCACACTTAAATTATTTCCAAAACTTCAAATAAGTTTATTTATTTATTTAATGTAACAATTTGGATACTGAGCAATATAATTTCCACAATGTCTATCACCCCTCTACAATTGTCTTGTGTTATCGTATCAATGAGAAGATAATTGGTCTCTTTTATTGCAGCATTAGCTAGAGCTCTGTTGGAATTTTTATCTTTTTCTACCACTACTTCCAAGTCTATTGTTTTTGCATCATCTCTTGTTGGGAGGGTATAAACAATTTTGCTTGTTGCAATGCTATCTGCATTACTATATGATTCCTCATGTTGTTGTTTTTAACCTTGACACAATATACTCAATATGTATGGTTTTTGTCTTTTATATTTTCAAAACCTTTACTTTCAAGTTCCACAACTTTTTCATTGTCTATAACTTCATGGGTAATTGGAATATCCATCTCTGTTATTGCATCTCTATTGGGTGTTATGTTGCATTCTTCATGTGGCTCTTCCAATATCATTGTTTGTTTTCCTACCACTACATCATCCTATGTATAGAAGGTCTCAACAAGTTCTCTATAGAATGGGTTTGATAATAGTGTAATAAGTTATTGGTTTCATACAGGCCAGATCAACTATTGTTGAGATAAACCAACATTTCATGAATGTACCAATAATGATGCAGTAAGGGCCAAAATTTCCCTTGAGTTTGACTCAAAATCCAAAGTGCATAAAGTGGATTAAAAGTTTAGGAATGATAACTTGTGTAAGAGAAATGCAAACCAAGATGTACTAAGGTCATCTGGCATTATATCTTGCAAACATAAGAGAATCCCATTAAGCTAGTAAGATTGATGTCAGGTGATTCTTGATAAAAACCCAAAGAGAAAAAGATGGTAATAAGATGTATGTTGTATTATGGACACTTGCATGTGTTGATTCTACTTAGAAGAGATTTTATTGCTCAATATCCAAAATGTTACATTAATTAAGATGTAATAATTATATCCAAAGTGTATGTAATAAGATGTATGTTGTATTATTGACACTTGCATGTGTTGATTCTGACACCAATTCCATACTTAGACAAATTTCTCAATTTGGACTAATCTTCCTAAAACACCCTTTTGGAAGGTCCATAACTTTTTCTTCATCCACTTCCAAGACAATATGAAGACATGGTCAGGTAGGCCGAAGACCAATCTACAAGACCCCCATGTGCTGTGAGCATTTACTCTAACCCATAATTTAGGGCGAGCATATTTCTTAGGTTACTTAGCAATTTTTGCATCCAGAGCTTGTCTTGAGTTGTACATGCATAATTGCATTGATTAATTAGTGAGACATCGACCCCAACCATAGCAGTGTCTGTATGAACTAACGAAATACCGCTGCATGCATCAATTCTTGCAAATTCTAAGTGTAGGCAAGCATTGCGATAGAAGAACACAATATTCCCTTTGTGGTTTTCCATTTCTTCTGTCCAATATGGAAGAATATTCTACCAAGAGGAAAAGAAGCAGCAATGAGGGCTACCTTGGAGTGCTTCCTAAGAAGAAACCCAAGCCTAAACCTAAGGAGAATAAATTCATGTTCAGGGGCTAAGAAAAATCCACTGGGGTCCCCAAGTTTATGTGGAAGATGCAATGGGATACGAATACCAGGACTTTAGAAGCCGTGATTTCTTTGAGTGTTTCTAGGGAGACACTCCTGGGACAGGAAAACCTAGGCAGTGCGCATCCGGAGGTACAGCTATCCAGAAACATTCAAAGTGATTCACATCCAGGCCTTGATGGTTGGTGCTTTCCTACTATGAAAAACTAGGGCGACAGATGAGCGTGGAATCAAGCTCACCAACCATCAACACCCCGAGATGGACAATCTTCTCAAAGCATATCTCCATTTCAACTCTTTCAGAATTCTCAGAATCTCTTAGCAGAATAACACTTCGAGCATTCTATCTAATTACTGATTCATCTTATGCATCTTAATCGACCTAGGAAGGTGGTGTTTATATAGGGTGATGAAGATGAAGATGGATACAAAGATAACTTGTCAGCATAATGGTAGCACGAGTGGACGTGGGTAGGGATCTCTATTTTCTGTTGAGAATCCAGTCATGCCGCCTCCTTTGAACATGTTGCATTGCTATCCGCATGGATCACGGTGTTTGGATGTGACATTCTTTGCCTTTTCACTTACATTGACAATGGTGTTTGGAACGATTTCTTCTAGCTGCATCCCTTTGGTTTGTGTAGAGGCTAGGTTTGTCGCTTCAAAGATCTGAACTTCATGATCTCATGTTGTTTTCTATGCAAGCCATGTGCTGGATCTCTGGAGTCGGGAAGGATGGTGAATCGGTGATGCTTTGGACATGATCTTCACCTTAGGCATGTCACAAAAGGAATCAAGGGATATGATTATTGGTTAGCTCATACATGATCAGGACATCCTTTCTATACCAAACCTGACCAGGACACCACCTTTACCAGGTTGAATGGCTCCAAAGTCGCCAGGGATCAAATTTGAAGGGAAGGTGTTATTTTACTTTATAGGGCTGTGAGAAATTGAACCCTTCAATGTTTACATTTAAAAATAAATCATTCTTTTCATTTTAAAATTTAAGTGTTAAAAAATATTTCATTATTTATTAAAAACATTGTATATGAAAAAAAAATGACAATAAGAAGAAATCCCAAGTGATTCAACATTTACATGGAATTAGTGAGGTAAACCATGTACATATGACCACTTCCAGATTCTTTTTATGGGGATTACTAATGAGTTAGTATAGAGGAGGAGAGAGTAAAATAAAGGTTGAGAATGAAGAACATGTAAGGGTGATGGAAGATGATATTGGGAAAAATCCCATTTAGAAAGAGATTGATGCACTTGTTTTGTTAATGTGAACATAGCCATAACCATTAGGATTATTGTTTTTTTATATTGCATGTTCTTTGTCCTATTTATTTTTTGAAGATGAATTTTTGTTTCCTATCATGCTAAAGTGATTAGAGTAGTTGAGAACTACTCGCAACCTTATCTGAATGCATAATATGAAATTAGGGGTGAAAGTAGGCTCATGGGGTACTAAAGCTTATTTCTGTCTAGAATTGTTTTGAGAAGAACATCAATATTAGAACAGCTATGTTACAAGGCCAAAAGAGATCAGGAATCAAATCCCTAACAATAATAACAAACTAAAACGATGATCTTTGTCCAGTGCCAACGTATCCACCTAAAAATAGTGCACTTCTAACATTGTACATCCCTGGGAGATTTAAAATTGTTGATCCTTGTTGTGACCACTTGATCATTGCCATAACCAATGGTTTAAATAAACAACATAAAAGTAAAAAAAATTGGAAGAATAGCTTTTCCATGACATTTTACCTTACCTATTTTGAAATGAACTTTTCTACATGATATTAAAAGCATTGTATTATTATCTTTCTAGCTAAATAAGTTTTTCAGGATCCACATTTCCATTAATGGAAAAACAGACGTTACAAATACCATCACAAAGCTAATTGATATGTTTGTCCATATGGACACAGTTCATGAGTGACTAGCCATTCAATTTCAAACTCCACCTAATCGCTAAGCATCATCTTCACCATAATAAACCTAAGTATTAGAAGACTTGAAAATTTATGTTTCAAAATTTAGTCTTGAGTCTACTAACATCTAGATGTCAAATGAGAGGGATTGATAGGGATTCTGATTTCTCTTTTCAAAACTCGGTGCATATAATTATTATTCAAACACATTGAAAAAAGTATCCTTCAGTGCACCTACCTAAAATAAAAACCCCATAATGTAAACCTAATCCTTTCAGGAAACATCTTTTTTTATCAACCCTAAATTCAATAACTATTTTTAGAATTGAATCATGTCCTCCCCAGATGCTCAATTCAAAGTGATCAAACAAAAACCCCAATTTTAGGTCAATTATGGATAGTCTCTGATGTGTCCGGATACTTTCAGAGATCATTCTTTGTTTCGAGGGCGCTCAGGGTGCAGATCAGAGAGCCCATGGAAGGAAGAGGAGGAAGAAGAAGAGGACTCAATTCAAAAGGTGAGGCGAGTGGGGAGGGGAGACATAATAGGGGAGATCAACACCATCAACTTGCATAGCTTGATTTGGGGAGATCAATATCAACCATCGATCTCTAAACTACCTTCATCAGGATCGCTCAACCTTGACGACTTTAACATTTGGCTAACCCTTTTTCATATGAATGAGTGAGCAACTTCTGATCGCGGAATTCTTCTCACCCATTTATCTACCCAACATCTTGTTCCGACCCTAGAATCTTCGCAGCCCCTACCACTTTCCACAGATTAACCATAGATGTTGATTAGGAAGAGGGAGATGATGATGATGATGATGATGATGATGAAGATGTGATGACAAGATCTTTACTTTGGTATTCACTAAATTGTTCTAAGCTTCGCCAACATTATAATAGAATGGTTATGAGTGATTATTCACTCCTATAAAGAATGCACTTTATGGAACTACCAAACTGCTTAGTTTGGATCTTCCTATTTTAAGACACCGGACTAGGTCCAAAAATCTTGATTCTTCATGTGCACAAATCTAAGAACAGGAGGCTTCACAGGGCCCAAAAGGTTGTATTTTATTTTTTACTACTTTCTAGAATTATATTAAATTTTCAGATTAGTCCTTGGAATGGGTGTTAGGAGATATTGTTAATTTTTCACTCAACTGGTTGCCCCCCCTATCATGTAGACGTCTCCATTCACTGAGCTCCCCCTAAACTTGCGATGATGAAGATGATGATGATGATGATAAGGAAGATGGAGATGATGAAGAAGATGATGATGATGATGATGAAAAGGACGACGATGATGATGATATTGATGAAGATGACGAATACGATGACAAATATGATGATGATCATCATTGTTATCATCGTCATCACCATCATCTTCTTCGTCTTCATCATCATCATGATCATCGTCATCATCATCATGTTCATCCTTGAAGGGGCTTATGTATAGGATCCCACTATAAGCAATACAACCAATGCAAATTCTGACAAAATTCTACTTAAATTAAATTAAATTAAACTACACTAATTAAAAAACATAGAGTTGTTTAACTATAATTAATTTAAAATGGAACAAAATATAAAATATGCAAATAAAAAAACCCAAAATAAACTAAACAAAAGATAAATAAAAAAATAAAAATAAAAACAAAACAAAACACTAGATATTAAATATGCAAATAATCAAATAAGAAAAGAAGATATCAAAAACACCATTAGAATTCAAAAACACCATTAGCATTCAAAAACTGCGCACTAGCTCATTAGCATTCAAAAACACCCGCGGAGGATCTGCTCCGGATCCCATTTGGGGGTTTTTGATTTCGAACTTTCACTGAAGGATCTGGAACATGCTATGATGTTTTTTTTACAAGAAGGGAGGGCTAAGGAATTTTCCTATTAGTACATCATCCACTCCCTTTGCATGTGAGCCCATGCTTCTAGAACCACTTACCCCACCTCCAGAATGGCATCAATGTTTAGACCTTCAGGTTTGTTTCCTTCTACGTTTTTCTTGATTACCTATTGTGTTTTTATTTTATTCATGGTTTTTTTGTTGTTGTGGATTTGGTGGAGATGAAATGGCTCAAATATCCTTGCAAGCATGAAGCACGAGCTATCTAGGTGAACTTGGGAAATTCAATGTGAGAAATAAAACCAACAGTTATCGAGGAAAATGAGGAAGGGAATGTGGACCTATATGATTGCAGGGTATGCTCTGAATGGGAAAGATGAAGAGGCTTCTGATTTTACTTTCTTGACAGTGCTTCTGATTTGTACAAACATCACGACTTATGATGAGGGTAAGCAAGTTCATATCCTCACCATAAAATATGGATTTGATTCATATGATTTTGTGGGTATTTATCTAGTTGGCATGTTTGCAAAATGTGGGTTTTTTTCTAGTTTTGTCCATTCCTTTTGGGCATCAGCTCAAAATTCCCATGAATTGACAGTTCAAAGCTAGACTATGAATGTTTTTAATAGTACGGTTGTTAGTTTTTCTTTGATAATGGAAACTTTTTGGAGTTTGAAGCTCGAATGTTCTATAGCAAACAGTTTTTGTTTTCTCAGAGTGGTTTTAAGGCTCTTGAGCGGAGCTTTGTAGCAATTGTGGAATGCCAGAGCTTATCTTGAGTTGCACATGCATAATTGCTTTGAGTAATTAGTGATACATTGACCCCAACCATAGCATTCTCTATATAAACTAATGAAATTCTGTTACATGCATCAATTCTTGCAAATTCTAAGTGTAGGCAAGCGTTGCAATAGAAGAACACAATATTCCCTCTACAGTTTGTCATTTCTTGTGTCCAAGATGGAAGAATCATCTACCAGGAAGAAAAGAAGCAGCAATGAGGGATACCTTGGAGTGCTTCCTAAGGAGAAACCCAAGCCTAAACCTGAGGAGAACAAATTCGTGTTCATGGTTTTGCTTCATAATGGTTTGAGTTTAACTTTGCAGTTGGAGGATGTCGTTGAAAACATGTCGGTCGCCTAGTTTGTAAGGACTATTAGAAGAAAATCTGAGAAATAAATAATACAAAAGGGGCCAAGAAAAATCACCATACACCAAAATTTAAAATGAAATATTTTAAAGAATGCATAATAAATGATGAGCAAAAAATTGTATTGTTAAATTTACAAAGCTGTTTTTATACAATATATTTCCTTTCAGTTCATGTGCATTTAATTTTTTTTTATTTCCTCTATTTTTTGTTTTATATTGTTTGATAGAATGGTGGTATTAACAGTGTCCACACATTTCTAGTAAAAACCTATTTATATGTGTATTTAATATATTTATGTTGAAAGAATCATAATCTAGCACAGTGAAGCCAAACCCTAAGCTGATCACGCCTAGGGTTTTCTGCTCTGCAGGCCTGTAGGCCCTACGCCCATGGATCCCCTTGATCCTGTGTCTGTTGAGGACCATTTTCATGACATCGTGGCCTCTCTCCCCCCCACTTCGTCAGCTGCACCCCCTCATCTCGCTTTGTCAAGCGTGGCGACGTCCTAGAAGTAAAGCTCAACTCTGCCACATCAAAGCATAAAGCAGTTACCCTATCAGAGAAAGCAATCATTGGCTTGTTTACTAGACTCTGGCCATCCTCGTGCTCAATGGAGGTCTGGCTCAATAAAAATTGGAGAACCCTGATCCAGGGGGAAGTTCAGCAGATTTTTTGTGGAAAAGGTTACTTTGCTTTCATTTTTGAAAAGAAGGAGGATCGTGACCTGATCTTCAGGAATGGCCTGTATTTCATGGGTTCAAGAGGCATGTATTTGAATAAATAAGATCTGTCATTCAACCCAGAAAGGGATGTCCCAAAGGCGGTTCCAGTATGGGTTAAGCTTCCCCACCTCCCACTTCACTGCTGGAACGATGAGGACTTTCGAGCAATAGGGAATACATTGGGGAAATATGTGGACAAATCTAAACTAAAAGCCCCAATGTTCTCATTTGCTGAATCTACGTCGAGGTAGATCTTGAAAAGGGCTTGTCGGAATCCATTATTCTCTCCATTGATGGATGTAATCACCTGCAAACTATGGATTATGAACAAATCCTGTTTAAATGCAAATATTGCCATGAGTATGGACATTTTTCTAAATCATGTCCAAAGAAACCAGAGAAACCCATCTCAGATAGCCCACAGGATGAGGGCTGGAATGTTGCAAGCAGGAAGAAGATTGCAAAGTCCCTCAAGCAGTGGCAAATCCCGTCAAAGAGTGCCCCCAAAAATCAGTTTGAGGTCCTGGAAGTTGAGACACAATAAATGGAAACCCAAGAGGAAAATCCTGAAGCTGTTCAACAATAGGAAGACGAAACACCTGCAGTAGTTTCATCACATAAGGAAAAGGAAGTTCAGGAAGAGGGTATAGCGCAATCTAAGGAAAGGATGGAAGTTGTAGCAAACTCCGAAGGTTCAATCACAAGATCTAGGGAAAAAGCATGTTTAGAAGAAGCAACAGATACTTCTGCAGAAGAACAAGAACCTCTCTCAAGAAAAGGAAGAAATTCCAACAAAGCCATAAGGGAGCAGGAAGCAGCAAGGGAAAAGGCAGCAGGAAAGCAGTCTAATCTAGATTTTCTAGTCAAAACTTCGCAAGTAAGAATGTATTTACTCAGTGCTGAAGAGGTAATAAAGGAGAAGGAAAAGGCCCTTAGACAACTCAAGAAATAATGAAAGTAGTCTCCTGGAATTGCAGAGGGTTAGGATGTTCACAGAAGTTAGAATTTATCAAGAGATTTAAATCAATGGAATCTGCCTCAATTCTTCTCATCCAGGAGACAAAAAAATCAGCTGAGGATAGCCTTGCAATCTTTAAAAGTTTTTGTCCAAAAGGTACTGGATTAGCCACTAACGCCAATGGAGCCTCCAGAGGTCTTCTATGCTGGTGGGATTTTGGAAAATTTGGCATGCTCTCTGCCATAGAAAATAAAAATTGGCTTCTCATAAAGCTAGAAAATAGAGAAAACAAATAAAATCTTTGGATCGGGAATGTCTATGGTCCAACCATGCATGCAAAAAAAGACAGCTTTTGGACCTCCCTCAAAGAACAATGTGAAGGCAAACCGCTCCTCCCTTGCTTCATTGCCAGGGATTTCAATGTTACTCTCTCTGCAGGCGAACGCAGAGGCGGAACTAAGGTCAGGGACCCTTTTGGGGAAATACTAGAAGATCTTATTTCCTAGTGGGGTCTTATGAACATCAAACTAAAAAATGGCATCTTCACATGGAGTAACAAAAGAATCGGACTTGGCCATATCACTGCCAAACTGGATCACTTCCTAGTTAGTACTCATCCCCTCAACTCTTATCCTGAAACCAAACTGTTGTGCATAGCTATTTCTGATCATAAGCCTATTTGTCTTTTTTTCCCTCCATCGAAAAATTTGGGGCCCCTCCCCTTCTGATTCAATCATCTTTGGATTGAGGCAAAAGGAGTTGAAGACATCATCTCTAGTGCATGGAACTGCTTCATCCCAGGCTCTCCAGCATTCTCTTGGGAGAAAAAACTAAGAAGGGTAAAAATAGCTCTTAAATCCTAGGCAAAAAATCACTATCAGGAGCCCTCAAAACAAAAAGGTGAAATCGTAAAGACCATGGAATCCCTTCAAGCAGAAATGGAAGTAAGTGAGATCACCAAGGAACATCTTGTAAAAGAAATAAAATGGAAACAAGCCTGCAGAAAATTCTAAGGCAAGAGGAGGAGGGATGGAGGCTCCGGTCATGTATCCTTTGGCTCAAAGGGGGAGACTAGAATACTAAATTCTTCCAAAATCAATGTAGGTACAGGAAGCATTGGAATACTCTGAGAGAAATAAAAAATGATGATGGCACAGTCGTTTAAGGTCAAGTGGAAATAAGTTTGGAGGTAAGGACCTTCTTCGAACATTTGTAGAATGATGATGAGCAAGTCTCCCAAAACACTATGGAAGAAATGGTCTCAGGTATTTCTGCCCTCATCAGCCCAGAGGAAAGTCTCAGGCTTGAATCCCCCATTTCAGAAGAAGAAGTCAAGAAATCTATTTGGTCTCTTCATCTGGATAAATCCCCAGGCCTGGATGGTTTTCCAATCTGCTTCTATAGAACCTTCTGGTCCCTTATAAAAAAAGATCTGATGCGTCTCATCTCTTGGATGGAAAAAGGAAATATGGGAGGAGCCACCAATTCCACCTTCCTGGCATTGATCCCTAAAGAATCAAACCCCACCTCCATCAAAAGATTCTGACCCATCTCCTCTCTATAACACCTCCTATAAAATATTTTCTAAAGTTTTACCCATGAGACTCAAGCCAATCATTCACTCAATGATCTCCCCAAATAAAGGAAGATTCATCTCGGTTGGGAAAATTAGTGACAACATCCTAATGGTTCAGGAAGCGATTCACTCTAGCACTAGAAGGGGCGAACCTGGAATGGCCATCAAAATGGATTTGGCCAATGCCTTTGATAGACTGAGACATTCTTCTATCCTTCTGGTCCTAAAGAAGTTTGGCTTCCCACCTGTTTTCATCAATCAAGTTCAAGCCTGCATAAAATCTCCATGGATAGCTCCTCTAATCAATGGAAAACCCTCCGATGGTATAAGACAATGATGTCCACTCTCCCCCTTCCTTTATATTCTGGTTGCTGACTCCCTTAGCAAAAGATTGCTTAGGCTTCAATTAGAAGGATTTCTCCTGGGTCTTTCCTTCAGGAATGGAGTCCTCCCCATTAACCATGCATTGTTCGCTGATGATACAATCCTGCTAGGCATAGTGTCCACTCAAATAGCTAGAAACTTCCTTAGTCCCCTTGACCTTTTCCTCCGCTCCTCTGGAAGTTCAGCAAATTTGAATAAATGTCAGTTATATGGGTGGAATTGCAATACAACAACTTTTCACAGCATATCTCAAATCCTGCAAATAAAATCCAATCCTAACTGGATACATTTTACCTACTTGGGCATCCCCATAGTCAAAAAATCCTTGGTCTTTTCCATGTGGGCCCCGATTATCCAAAAAATCAAAACCAAGATACAAACCATGGGATCGAAATGGCTAAATATTGCAGGGAAGATGATGCTCATCTAGTCCATCCTCTCCTCCTATCCAATTTATGTTGGCTCAATGGTCCTTTCTCCTAAAAGTGTTATCAACAGCATTTGTAAGGAAATCAAAAAAAAATTATGGCAGGGAGGAAAAGTTCAGACAAAAATATTTCACCTTGTAAAGTGGGAGATGGTCAAAAGAGCAAAAAAGCAAGGCGGGCTAGGCAACAGGGACCTTGAGCAAATGAACAAATCCTTGGGAGCTAAATTGATATGGAGACTGGCTACAGGAAGGAAATATTGGTGGAAGGAAGTCATTAGGAAAAAATATATCAGAAGGCCCAAGTCAAAAATGATGGACAGTGCTTGGATAGGCAAAGGGACCACTCTCTGGCAGCTATGCAAAGCTTCTCTCAACATAATTCAAGCAGACTACTATTGGATTCCAGGGAATAGAAAAAGATCAACGCCTGGAAATGTAACATTCTTGGATAGCCTGCTCACTCCTCGCTCACAGGCCTGGCTCTTCTTGCTGAATGGGCTAGCGAGCAGGGGTTCCTCACCCTTTTCGATCTCTCTCTATGGAACTCGATAGGATATTGGATTGGTTGGAAGGAGCTACTTCCTCTAGCTCATCTAGTTGATGCAGCTGTCGCTTTCCTCTCATCTCTTCACGGCCTATCCCCAACACGTGTTGCAGCAAGGGATCGCATCGGATGGGGTAAAACAGGACAGTACACTGTCAAAGAAGGATATAAAAGACTATTCTTGGAGCTAGTTGCAGTAGATTGAATCTGGAGGAAGGTGTGATACCCAGATAGCATTGCCAAGGTAAATATCTTCACATGGATCCTGATGCATAATAAGCTTCTAACGGCTAAAAATATCAGGAAAAGAGGCATAGTCGGTCCTTATAGATGTGCTCTATGCAACATGGATGAAGAAACCCCTAGTCACATTTTTCTACAATGCAAAATCTCTCTAATAGTCTGGAAGAGTGTTCTACCCCTGAGCCTCGTTCTAAACCTCCCAGATTCAGTAGCCCAACTTCTTAAGGACTGGCCCAAAGCATTTCCCCGGCTCCCTCTTCAAGAAGCCCATTCTGAGTCGTCTTTGGGACTCTATCCCCAAGAATCTTTGCTGGAAATTGTGGCTCGCTAGGAATAAGTCCATATTCAAAGATCAAAAAGTTGTTCCAGCCCGTACAGCTTCTAAAGTGATAGGAATGATAGCAGAGAAGTTTGCTTCGAACAACATTAGCTTCCCTAATAAGGAACGCATCCCCGAGCCTTACTCATCATGGTGCAAAAATTACTTAAAGGAAGCAAGTTCCCTTCAGTTCAAAATAACTAAAAATAGTGCATCCCAACCCTGCAGAGCTCTACCTTGGGAGATAAGACTATCCAATAGCGAATTCAAATCTTGGCTTAGGGAGAGGAACTCTTATGCCTTTTTCTTTGATGGTGCCTCAAAAGGCAATCCAGGGGTGGCAGGTGTGAGGGGGATCCTCTTGGATCCCAAAGGAAATGTTGAACAAACCTTCACTTGGGGCCTTAGAAATAGGACCAATAATGAGGCCAAGTGGTTGGCACTTCTACAGGGACTACAATCCCTAGTCAATAAAGACCTCCACAAGGATCTTTGGAGACTCTCGACATGTTATCTATAAGCTGATTAATGGTTACTCCTCCATTTCAATTAATTGTCGTCGTCTGTATGACAAAGCAAAACCACTCATGACTAAATCCTATGAGCTATTCCACATTCTTTGCCACAATAACTCTACAGCAGATGCCTTGGAAAACATGGGGGCCTCCCTATCTCAAGGTCATTATAGTCTTAACGAAAACGCCCCCTTCACCAAATTCATCCCCTAATGGCTTGTTGGGCTTACTCATTCCCCTCAAAAGGAAAATGGCCCTCCCCCTATTCACTCCTGGAAGTGGCTCTTATTTTCCCTAAAGGCATTATAAAGGATCTTCCCCATCTTTCACCTTATCCCTCAACCTCTTTTCCTTCTTTCTCCCCCTCCCCTTATCCCTCCATCTCCACCTTACTCCTTTCGTTTGTTATCTTCTTACCTGCCTCCCTTATCCCTCCCCTCACCCCTCCTCTCACCGCCTAGCGCCATCCCTCCATAGCTGGCTCCCACCTCGCGCTCCATCCCAAAGGGTCTCCTCATTCATTGCGTTATCTTTCCATATCTCTTACCCCCACTACGTGGATATCTCTCCACCTGCTTCCTCTCTCAGGTAACGTTGGATTTATGGCTCACCACTGCTGGGTTAATTGCCCCTCCGCCTCGCATGCTCGAAGTCTTTTCGACCATCTCATTATGTATTCTCCTCGAAGAATCCTACAAGCTCGTTTCTCTCCCTCTCTCAGCTCTATCTATCATGAGATTTCTTTGTAGCGCATTCTCTTGGATGTAATTGTAGGTGTAGGTGAAGGGTGGTTGCAGGAAAGTCCGTGGGAAGCTCTCCCCCTCATTAGGACTTTCGTGAAGGAAAGGATTGCTCTCGCAGCCTTCTCCTCTTGCTCTTGTAGCACCCTTACAGTCTCTTCACTATGGTTTTCAAACGTTGATTCCATCTCCAATCTCCTGTCCGAAGCTCAGCCTCTCATTGCTGAGAAAAGCACGATTTTGGGATATCATTGTTCGGGGTGGAAGGAAGGTGCAGTGGGCACCTTAGCTTGTCGAAGCAAGAAGGGTGCCTCCCTTCAGCAGGAGCTTAAAGTGCTCAAGTATATCCTTAGTGGACTCTCTGCTGAGAATCAGGCTTGCATGTTAGTAGGCTCAGTCCGTGCTTTGCACAACAACTTCGCCCATATTGATCTCTCTCCAGGAATCGGCAGAATGTATCAGGATAGCGAAAAATGCTGGAATTATGGACGTAAAGAAGAATCTCAGGAATCTCTACAAGATGATAGAAATAGGCATAATGGATAATAAGGAAATAGCATAGGAGGTCAAGAGCATGGGGGAAGTGGTGAGTTATACCTCTCTGCAAATTAGCAATCATGATGCAAGGATCGATGACAACGAGAGAAATCTCGGGGAGATAATGGGTAAGGTTGATAGAATTCAGGAAGAGCTCTAGCGTCTGATCAACATGAATCAGGGAAGCAAGGTGAACGAAACCCCTACATCTGCAGTGCACCCCATGGAGGAGGAGTCGGTGGTTCAGTCCATGAAGCTCAGAGGCAATCCTTAATTGGTTCTCTTTTAAATATGTTAATATGTTTTACTGTCTTTTGCTTTGCAGTCAGTTTATAAGGGTATACACTACCCCAGGCACTAGTTGTTTTTGCAAACTCTCCATGTCTGAGTTTTTTATACATCTCTTTGGATTAGTTTTGTGTGCAACATTTTTGAACTGCAAGATCTCTCTGTTCCCACTTTTTTCTCTGTACTGAATGGCTGTGCACAGCTTGTTTTATAAAAAACCTTTTTAGTTTCTATTATATATATATATATATTTATGTATTAAACTTTAAAATTTGTGTGTTGTTTTCATTTTAATACAATGGTTAAAGAAATCTTGTTGAATACAAACACAAGTTTCCACATCAGTGAGGCAACAGTATTGTAATATAGCATTTAAATGCAAGTTGATATTCTGGTGGAAAATGTGTGCTGGATAGATTGATTGTTGATTTCCTTCACAGGAAATGTGGAATGTGACTCCAGAACCACATCTCTTGGTGGAATTACCCCAAGAACAAACTTTCCAGACAACATTAGTTGATTTAATTGTATGCCCATTTTTTTTATTTCATAGAGTATTTTGATATTTTCCATCCCTAGAAAAATGATCACTTGTGTATAGGTCTAGGAATGGATTATTTATTTAATTTATAAATTTAATTGCAATCCAACACAGTGGTTTTCCATTTATTAGGACAACTCTTTGCAAGCGGTATGGGCCAATGGATTTGGAAAAAGGAAATTGATAAGGTAAGGGTTCTTGCATTGCCTACATTCTCCCTAGGCATTTATATTTTATATGACTTTCTTGTACCCGCCATATAATATAACTTTGCTATTTTCATTTCTAGCCTCTTCATCATGCTTCATATCCAATGTTTGTATAGAAACATAAAAATATCAGACTTATCTGTCTTTGTTGTGTTCTTTTTATGCCATTCCCTCCTTTTCCCTGGGTTTTAAAGTTACTGCCTCATTTTTCCATTGCATTCTTAGGAGCAATGTAGTAAGTAGTGCTAGTGTTATGTTCACCTATTCTACAGTACACCGTGCTCACATTTTGGACAGGTTTTCCTTATGTTTAACTACTAAAGTTGACTGTTTGTAGCTTTCCCTTGGTTATCCGCTATCATGAGGTTCTTTTGCACTAAGAAATTCTAATGACAGTGGTGCATGGTTTGTCCTCTTTTTCCAAATAAATTGATGAATAAATAGAGTCATTGGAGATTTCAGCAGAAGTGCACATAACCTGATAGTCTCAATCTCTCATAATACCCTCTCTAAGGAGAATTTGATCAACATCAATTGCAATTGCCTTTGTGGGTGCACTACATATCGTAGTTTTCGGTCACATACAAGCTTGATAGAACCTCCTGGACTTTAATTATTGGATTTTGAAGATTGAATGTTCTATAGAAATTTGTTTTTTTTTTGTTGCTTATAGTGGCTTTGAGGCTACTAAGCGGAGCTTTGTAAAAAATGTGGAATGCCAGAGCTTGTCTTGAGTTGTACATGCATAATTGCTTTGATTAATTAGTGAGAAATCGACCCCAGCCATAGAAGTGTCTCTATAAACTAATGAAATCCTGTTGCATGCATCAATTCTTGCAAATTCTAAGTGTAGGAAAGCATTGCGATAGAAGAACACAATATTCCCTCTGCAATTTTCCATTTCTTGTGTCCAAGATATAAGAATCCTCTACCATGAGGAAAATAAGCAGCAATGAGGGCTACCTTGGAGTGCTTCCTAAGAAGAAACCCAAGCTTGAACCTGAGGAGAACAAATTCATGTTTAGGGTTTTTCTTCTTAATGGTTTGAATTTAACTCTGCAGTTGGAGGATTCCGTGGAAAATATGTCGGTCGCCGAGTTTGTAAGGACTGTTAGGAGAAAGGATAAGAAATAAATAATAGAAAAGGGGCCAAGAAAAATCCACTATGTCCCCAAGTCTATGTGGAATATGCAATAGGAGAATCAATAAAGATGGAAACATCATATGCAATGATTCTCACAACAAGACCATGCTCGTATCTTTGCAGGTTCATACTTGAACTTCCTCCCCTAAATTGTTTCTTTAGTTTTTTTTATAAGTCAACATAAATGTATTTATATGTGCGCTACAAAAGCATTCCATGAGCTCCTCAAAGTGAATTATGTTAGAACAAATATTTCCATATCTAAATATTATTTGCTGGAAAGTTAACATTCATAGATAACAAATATTTATCCAGAGTATTTAGTGGCATTTTATTCATATAGTAAGACAACATGACTCTTTCCTCCATTTTTTGTTTTATATTGTTTGATAGGATGGTCGTATTAATAGTGTCCACACATTTCCAGTAAAAACGTATTTAAATGTGTATTTAATATATTTATGTCTTAAACTTTAAAATTTGTGTGTTGTTTTTGTTTTAATACAATGGTTAAATAAATATTGTTGAATACAAACACAAGTTTCTACATCAGTAAGGCAATGCTATTGTAATATAGCATTTAAATACGAGTTGATATTTTGGTGGAAAATGTGTGCTAGATAGTTTGATTGTTGATTTCCTTCATAGGACATGTGGAATGTGACTCCAGAGTGACATCTCTTGGTGGAATTAGCCCAAGAACACACTTTCCAGACAACATTAGCTGATTTTTTTTTTGGGTTAAGTGCCCTATGACTTGTTGGGTGAATCTTGGTTATATTACAAGTGTATTATGAGAGATTTCTTGGTTTGGAATGGGAATCTTTGTTGGGGTTGAAACATAGGTATATTTTCATTCTATATCATTTGTCTTCTAGTAATAATTTTTAGGAATAGTGGTGACATTTCCACCTCGTGGCTCTCGTTTGACAAATATCTAATGTCTAGCTTAGGATTTTCCTATTGAATATTTTTAAGTGGATCTAGTTATTAAGGAGTGGATTAGGTTCAAACCATTCGACCCTATATACCCTTTAATCGCTAAAGCCTCCCTGAGATCCTCAGTTGATCCCATCTTCCTAACTTGGATTTGTTAGGAACTAATCACAGCTTTTATGCCATTTTAAATCTTAATTCATCTTTCATTTTATGTTTTATAAGATCTGAAAATTTCTGTCATTTACATGTATTAAACTCATCCCTAAAACATCAAATCACATGGTAGGTTTTCCCCAGTTTGTGGTTGGGAATTACCTTCTAGAAATATGCTCTGTAGCGTTGATTAAATCTGGTCTAAAACATAATTAAAAGGTTGATTTGCAAGGTTGAAAACTTTAGATTAATAAGTGAAATTCCTAGATCTTCCCTAGTTTTAGCCTCATGTGTACCTTATTTCAAATCTAACTAAAGGTTAAAACATTATGTTGTCGCAAATCTTGGTTGTTGGTTGGAAAAGACATATCATTTGCAAGTTTGTAGCAGCATTTACTTTATTAATTCAGATCTCAAATTTGAGGATATTTTCACATATACACTAATAAACTCTCAAACCCTGATTCTTTACTACTAAAATCCCTTGTAGCATCAACTAGTCCATTGATCATATCAATCCATTTAACATTTTCTTTTGGAACTAAATCTTGCAATTGCAAATAGTGCATCTTGATAGAATCTAGAGCCTAGAACCTACTACCTTTATAGGATAGATATGGTGTTAACACTTTCCATTGTAGATAACATTGTAATGCCTGCAACATCTATGATATAGCCCAATTGACTGGCAGTAGAGCGACTTATTGTAATTTTCAGTTTATGTTAAATTTTATGCTTGGTTTGGCAAGCGAATCCACATATACACTTCAAGAATTAGCAGTCGATAAATCAATACCTTGGATAACTTATCCCATTCAATTATTTCTAGTGGCATGATTATATGCCTAGAGCAAATTTTGTAAGCACTTATTCAGAACATAGCATCTATTGTATATTGGTCTGATGTACACATTTCCATGTTGGTTTCTAATTACTTGCAATATTTCCATACTTATTCATCACAACCAAATAGGGTCCTTACGGAATGGTATTATTCACACCCTCTGTGCATATGAAAATTGTATGGTTTCATATGGGTCCAATGTGCATCCTATCAACTTCCAAAGTTCCTTTCAGGAAGACAAAAAGGTGATAGAAAAGAACAATGACATAAAGCTTTATGTCGTTTTTCTTTTCTATCACCTTTATATCTTCCTGATAAAATGTTTGGAAGTTCATAGGATGCACATTGGACCCAGATGAAACCATACAATTTTCATATGCATGAGGGTGTGAATAAGACCATTATGTAAGGACCCTATTTGGTTGTGATGAAAAAGTATAGAAATATTACAATTAATTAGAAACCGACATGGAAATGTGTACATCAGACCAATATACAATAGATGCTATGTTCTGAATAAGTGCTTACAAAATTTACTCTAGGCATAAAATCATGCCACTAGAAATAATTGAATGGGATAAGTTATCCAAGGTATTGATTGATTGACTGCTGATTCTTGAAGTTTATCTTTGGATTCTCTTATCCATAGACACAAAAACTCCACGAGACTGCACATCAATCACAAGCACTTATTCAAGATCCAAAACCATGGAAAGGAAGGAGCATTTCCACGGTTTTTAATTTTTTTTTTAAACCTCTAGGTTTCGTTGCAATATACACAAAGGTTCGTCGTGGGTATTGCAAAACTGTCGAAACCCTGGGTGGCTTTGCATAGTTTTTTGTGGAAATTTTTTTTATTTAAATTCCAGAATTTGTCGATAGAGAGAAAATCGTTCGTCGAAACAGTTCCACGGTTTTATGTGGAAACGAAATTTTGTCTAGCAATTTTTGGCCATATTTTTGTCGTTATAGAGACGAATGTTTTGTCGATAGAGCGATGAAAAGTATAAAATGAATTAAAAAATTGATTTCAAGGCCACCTTATAGAAGACACGTGGCAGCCATATTTCGTTGCTATATAGATGGCCTATAAAAATTTTCGTTATATCGACGAAATAAGTGCCATGAAACATCAAAACCATTATTGTCGCAAGTCAGATGACAAAACGTGGAAATAGCAATGAAAAACCATCGCAAATTTGATCATATGTATTAGTGCGTCATTTTTATGATATTTAATTTCATTGGTTGGGTTGTTCAATTAGACAGCACCACTTATAGAACCCAGGTATATACAAATCTTCCTTGCTCTAAACAATGAAAGAGTTGGGTTCCAGGCATACGGTGTCTATGGTTTAGGATTTGTACATAAAATATATTGGTTTGAATTTTAACATTGTTGATAGTCACTTGTGAATTTATTCAATTGCAAACCCATCTTCAAACACATGACCTTCTAGTCCCTACCCGAACAATGGAAAAATAATAATGCGTCATTTTTCAAAAATTGAATTCAATATAATTAATAACTTTATTTGGAAATTCTTAAAATTTTTAACAATATCAATTATCTTGTATTTATCAATTACATAATTAAAGAACATTTTTGTTGAATGGATTTATGTGGTAATTTGATATTTCATCATAGTGGCTACACACACACACACATACACACACACACACAAAGGGAGTTTGTTGTTTCATAAATAGACTTTCGAAATCATGAGAAAATACTTTGAGTTAAACTTTGATATTTCAACATAAACATAAATACATTTGTTGTTCAAGTTAAGTTTGTGGTGGTGTCTCTAGGTAGCACACAATATTAATGACAATATTTAGGCATGGTATCATGATTCTCGAAAATCACTCCAAATAGGGGATATGCCACATAGTTCCACCCATCATTTCCTTTATATGGATTGGATCCTTTTCTTTCTCAAAGATATTGAAGGTTGTCACAGGGATTTGCATTTGATTGTTGACACTATGGGTTCCTCTCTTTTTTCTCATTACTTGTCAAACCTAATGTTCAAGTCTACCTTCAAATTCTATAAGTAGAGAGATTAGTTCAAGAAGATAATAGGAGGATCCATACTCATGGTGCATGGCACCCACCCTAGAACTCGAATAAATAATAGAAATGAACCACTTCCATATTAATAATTTCGACATGAATAATAATATTAAAATTCAGTATCAACATTTTGGACATGAACAAGAATATGCAAATCATAGAACCATCATATTGAGAAAAAACTTACTCATGATATTATTTAATCGTGATTTGTGTCCCTAGTGTCCCTTAACCACCTATGTTGACCGTTATAAATAATGATAGTTGAAACTAACCCCTTGAGAAAATCCAAGATTTCTTTGATAACATGTGAAATAAATTGTACGAGAATTTCAAAGAAAGGGGAGATTCAGTTAATAGCTAAGCAACACAAACAATTGGATCTATAGGAAGAGAAGCAATATAAGGAAAGTGTATGTAAGTTATAGGAGGATGTGAAGAAATAACTATGAAGATTAAGGAGTATGGGTTAATTTAGTTTTAGTCCCTAAATTTCTTGAGAATAAGTGTGTTAGAGAACTAAATTTTTTAAACACAAGACTTTGCATTTCTGTTGACAGTTTAATAATGAGAATAGGTCAAGACCCCCTTGAAATTGAAGTGTGTATTATCTAGAAATGTAGGCATTGTGATTTTACATAATCATGGTTATGAGAATATTTCTTTATAGTGTACATATTACTTTGAATACATAATAGTGATTTTCCCTAAACGAAAATCTAAAATTAATAAGGAATGCCAAAAGTTTGTTAGCTCATTCACCAATAGGTGGAACATCCATTAGCAAACTTGGTGGAACCCAAGGTTGTAGTGGAAATTGTTTAATTGGATTTTAAATAAGGTGCCCCAATGTAAAACAATAAAATGATGATATCATTATACATTAAAAAAATTGTTCCCCTTCCCTTTGGAGGGAACCCATATTTTGGAGGAGGAGCAACCCAGGCACATGATAGACCCTCCAAAAATGAAGGATCCCAATTGAATGTTAAAGAAAATTAAAATATGAATCTATTAGAACTAGTGAGGATGATTCATTAGGGGACAAATATGTACTCGTATCCATGGTCTATGCACTTTGTTATAGAAAATCCTAATGATTTAATTTACTAAACAAATAAAAAATTTAAAAAATAATTACAAGGTTAGTGATAAATAGATTCAAGCAAACCTATGAAGGGAAGTATTGACATCATTGAAGTAATAAAAATAGTGTTTTCAATGTAATGTTTATATATGTTTCTATATAATTAGTTTGTAAAGATCTACCTTGCTCATGAGGAAAAACAAAAAACTCTTTAACTTTAATTTCTATTCATTTCATTTATATTGTGTGTCATTTTTCTATTTAATTGTTACAATTTCACATACAATTTTCAATTCAATTTCTAGACTTTAGTTTTTTGTTGTTATATTAACCTTTACAAGATTGTTTTATCTTTATCGATAGGCATAATCATACCATTGTGTGGTTATGTTCAACTTGTTATATGTGTTCTTTTCACTCCATATATAATAGTGTTTTCTCATTGTTTACCGCATTCATATCATTAAGTTTACAATTATTATATATAAATGCAAGTATGATTTATAGAGTAACTATAGCTTCAATTCTAGAATTAACTGAAACTTATTTTTATAGCACGCTATAGATATTAATATCAAGAAAATATAGCATTCTTGTGCATATAATGGATGGCACATGTCATAAAAGGATTCCAATCATTGCTTGAAGAATTAAATCTTTAATAGTTGACCAGCTCATTATTAATTGATAAGATGAATAAAATGATTGAAATTTTGCAATTTCGTAAAAAAAAATTATAATCTTCCAATTTTGTAAATAATTGTCCAATCTGTAATTTGTACCTTGTAAATGTAATTAGTAATTTCTTATTGTAATTTTAATTTATGAAGTTGGAATAATTATTGTAAATTGTAATTATAGTCAAGATTGTAACCTTCAATTATAGCTGTGATTGTGCACAATTCACAACTATAATTATAGAAACTATAAATGAATTTGACATAAATACATAAATAAATAAATAAAATTGCATCACACATATAAATCACATCGATCAACATAAACAATATACAACATACACATGAAGATACATATCATAAAATAATTCGACATCCCATTGTGTTCATAAAAAAGTAAGTCCATAGTATATACATAACAATAAAAAGTATTACAATGTGATCATCAAATCAATGGCCACAAACACCATAACCTAACATATTGTAGCATACCATCATCATCATCATCATGACCAACTACTACACATAACCATCATCTAACATAACCATCACACAAGTATGTCAAACTTTATCTAATGCCATATACATATATCATCGCTTATCAAACATAAGTGCCATATTGCAAACACATTAAAACATAGATAACATAATCTATCATACATGTCAAACATTGCCTAATACACATGTAAACATTATCTACCATCATCTAATGTATACAATTTTAAACATATTTAGGCATCATCTAACACATAAATCTAATAATAACATCTAACAAAACACAAGTTGCATTATGTAACATAACCATCATGTGTACATCTAACAGACACCATCTAACATATCCATATATCAAGAACACCTAGAAAATATATCTATCTTGACCTAGCATACACATCACCATCAACATATATAAATGAATATCAACATCAACATGAAAAATATAGTGTGTGTGTGTGTGTGAACAATAATATAAAAATCATGATACATTCCAAATATACATGTCTCCAGTCCAATAAATTCTATAAGATATCTCGTCTACTAGTAGAGGAATCAATACTTATGTCAAGAGAAAAAAGTAAACTAAAGAACAACATAGATATCTCGATCAAGAGGAATCTCACCCAATACAACCATCCTATCTAGATTTTAGGTGAGTAGATTAGGAGATGGTGGATTGGTTGGTAGGACAAGTCGATGGATAGGATATTTTAGGTGGGTTGACTAGGTGTGAGGAGTAAATAGTGGTTGGTCGTAATCATGGTGAGGAGGAGGAGGATGTGAAGCATGATATGGTAATTCTCCCACATCATGGTGAAGAGGAGAAGGCGTAGCATGAGATAAAGACTCTCTCGTGTCATGGTGATGTGGAGGAGGTGGAGCATGAGATGACAATGCTCCCATGCCATCACAATGAGGAAGAAGAGGTGGTGGGTGAAGAATAGGATCACCATAATAATTAGATAACATTGATTGATCATTTGGACTCCGAGAATCTAAAATCAGGGATATACCAACTACATATTGCATCAACAATCGCATATCCTAAGGCACCATCCTCAATAACTCAGCGAGTTCAGATTCTTACAAGATATCCATGACTAGCACATGATCCACTCCTCATCGACCCAATAGTGTTGACAACCTTTTTCCACATATTGTCAAAACCTCTAATCTAGCCTATATCGTAGAATGATTCTAGGATATGTAGGAATCTCATCTTACTGCATATCCTCCTAATCCTGAACTTGATCAGGAAGAATGTACCTATCGAGCATGCCAATGTATGCACAATATGTAGTACAAATCAAATATAATTAAACAATTTTCTAGAGTGAAAAGGAACATGCTCATAGTCAAGAGGCAAGAGTCAATCTGAATATTCATGAGAAAGACAGATAGCGTCTGGGAGAGCAGTGGTAATGTGCATATATACACATATCCTGGCATAGGATGTGAAATTGTTCATTTTAGTCTGATTCGTCAATCTGACGAAGGTTCCCAGAGTGTTTCCAATTTCCTTGAGGGTCTCCTCGTCCCAGTATTCTTGCGGGAGTGCGAACACGTGGATCCAGACTGTCGCCCATGAGAAGTCCTCTTTTTTTGGACTGAATATTTACATTCATTTGCGAAGGTAAAGAACCACAGAATTGAAGAAGTAAGGACCACCTTCCTCTACTCTAGATTTTTCCTCAAGATGATGGAAAATGATAGCAAAAAAACCTTTTGGATCCAATTTGTAAATCAACGTGAATCTTCGGTTTCCATTTTCCTGCAATAGAGCCGTGCAAGGCCTACTCAGTTAACCAGAATCCCATGAATTTTTCTATGAGAGCATGGTGTTTCATCTTTTGTGCTCGTGCATTGATACGTTTAGCAGGGAGATGCAGGAAATTCCGATTCTCAATTCTTGCAATGTAAGTTTCGGTACTGGACTGAACTATATCTCAAGTCTTTATCGAAGGTTTTATCGAAGAATTCAGGCCCTAGTGACCCTCAAAAATCATAACTTCTTTCGATCCGATTTAACTAATGATGGGTGGTGATGATGTCGACTAGTTGGTTGGATATTCACCAAGAATGTTGGGGAGAGATTGGGAGGGGTTGACGACCCCTTCCCTTGCTAGCGCCATGAAAGAAAAAAAATTCAAGAATTATGGATGAGCAAATCGTAGCAGAAATTAATTGAGGAGCTCCAACAACTCGAAAATCCTGTCATTCGTAGTAATATTAAATGTTAGTTTGAATGATACATTATATTAAAAATGGTTTGGGTAATCATTTTTATTTTAAGCATGAATATTAATTAGTCAAATATTAAATATTGTTTGAATCATGGATAACATTAAATGTTGATTGGGTAATGCATATATGATTGGAATTAAATTGCATTAAATCCATTTACCTATACACATTCTCATTCCAACTAGGTAGCATAGATGCAGTTGGATTCATCTCATTCTACACTCACTTTAAGATAATGTTAATCTATTTTAAGATGTACATATTTGAATTTATTTATATAAAAAATTTCAAATAAAGACAACATATAAACAATCATGACACTTTAAATATTTTTGTTTAACCATGGGAACAGTAACTTCCCAAGAGTACATCCAACATCCTGCAAGCCAGATATACCAATAACGTGTGACTTAGCAGGGGCCTAGATGTCCCGGTGGCATCGCCTACCCTTCAAGCCTTGTCACAATAGGCCAAATGAGAAACCCTACCCCCCGTTGGTTTTGAACCTGTGACCTCCAAGGAGATAACACATATTCTAACCATTAGGCCCACTCAGGTGCTCTCATGACGCTTTAATATTTACTCTTCATTCTCATGAGAACTAGGGTACAATCTCTTCTTTGCGGTCGTTGGCTCGATACTTTTAAGATATTTTTAGAAGAAATAGTTTAGTGGACATTATGCCTATAAATTTATCTTCTACTTGGTATAACAAAAGATTGGGTTGTGAGGGTGTGGGGAAAAGGCTGGATCATTTTTTTTTGTTTGAGTTTTTTTGGGAAAAGTATTTTAGATACAAATCATGGGGCATCTATAATAATATTTTCTATCACCTTTTAATTTGAAGAGGAGTAGGTGGATTTAAATTACCCTTTCAAATTCAACCAATCTTAGTTATAAGATGAGGTCTTTTGTCAAATGATTAGAGATTTCTGAATTTGTGTTTCTATTCCATATTATATGAATGTAATGGATAAATTGTTTTTTTAAGTTGAAGAAACTAAAAAAAGGTGGTGGGAGATTGGTTAATAAGAAAGGATTTTGAAGAGAAAATCTCTCTGCTTCTAATAGAAAGTCAAATTACTGAGTTGTTGTTGGATAATTTAACATGAAGCTTCCCTATCGATAGAAAAAATAAACTATTGGAACTCGAGAATAAAAAGGATGATATTTTTAGAAAGGATTAAGAATCTATGAGACTCAAAAGTCAGGCTATATGGATATGCGTATTATCGTAGATATTACTATTTGGGATATTAAAACTGCTAAAGGGATCAAAGTTTCTTCATAAGGTAATATTAAAAAAGTTTCATAAGATCATTTCAAATTTCTTTTAGAGATCATGGAAGGACCCAAATTGGTAATCAAATGAAAGTCTTAGAGAAATATCCTACCTTTTTTTCTAGGGAAGAGGGGCTTCATATAGGGAATTATATTACCTTGGAAGAGCTAAAGCATGCTCTTTGTAGCTTTGAGATCTAGATAAAATCCTTGGTCCATATGGTTGGACTATAGAACTTCTCTCTACTTTTGACATCATGGGAAATGAATTGTTCAACGTTGTTGACTTACCTATAAGAGATGGTTTTATGTCAAGGTGCCTAAATTCTACATTCATTACTCTCATCCCCAAAAAGGATAACCATGAATCCTTTTCTGATTTTAGGGTAATTACATTATGCAATTTGGTTTAGAAGATGGTGACTAGGGTGATTGCAGAAAGGATAAAGCCGAAACTATGGGTTTGTTTCCAAGGAGCAATTTGGATTCCTTTCAAATAAACAGATTATGGATACTATAGGTGTTACTTAGAAATGCTTACATACTTCCAATACAAAAAATAATAGCTCCCTTGTGATGAAATTAAACCTAGCTAAGGCTTCTAATAAGGTAAATTGGGATTTTCTAATACTGGTCTTGCCTCAGCTTGGTTTACCAGCTATTGAAATGACAAATTGGATAATGGCTTGCACTTCTTCTACAAGTTTTGTCGTGTTGGTAAATGGATCTCCTACATCATTTTTCAGAAGTTCCATAGGGTTAAGAGAGGGATTCTTTCTATCACCCTTATTATTTCTAGTGGTGATTGAAGATCTCAACAGAATGGTCTCTAAACCTTACAAGGATGGATATTTTTCAAGTATCAAGTTTTCTTCATTTGTTAAAATGACTCATTTTCTTTTTGTAAATGATGTGATCTTTTTCAGTCCTGCAAACATAAGAGAATGGGAGTTTATGCATGATGATTTTGGTTGTTTTCTACAATGCTGCAAGAATGGACATCAGTGCTGAAAAATACTATATTTATTTTGATAATGTTTTTGAAGAGGTCTTATCATATTTCAAGAATTTAATTCAGTATAAATTTTCACAATTAGAAGAAGGATTTAGATATATGGGGTTTGTCTTGAAACCAAACAAGTACAGGGTGGTGGACTAGTTGTGGTTAGTGAAAAAGATTGTAAAAAGAATTACAAATTGGTTCTTCAGGTTTCTTTCTCTAGGAGGAAGGCTCACATTAATTAAGTTGTTCTATTAAGCATCACTATATTTTGGTCCTCCCTTATTTTATTAATAGAATCGATCATCAATATCATAAGAGAAAAAATATTCCACTTCTTAAGGGAAGGGTCTAGAAATGAAATTATGTTTCACTTAATCTCCTAGGAACATATTGCTTTGCCCGAATCAATGGGTGGATAGGGAATTAAAAATTTGATCGGTTTTAATGCAACTTATGTTTGAAAAGTTTGTGCATATGTATTTTTGATAAAGGTTTGTGGAGTTTAGTCAGGAAGAGTAAATATCTGAGGAATCTTTATGTTATCAATTGGTTTAGGATATCGGAATATTATTCCTTTCGTGGTTCTATTATATGGAACAAATTTAACAAGGTTTTTCATTGGATAAAGAAGGGGATATCTTGGGATATTGGCAATGGTAAAAATGTTTACATTAAAATTTATCCTTTCATTGTTGATAATGGTCACTTTGAACTGCCTCAAGAAAATTTAGAACATTAGAGGTGATTGGTTTAATGACTCTAAATCAGATTAAGAGACCGGAGTAGGCCATAATAAAATGTGGTTATTGGTTCAATTTTAAAGATGTGGGACTTACAAGAACATGGGTTGTTTTATGGGATAAGTATATAAGTTATTTAAATATTGCAGGGATCAAATTGAAGAACGAGGATGACAAATTGGCTTGCATTTGGAATAAAAATTTTGGCTATATTACAACCAAGTTGGCCTATGAAGTAATTGTAAATAATTTTTCTCATGATGATAGCAAATCGTGGACATGTAGGCTTTGGAATTGTCTAATTCCTCAAAATTTAAAATGTTTTCGGTGGTTTTCATTGAAAGATAATCTATTAAACTAGCAAAATATAATGAGGAGAGGTTGGTAGGGTCTACATTTCTGTATCATGTGCAAAAAGAATTGATTATGTTTTTCATATCTTTGTTATTTTCTCTTTCAACAAAAGTGTATTGGCATTTGTCACGGAGTATTGAATTTTTAACATTGTTTGCAGGGTTATTGACATAGATGAAACTTTCAAACTATGGTTTCAAGAAGTAGGTTTATACAATTTACTTCTTATTTTTATCTCTTAAGCAATTTAGAATATTAGGAATAAGGATATTTTTTAAGACATTACCCGAAGAGTAATGATGTGTGGTATTAAAGGTATAAGATTTTTTAAATATTTCATGAGAATGGAGAAGACAAAGAAAACAAAAGTTATGTATGCTCTGGTTCGAAATTCCTTTTCAGCCATAGGTTTTTTTTATGGTGTATTGACAAATGAATTTTGTGCTTGTGGTATGGTTCTTATTTTGAATAAGCATCATCTTTTTAACTTAAGGATGGGTAGTGAGATTGGAAGCAACATAAAGGAGAGACTTTTGTGTCTTTCAGGGTCATTATGTTTTGCTTCTATTCTTGGAATTTCTGATATAAGTATATATGGTGATTCTAAAGTGATCATTGAGTGGATCACACACAATTTTAGCTTACAAGTTATGCAGCTTAAGAACACTCATTCCAGAGGGCAAAATATTTGTTAAGTTATTTCTCTCAGATATCTTTTTGGCATATTTACATAATTTTCAACATTAAGGTAGATCTCCTCTCAAAAAATGTTGTTAGTCTTAAGGCTGGTAATTTTATTTTCCAAGAAACTATGGAGGTTCAAATCCATAGTGAAAGGATAGTTGATTTAGTTGATTCTATCTAAACTTAACTTAGTATGGAAGCCTATGAATTTTGTGGACCCTTTCATTTTGGGAAGGAAGTAATTGGTTAGATTGGTATGCATCCTTTTAATGCTTGGATGTTTGCAAAGATCCTAAAGATGAGTTTTTGGTCACTGCCTCGGTTTGAGATCTCGTGATGTAAACTACTTGTAATTTCTTTTTGTTTCTTTCAATAAGAATAGCAAGAAAAATGTTTTTTCTTCTAAAAAAACATGGGTTTGAACATGTTACATGTATAATTTGAATTCTTTAAATAAAATTTCTAGATATTTGTGAGAGAACTAGTTTACCTTTCAAGTAAGGGAGCCACGTAATTAAAATGCCTATCTTTATGAAAGGAAATAAGTTTCACTCTTTTCTCATTTGGTTTTAAATATGGATCGATGCATTTGCTTCCTATGACAAGGCTAAGAAGGTCAGCCTTGGGATGTATTGACCCTTTTCAAGTTACTAGTTATTTGAACTAAGATCTCACGTGCACTCTGTCACGAAGGGAGTATCCCAAGTGGTTATGAAATGAAGTGTTATCCTCACCACCCAGGTTCTATTTCCAGAAGTGGCATGCATGTTGAGTTCTAATTTGGACTGTCATAGCCTATGAGAGGGTAGGTGACTCCCTTGAGTGGGACCCCTCTAGCCTAGATGTGTCTTTGGACATCTTGGATCTAGGCTAAACTATTAGTTTTTAATATGTGTGGCTTGTAGTCTATTGCATATCTAGGGATGTTGCTTAGTTCCTCATCCCCCAATTTGTTAAAAAACTATCTCACCCACTCTCACCACCCGTTATAGTGCCAACCACTAGATTTAAACTTGCCCAAATAATCCAAATGAGTTATCAGTTTCCATAATTTAAAAATAAATAAATCTTACCCTAAAAATTTAGTCCCATAATTTTTATATAAAAAAAATATTTAAACATTAAAAGTTAATTAACAATGTTTATTTTAACTCTAAGTATTTGAAGGAAAAATTTAAAAATAATAAAATAGAAGTTAATATCTTAAAATAATTTAAATGTTATCCAAACATAAATTTTTTAATATAAAATCAAAAGGTTAGATTTAGCCTCAAAGAGGAAGGCGAAAAATCAAATCAATAAATAATTTAGAAATTTAGAAATTTTAATATAGTTATTTTATTTTATTTAAAATTTAAAAAGTTGAAAAATCAAATTAATGAATAATTTATAAATATGGAAGCTTTAAATATAGTTATTTTATTGAAAATCAAAATAATACCTTTTTAATTTTACATTATTAGATTTTGTTTAAATAAATGATTTAAAAATAAAATAAAATAAAAATTTTATTTTTTAATGATTTGGAATGGGTATCATTATTTAAAAGAAAGGCGTTTCAATATTGCGTAGATGATATCAAGATTTCATAAACGTTTAAACAATTTCCAAAATTGTTGATTAGTACATTTACAGTTTTGGTTTTATGAAAACTATATTTGTGACCAAAGTTAGTAGTAAAATTGTTTTACAAAACATAATAAAATGAGAATTTAGAAGTGAACATGATTATTAAAGTTTTTTGTTGCTTTATGTTTATCTAACATTTACTTGATGTTTAACGGTTGCTTTGGCAATTCTAATAAAAAAATTTGGTAGAGGCATGAGAAATGTAATCTTTTACGAAAGATTCAAAACTAATTCATAATGCATGCTGAACTTTGTGTTCAGTTTCTCAAGTTGCTTGTTTTAGGGTTAATAATTCAAATTGAGTTTCCATCTTATTGTTATAGTGAGAGAAGTTACTTTAAGGTTTTTAATTTGGAGAACACTTCTCATATGACTTGACATAGATAAGACATTATAGTGATTGAAATGCATGTGGCCTTCCATGATTTTATGAGTCTTGGAAATGGACCCAAATATAGAACCAAAAAAATCCAAGATACTCAAGGTACAATGTCATGAGAATTAGGGTACAATCTCTTATTTGGATTTGTTGGTAGGATACTTTTAAGATTTGTTTAGAAAAAATAGTTTAGTGCACATTATGTCTGTAAAGTTATCTCCTACTCGGAATAACAAAAGATTGGGTTGTGAGGGTGTGGGAAAAAGGCTGGATCGTTTTTATATGTATGAATATTTTGTGGAAAAGTGCTTTAGATATAGATCATGGGTCATCTATAATAATAATTTTGATCACTTTTTTAGCACCCTTCAATTCGAAAAGGAGCAGTTGGATTCAAATTACCCTTTCAAATTCAACCAATCTTAGTTACAAGATGAGGTCTTTTTTTCAAATGATTAGAGATTTCTGACTTTTTGGTTCAAGTCCAGATTATATGAATGTAATGGATAAATTGTTTTTCAAGCTAAAGCAACTCAAGAAGGTGGTGGGAGATTGGTCAAGAAGAAAGGATTTTGAAGAGAAAAACTCTTTGCTAAGTTAATACAAAGTCAAATTACTGAGTTCTTGTTGGATAATTTAACTTGAAGCTTCTCTATTGATGAAAAAATTAAATTGTTGGAACTCGAGAGTAAAAAGGTTGATATTTTAAGAAAGGAGGAAGAATCTATGAGACTCAAAATTCAGGCTATATGGATATGCTTATTATCGTAGAAATTAAAACACTATTTGGAATATTAAAAATGCTAAAGGGATCAAAGTTTCTTCATAGGGTAATATTAAAAAAATTGTAGAAGATTATTTCAAAAATATTTTTAGAGATCATGGAAGGTCCCAAATTGGTAATCAAATGGAAGTCTTAGAGAAATATCCTACCTATTTTTCTAGGGAAGAGGGGCTTCAGATAGGGAATCCTATTACCTTGGAAGAGTTAAAGCATGCTCTTTGTAGCTTTGATAGAGATAAAATGCTTGGTCCAGATGGTTGGACTACAAAACTTCTCTCTATGTGACATCACGGGAAATTAATTGTTGAACATTCTTGAATTATCTAGAAGAGATGGTTTTATGTCAAGGACCCTGATTTCTACATTCATTACTCTCATTCCCCAAAAGGACAACCATGAATCATTTTCTGATTTTAGGCCAATTCCATTATGGAATTTGGTTTATAAGATGGTGACTAAGGTGATTGCAGAAAGGATAAAGTTGAAACTATTTTAGGTTGTTTCCAAGGAGCAATTTGGCTTCCTTTCAAACAAACATATTCTGGATACTATAGGTGTTACTCAAGAATGCTTACATCCTTCCAAGACAAAAAATATCAGCTCCCTTGTGATGAAATTAGACCTGGCTAATGCTTTTGATAAGGTAAATTGGGATTTTCCAAGACTGGTCTTGCTTCAGATTGGTTTACTGGCTATTGAAGTGACAAATTGGATAATGGCTTGTGCTTCTTCTACAAGTTTTGTTGTGTTGGAAAATGGATCTCCTACATCATTTTTTAGAAGTTCCATGGGGTTAAGAGAGGGATGCTTTCATTCCATTTTAGTCACCCTTACTATTTCTATTCTGATTGGAGGTATCAACCGAATGGTCTCTAAAGCTTGTAAAGATGTTTAATATCCCCTGAATTAATAATTATCATTAATTATGTTGGAAAATACTTATTGATAGTTTTTATTATTTTTGAAAGGAAAGTAAAAAATAAAACAATTGGTAATAAAACTTTGTTATTTAATAAAATATGTTGAAAGGAGACAAAAGTCGATATATTTGTTGAAGAGTGTTTGTTGACCAACAAGAGGAAAAATACAAGTGGCAAAAACCACTGAGTGAGAACTCAATATGTAGGAGGAATCATCCCCAAAAATCAAGTCTGCACTACTAGTGAGTGCTAAACAGCAGGAGGCTCATAAGTGACCAAGTCCCAAGAAAAATACTATTTATTAGTGTGTCCATGAGCAGAAGGAGGCTAGAATTCAATAGGGATTAACATCTATAAAATTCAATAGATGGCTCATTTAGGATTTTTCTCTTGTGGTTCGGCGAATAGGCTCTGGAGTTCTGGAGCAAGTAATTTGGCTACTCTAGGAGTTGGTTGGAAGGAACAACTTCTCCACTTTTGTTTTCCCATCAAAGCTTCCAGGTTCTTATTTCCTATTTTAAATGTTTGTATAGCTTGTATAAATTCTAGATTGAATGATATTAAAGTAGAATTTAGCATCTTCAGTTAGTTACTGCTATTATGATTGAATGATTTAGAAATTCTGATTTTGCACCAAATGAATTGGATCCTCTATTTTGGGAATTGTTTCGGATATTCCTACTTTGTATTTCCTGTTTGTATCAAATTATGTAAATCTTCCTTAATTCTGCTTCTCGAATTTAGAATCCCAACTGAAATGATAATGTTGGTTTATGGTATAGATCCGTAATATTCAATATTGCAATTGAAATCCAATTAGATAGAGAAAACCTTAATTTACTGTTTCAATCCATAATCATTTTAGAGATGTTTAGATTCACGACTGTTAAATTAGGTACAAGGCGACGAAATCAAGAAAGGTTACAGGCATTAAGAAAATATTCAGATCTAATTAACTTATAGTAAAACAAAACCCCAATTCAAACCAAAACCCTTTGCATTCACATTGTTAAAGAATTGATATGCAAGGTTAATTGTGGATCCGCAAAGAAATTAGATCAACAATCGGGATCGAAGTTGCAATAATATCAACGACTGATAGGAGTTGCGGAAGGTTGATTGCAAAATGATAATAATGTATGTTAAAGTGTGAAAATAGAAATCCACAATCTGCATTGCAGAAGGTGTTGATCCACAAAGAAATTAGATCATCGGTCGGGATCGAAGCTGTAAGAAGATCAATGGCTACCAGGAGCTGCAGAAGGTTGAATGCATAACAATAATCTTGTAGTTTAAAGTGTGAAACCTGCAATATGCAATACGCATTATGGAAGGTGTTGATCCACAAATAAATTAGATCAACGGTCGGGATCGAAGCCGCAAGAAGATAAACCCCTGACAGGAGTTGCAGAATGATAATCGTGTATGTTAAAGTGTGAAAACCGCAATCCACAAAGCACATTGTGGAAGGTGTTGATCCGCAAAGAAACTAGACCAATGGTCGGGATCAAAGCCGCAAGAAGATCAACGACTGACAGAAGTTGCAAAGGTTGAATGCAGAACGATAATTTTGTAGGTTAAAGTGCAAAACCCACAATTTGCAATTCGCATTGCGGAAGGTGTTGATCTGCAAGGAAGTTAGATTAACGATATAGATTAAATGCGCAAGAAGATTAATTTCTCACAGTAGTTCTGGAAGATCCATTGCAAAAAGTTATTTTCTTTTAAGTTAAAATGTGTTTCCGCAATCCATAATATGTAGTTTGTGGAAAGCTGATTGCAGAAGGTTGATTGCGGAACGGTAACTGGTGATAAGGTTCAACCCGCAATCCGCAATCTGCATTGCGAAAAGCTAATTACGAAAGGATTAATTTATAATTAATTAAAGGGTGTTTTGGAATCTGCATTGTGTAAAACTAATTGTAGAGAGGTTCCTGCGGAGGGCATTTTCTGCGAAAGGCAACTTGCAGAACCATCGTTGTAGAGGGTTAAATACCTGTGGAAAATGACTGTGAACTTTGGAAGATAAGGGTAAATAGTAAAAGTATTTGGAAAACCTAATTTTTTCGGAAATTGATTATGTGTATGAGGAAAGTTTGATCAAACCTGTAATGAGAAGAATGTTCATTAAAATCTCAAGGCTCAATAATTTCCTGTTACGATAGGGACTTTAATGAATGTGTTTTATATTTATATCAAAGGAGATTCTTTTTTTCTTTTTTTCTTTTCGGTATTTTGAGGTATGTTACAGGATGGACATTTTTCAAGTATCAAGTTTTCTTGATTTGTTAAAATCACTCATTTTGTTTTCGTAAATGATGTGATATTTTTCGATTGTGCAAACATAAGAGAATGATATTTTGGCTATTTTCTATAATGTTGCAAGAATGAACATAAGTGCTGAAAAATCCTGTATTTATTTTCATAATGTTTCAAAAGAGGTCTTACCAGATTTCAAGAATTTATTTTAGTATAAATTTGCACAATTAGAAGAAGGATTTAGATATATGGGTTTTGTCTTGAAACCAAACAAGTACAAGGTGGTGGAATGGTTGTGGTTAGTGAAAGAGATCAAAAGAAGAATTACAAATTGGTCCTTCAGGTTTCTTTCTATGGGAGGAAGGCTCACATTAATTAAGGTTGTTATATTAAGAATTACTGTCTTTTGGTGCTCCCTTTTTTTATTTTTGAAATCGATTAGCAATATCATAAGAGAAACAATATTCCACTTCTTATGGGTAGGGTCTATAAATGAAATTAAGTTCCACTTAGTCTCCTAGGAACAAATTTCTTTCCTGAATCAATGGGTGGATGGGGAATTGAAAACTTGATCGGTTTTAATACAACTTATGTTTGAAAAGTTTATGAAGATGTCTTTTTGATAAAGGTTTGTGGATTTTAGTTATTAAGACTAAATATTTGAAGAATCTTTATGTTATCAATTGGTTTAAGCAGTCAGAATATGATTCCTTTGGTGCTTCTATTATATGGAACAATTTTACCAAGGTTTTTCATTGGATAAAGAAGGGGATTTCCTGGGATATTGGAAATGGTAAAAATGTTTACATTAAGATTTATCCTTTCATTGGTGATAATGGTCACTTTGAATTGCCTCAATAAATTTTAGAACATTTATAGGTGATTGGTTTAAAGACTCTAAAAAATATTAAGAGACCGGATTAGGCCATAATAAAATGTGGTTACTAGTTCAATTCTAGAGACATGGGACTCATACGAATATGGGTTGTTTTATGGGATAAGTATATAAGTTCTTTAGATATTGCAAGAATCAAATTGAAGATAGAGGATGACAAATTGGCTTGGATTTGGAATAAAAATCTTGGCTACATTACAACCAAGTTGGCCTACGAAGCAATTGTAAATAATTGTTCTCATGATAATAGTAAATGGTGGACATGTAAGATTTGGAAGTGGCTAAATCCTCAAAAGTTAAAATGTTTTTGGTGGTTTTCATTGAAACATAATCTATTAACCTGGGAAAATATAATGAGAGGTTCGCGGGGTCCTCATTTCTGTCTTGTGCAAAAAAAATTGATTATGTTTTTCATATCTTTGTTTTTTTCTGTTTCAACAAAAGTGTATGGGAATTTGTTTAGGAGTATTTAAGTTTTAACATTGTTTGCAAAGTTGTTGACATTGATGAAAATTTCAAACTATGGTTTCAAGAAGTAGATTTATACAATTTACTTCTTATCTTTATCTCTTGGGCAATTTGGAATATTAGGAATAAGGATATTTTTCAAGACTTTACTCCAAGATTAATGATGCATGGTATTAAAGGTATAATATTTTTTAAATATTTCATGAGAATGGAGAAGACAAAAAAAAAGTTATGTATGCTCCGATTCGAAATTCCTTTTCAGCGATAGGTTTTTTTTATGGTGTGTGTATCTACAAATGAGTTTTGTGGTTGTGGTATGGTTCTTATTTTGAATAAGGATAATCTTTTTAACTTAAGGATGGGTTGTAGGATTGGAAGCAACACAAAGGAGAGACTTTTGGGTCTTTGGGGTCATTGTGTTTTGCTTCTATTCTTGGAATTTCTGATATAAGTATATATGTTGATTCTAAAGTGATCGTTGAGTGGATCACACACAATTTTAGTTTACAAGTTATGCATCTTAATCACTCATGCCAGAGGGTAAAATATTTGTTAATTTATTTCTCTCAGCTATTGTTTTGGCATATTTCCATAATTTTCAACATTAAGGTAGATATCCTCTCAAAAAATGTTGTTCGTCTTAAGGCTGGTAATTTTCTTTTTCAAGAAACTATGGAGGGTCAAATCCATAGTGAATGAATAGTTGATTTTATCTAAACTTAACTTAGTATGGAAGCCTATGAGTTTTTTGGACCCTTTCATTTTGGGAAGGAAGTAATCAGTTAGATTGGTATGCATCCTTTTAATGCTTGGATGTTTGTAAAGAGCCTAAAGACGAGTTTTTGGTCGCTTCCTCGGTTTGAGGTCTCGTGATGTAAACTGTTTGTAATTTCTTTTTATTCAATAAGAATAACAAGAAAAATGTTTTTTCTTCTTAAAAAAACATGGGTTTGGACATCTTACATGTAGAATTTGAATTCTTTAAATAAAATTTCTAGATATTTGTGAGAGAACTAGTTGACCTTTCAGTTAAGGGAACCACGCAATTAAAATGCCTGTCTATATGAAAGGAAATGAGTTTTGTAATATTTTAATTTAGGTTTAAATATGGATCGATGCATTGAATTCTTTTGACAAGGCTAAAAAGGTCACCCTTGGGATAGAGTTACCCTGGATGTATTGACCCTTGCCAAGTCAATAGTTATTTGAACTAAGATCTCACGGGCACTCTGTCACAAAGGGAGTAGTCCAAGTGGTTATGAAATGGAGTGTTATCCTCACCACCCAGGTTATATTCCCAGAAGTGGCATGCATTTTGAGTACTAATTTGGACTCTCATAGTAAGGATGAAAGGGTAGGTGTCCCCCTTGAGTGGGGCCCCTCTAGACTAGATTTGTCTCTGGGCATATTGGGTCTAGGCTAAACTATTAGTTTCTAATATATGTGGCTTGTAGTCTATTGCATCTATCTAGGGATGTTGCTTAGTTCCTCATCCCACAAATTTTTTGTTAAAAAACTATCTCACAAACTCTCACCACCCGGGTTCAAATCCTCATTCAGACATTGAGCTTTTGTGATACGATAGAAGGGTAGGTTCCCCTCATGAGTTAGACACACATATGGGCATGTATCCAAGTCATCTCAAAAATTTCTAAGTCACAAGTTATTGATATATTTGACTTGCAAGGTATTGGATTTACTCTTGGGTTATAGTGCCAACCAATGGATTTGAACTTGCACAAGTAACCAAATGAGTTATCGATTCAGATAATTAAAAAAAAAAAATCTTATCCTAAAAATTTAGTCTCATAACTTTTATATACAAAAAAATATTTAAACATTAAAAATTAATTAAAAAATGTTTAAGTATTTAAAAAAAACTTTAAAATAATAAAATAGAAGTTAATATCTTAAAAGAATTTAAATGTCATCAAAACATAAATTTTGTAACATAAAATCAATCTCAACCCGGAAGGCGAAAAATCAAATTAATAAATAATTTATAAATTTGGAAAATTTAATATAGTTATTTTATTTTATTTGAGTTAAAATCGAAATAAAGTTGAAAAATTAAATTAATAAATAATTTATAAATATGAAAGCTTTAAATATAGTTATTTTATTGAAAAATTAAAATAATAGTTTTTAATATTACATTATGAGATTTTGTTTAAATAAATGATTTAAAAATAAAAGAATAAATAATTTGTTTTTTAATGATTTGGAATGGGTATCATTATTTGAAATAAGGGTGTTTCGATATTGCGTAGATGATATCAAGGTTTCATAAATGTTTAACGAATTTCCAAAATTGTTGATTACTACTTTTACACTTTTGGTTTCATGAAAATTATATTTGTTTGAAGAGTTGGTAGTAAAATTGTTTTACAAAACATAATAAAATGCGAATTTAGAAATGGATATGATTATTAAATCTTTTTGTTGCTTTATGTTCATCTAACATTTATTTGATGTTTACCTGTTGCTTTGGAAAATCTAATAAAAATATTTGGTAGAGGCATGAGAAATGTAATATTTTAGGAAGATCCAAACCTAATTCATAATGCATGTTGAACTTTGTGTTTAATTTCTCAAGTTGCTTGTTTTATGGTTAATAATTTAATATTCTTGTATTTATGAGAATCAAGTTGAGTTTCTATATTGTTTTTATGGTGAGAGAAGCTACTTTAAGGTCTTTAATTTGAATAACACTTTTCATATGGACTTGACATAGATAAGACATTACAAAAGGGATATAGTGATTGGAATGCATGTGACCTTCCATGATTTTATAAGTCTTGTAAATCGACCTAAATATAAAACCAAAAAAATTTCCAAGGTGATTCTAAAGTGGAGAAAAAAAAGAAGAAGAAGCAAACCACAAAGTTAGGATTAATGGTCAAATCCCCAAATCACTTAGAGAAGCACTACAACAAAAACCCTATGATTAGTTTCTCTTTTAGCTCCCTTTCTGTCATCCACTAACACTTTTTGTGTATTTTTCTTCATTTTCTATGCAAAGTCGACACTATTTCGTGTTGGCAATTTTCTTTGGCATTTTCGCATCATTGTTTTAAATTTAGGAGCTAAACCGGAAGATAATTGCATCCACTTAAGTGTCCACTTTAGTGCTATGAATAATTCCCTCAATAGTGCCTAGGTGTGGTTCCTTTTGCACTCAGAATAGTTTCCTCCATAATGCTAGGGTTAGCGTGAATTTTAGCTTCCTCGTTTGCACTAGGAATTGCGCTAGGAGCGCCTAATTTACCTTCCTAATTGTCAATACGTTTAGCATTAAGTTTTGCATCTACAATAACATCAAGTGTAACATCTAGTTTGTATCCCAAAGTAACACCATGTTTTTGCTCCTAGTATTGCACCTTGTTTTCTCCTAAATTTGCTCACAAAATAACGTAGGGTTTTTCTCCCAGAATTGAGCCTAGTTCAACGTATGAAGACATAATTAATGGGATATAGGCTATTGGTTATTGTAATTGAGCGTTATATTTGGGAGGGTTGTGTTATACATTTATGTTCATGTCTATGATGATGATCATGATCATGATGCAAGTTATTGCAATATTTAACCCCTAGTGACACTAGTGACATCTACTAAGATACCCTAATTAATCCTAAATTACCCTAGTGGCATATGAGTGCCTCTAACGACATTGGAGTGGCTTTAACGAAATCATGTTGATGATAATAAGTAATATTGAAAATGATAAATATGACATTGATGATTTGTACGATGTTACTAGGATGTTGACAACGACGACAACAATGTCAATAATGATGATTTAAATGATTTTAGCACTATTTGATCCTGATTGATCCTTGATCTAGGAGGATCTCCAATATTGATCTAAATGAAAGTATTCAAAATGTAAAAATAATCTTATAGTAGTGTAGATCTCATCGAGATATTTTTGGTGACGTTCATTTCACGTAAAACAACCTTCGGATGTGAAAGTTATTGGGTTTTGAAGTTGTGGCTAAACATGTGGAATTGGCAAAAAATGGGCTAGATGGAACACCCACAGGGAGACATGTGGCAGGTACATTCAACATTTACAATCAGCGTATAGGTGATGTGGAAGTCCTATAGTAGTCCATGTGGAGGCATTAAGCTGACATGGAAAGTGAGTTGGACCAACGAAAGGATGACATGTGGTAGGGAAGGTTTCCATGTGGACCAACGAGGGCCTACCATGTGGCATCCTAGTTAGCGGTTGTTAAATTATATCTACCAAAAAAATTGGAGTCGAGGAGGATCGAACCCTTAACCTCCTCTATACCTAAGCCTTCAACAAATCTTCCTAGCCATGACTCCTGCTAATGGTCCTTATATACTAGAGTCTTAAAATCCTATTTGAAGTTGAAATGGTTTGAAAAAAGGGGCAAGCCAAGGGCTAAGCCCTCAGACCCATGTGTTATAACAACTGATAGCCAACATATGATATGGTTTCAACCAACTATAGAACTGGTGGAGCCAACCCAAAAACCCCCAGGACTATTTCCAACCGTATCATTGTTACACCCATAAAATGTCCTAATGGTCAAATCCCTTGAAGTCCCTGACCAAACAATATTTTTGGGGCCTTATTGCTTAATCCTAAGCAGCCTGCTGTACCTTTCCTTCTGGAACAGAGCATTAGACATTCCTGACGTGTTTTTCCCATTAACAATGTGTGTCAGTTGCACCTATCACATGACCACAAGAAGCGTCGATGCTCCTATACTTCTTGTAGAGAGCGCCAACAGTCCAAAAAGGGAAAAAACAGAATATTCGAGAAGCTTCTAGGAAAAATATCTCATGGAGGATGATCCTAACTACATGGGAAAGCTGACACTCAACCTCCTAGCCCCTAGGTATCATTCTCTACCTTCCTCCCAAAATATATCAACCCATTTGGGATTCCTTTGGCCTATAAAAGAAAGCTACATGGACCATGTGAAAGGGAGACCAAGATAGTACATTTTTGTTGTTGGATTCAAGTATTGTATAGGAAGCAAAGAGAGAGTGGTTATGAGTGAGATATTGCATAATTTGTATTGCATGTGTGAGTGATTCAAAAGATCTTGTAAAATCGAAGCTTCGACATCAAGGCTTTGGTCATAGCTTTCTTTTCTCATCTTTAATACAAAAATGTTTCCCTTTCCCATAAATGATTCATGTTATTGATTGTTTATTACTAGTTTTCTTGATCATTAATCTAGATCACTGAATTATCTTGTTGCTCTCATTTTTTTTCTTGTTTTTAATGTTCTTTGCAGGTGCAACTGATCCCACAAGGATCTACAAAACAATGACAACCTTCCAAACTCAAGGTAAGGAGAGATCAAAATTCAAGTAGCTTAGTCATCTAGGGTGAGGATAAATCGATGTGTCCTTTTGTTCTAGATTTGCACTATGCAGGATAGGGGAACAAACTGTGTCCGCACTGATTGAAATATTCCCAGTAACAATATATATATATATATATATAACGCATTGCAAGATATCTATTTTAAAAGAGGAAAGGCTGAGGCCCATGGGTTTGACCTCAGGACCTCTGGCCCTCCATTTCAACGTGTTACCATTGGGCTATGACCTTGCCATTTATTTGGTATCAGGATAAAGTACTTAAAAATTTGTTGGGATTCGTAATCCCAAAATGAGACATTTAGCCACCATTTTGGGGTTCAAAACCTTTATAAAAAGACTCTATTCAGAGTCAAGGAGAACAATTTTTAGACCACGTTTTGCAAAGTTATCTAGGAGAAGGTATAGGCCATTAATGGAATGATTCCCAAGGAATAAAAGGACAAATCCTTACAGTCTCTATAGGTTTTGTAGAAGTTCTTCTCTAAGTGCCTGCCAAAGGAGGTCTCTGGAAAAGGGGATCAACTTTATACTCATTTTTCTCAAAATTTCGAGAGGAATGCAATGATGCGGTCTATTTTTGATTTTAACTAACATAACTCAAAATTTTTCCCAAAATTCATGTATGTAAGCTTTTGAAGACTTAATAAGATCAACCTTCTCATTGGATGTGGTTTGAAGAGGTAGCCTGGGAGGGGTGAACTATGTTATCATATGTTGTCACCAATTTTATGGTTTGCATAATTGTTTATTTTCTTATGTGGTTTGATTAAGAACATAAATTGATTTTTTTAAAGTGTTTTTATAAGGTTAATAATTCAATTTTCACATTCAATTTATATGGTTAAAAAGATCCTAAAAAATTTCAGATCAAGTTTGGTATCAGAGTAGCTTAACCATTGCATTGTGAGATTGTGAATGTTAACAAGATCAAGGCTTCAATGTGGTGAAGGAGAAATTAAAGAATTTAATTGAGAAATCAGTTCAAGAAGAGGTGAAATGGCTTCACCAAAAGGAGAATATCGATCTTCTTCAATCCCACATCAAGGGGAATTTCTTAAGGCTTTCATGAGGAAGCTAACAATGGTGTAGGAACTTTATCAAGATCGGAAGAAAGGTGAATAAGGTGGCCCATCTCATACTGAAGGTAAAAGAGAAGGAGGGGGTGAGGAACCTCCTAAAATTACACCATATTTACCATCCTTTCTTGATGCTTCTGTACCTTCTCCATTTGAAAAGAAAAAGAGTTTGATGGAAAATTTGATTTCAATATGCCTCAATTAAAGCAGTGATATTAAGTTTGAATTACCTATTTAGTATGGAGAACTTAATGTTGAAAAAGTAGATAATTGGATCTGTCGAATAGAAGTTTATTGTAGGATTAAAAAATTCATTGAATATAACATCAAAATTTAGTTGTGTTCTCTCCGACTTGGAGGGACTGCTCTCATATTGTGATATCAAGAGGATCTTGCCACAAAAGGTAAAATTATATCCTCTTGGTATGATTTTACTTCAACATTAAAAAGATAGTTCTATATGTTGGGGTATATGCATCAAGCTATGATGGACTAACATAATTTGAGGCAAGGTAAAGGACAAAGTGTGCGGGAATACACACATGAGTTCAGAAAAAAGAAAAAAGAAAAATAAAAAAATGTAGGTACTTGGTATACCTCTCTACACCTAGAAAAATATTCTCAAGTATATAGGAGGATTACATAGTTATTTACGTCATATGCTACTTATGTTTAATACGAATAACCTTAATATGGTATGTGTTTAAGCGACTCATATGGAGTCTAAGGGGAAGAATACAAAATAAAAAGTTTCTAAGAAACCTTTTAAACCAAATAGAAACAAGTTCAAAGGTAAAGGGAAAGGTAAGCATACAACTACAATAAAGAAAGAAGGAGAAAATCCTACGTGCACTCATTGCCAAAAAAAGGGTCATGATGCATATAAATGTTGGAAACTTCACCAAAAACTCAAGCCTAAGAAGTTTTAGAATAAGGAAGACAAGAAGACCACTTCTGCAGCAATCCAACATGATTTAGGATCTTACTCTAGGGATGAAACTAAGGTTGTTTCTACAAGCATTCAAGGTAAACATCCTTCTATTTTTGTTTCAAAGAAAGAACATGTTGTTGATGAAAGAAAGAAAAGTGAGCTATTTCATATTAGGGTAATTTCTAAACACTTAAAAATTGATACTCTTTTTTATAGTGGATCACAAGGAAATCTCATTTCAGAAGAGATAGTTAAGAAACTTCATTTGGAAACTAAGTTACACGCTAAGCCATATCCACTTGGATGGGTATGTGATAATGCACAATTGCATGTTACAAAACAGTTTAGACTTATAGTTTCTATTACTTATGGATTTGTTGATGAAGTTGATCTAGATGTGGTCCCGTTGGATATATATGGTATTGTGTTGGTAGTGCCTATATTTATGATAGGAAGGCCATATTTTACAGGGAAGATAATAAGTATCAGTTCCCAAGGATGGTGTTGAATACATTGTTCTTGCACACCACATGAAAACTAATATTTCTTTGGTTTATGCAAATCAAATGAAGAGGTTGGTAAATGCTAGTAATAATTTTTTCCTTATGATAGTTAATTAAATGAGGTTGAACAAACTGAATCTTTTAAGGGATGTGATCCAAAACTCAAAAAAGACATAATTAAAGTGGTATTTGATTATGATATTTTGTTTCAAGAACCTAAAGGGTTAACTCCTAAAAGAGATATTCAACATGAATTTCACTTACAACTAGATGCACCTCTTGCTAACATTGGCATGTATATTTCTTTAGTAATTGAGAATGCAAAGATAAAGAAGTAGGTTCAAGAGTTACTTCAGAGAGGGGACATTCAGACAAGTTCCTCTCCTTGTGGTTCATTGGTTGTTTTGGTCCCAAAAAAGTATGGCACATGGTGCATGTGTGGATTATAGGGCACTAAACAAAAATACAATTAAAGATAGGTATCCTCTTCTTTGAATTGATGATCTATGGGATCAACTTAAGAATGATTTTTTTTCACTAAGTTAGGCTTGTGAAGTGTCTATCATGAAATTCAAATTCATGAAAATGATATTTGGAAGATTGTTGTGAAAACCAAGCTTGGATTGTATGAATCGATGGTAATGCCCTTTGGGATTTGTATTGTACCTGCAACATTTATGACGGTGATGAATGATGTTTTTAAGACATTTATTGATGATTTAATTATAGCCTACTTAGATGATATTATGATTTTTAGGTGTACTTGGGAAGAGCATGTCAAGCATATAAAACAAGTGTTGGATGTATTTGAAAGGGGGAAATTGTACTTAAAGATGTCCAAATGTGTAATGTCCCCAAAATTTGAAACTAATTTTTTTATTAGGCTTGTCAAATACTACATGAACTAGACATTATCTTAGCTTATGTGGAATGTGCCGTACTTTGTTTCACTGTATTGTATTGTCGTAAGTTGTTCTTACTTTCTTCTCTATGTTTTCTCGATGTGGTTATTAGTGTAATGCTATGTTGTCGTTATATTTCTTAATATTTGAGTTCGATGGTTATGTGTTTATATATATGTATGTATGATCAACTGCTTACTCTTTGGTTTTAAAGTTTTCATTTCTGTATTATGAATAATTCTTACTTAACTTGTATTGTCAAGGGGTGGAGTGGCGGGACTTGTTTCCCTTGTAAAAACACCTAAAAGGTAATTGTTTTTACTTGTTTCTAGAGGGATTACTTAGTTCCTATTGAACTAATGCATTTCTTTCCTTTTTTCATGCAGATGCACTTGACGATGGAAAACTGACTATAATAGTGAATTAAGACATACTACTTATGCTCACTACCATGTAGCTTGGATGACAGATAGACTAATAGTCCTATACTAGTGATTATTATTACAGTTATTAGTTGTTGTTTGCACAAGGCTAGATGTTATCAAGCCTATGTGCACTGGTTACCATTATGGTTTATGGTCTTATGACCTTGATTTAATTATACCTGCACTTTAGCATTTATATGGTGTATATTGTATTGTATAGGGCTTACAATATTTTAACATAGCGCTATGTTAATTATGGTCCTTGTATATAAATTTAAAGGCATAAAGTAAGCCATTCATGGAATAATACTTATGCCACAAATTATGGTTTATCCAAGTTCTACGTTACCAACATTGGGGTTTATGTATTGCATGGTGGTTAATTGTTGCAAAGCGATTTGGGGTGGCATAAACTATATGCCTTGGGTTTTGATTTTATGTAATGGAATCCAGGGTGGCGAATTTAATACGGCTTGGGAAATGGGGGTCTCAATACCTAAGGTTTGACTAGCACGAAGGTTTGGTTCATTTTTTATTTTGCTATGTGATCTATGTCTCTGGTATGCACTATGACGTGAAGTTTTGGAGCTCGCTGGTGCTTGGAACATATGCCTTTTGATCTAGTTTTTCATCTCTTGTTTAGTTTTTTCAATTTTAGGTTTTAGAATACTTCTCATCTTTGATTTGGTTTGTTGCAAGTTGCAGGGTTCTTACAGCGTGGGTCATGGGTCTCCTCAGTGTCTAACACGTTACCCATTATGGGTAAGCCCTGTTGTTTAACAAGTTTAAACTTATTCCTTCTTGTACATGGGTGTTGTGAACGAGCGTGACGGTCATCGTTGGATCATAATTCTTGGTTTGGGCTTTAATGGTTGCGACTTGGAACAAAAGGATTGTTTGTAATTTATTGTAAAACATTGAGGGAAGAGTTTATAGTTGGGGTTTCTTGCTAGGTTTAGCGCCTTCGAGCCGAGGATGTTGTATTTCAGTTTTGTAAATGAATACTATCAATATCATTTGCTATGGTGAAAAATAAAAGAACTCTGTGTTTTATTAATATGTTTGGGGTTTTGGTAAAAAAAATGGTGACAACACCATTGCTTGCAATGGTACATGGCCTTGGATACACCTATGTAACTTATTATATTATTTTATAGTGGTTATTTTGTACAACATTCGTTCACTGTGTGTAACATGGTTATGATTCTTATTGTTGTGACTCTAGAAAATTCATGTTCATTATTTATTTAGATATTCACAGTGTTGCTTGGCTTTGAGAGCCATGTCATTACTTGGAATGACACTTTTTGCATTAACTCAATGACTGTGTAAGAGATGAATGAAATTTTAATTTATGGTTTAAATCGTGGATTTTAATTCTTAGCTATGTATTTATTTTAAAGAGGATGTGATTGTGGGTTTTACCCTACGAATGACTGTCATTGCTATGGCTTATCTTTGATAGGGTTGTAATTGGTTTATGTTAAGAGTTTATGGGTTTTGTATACAAATTTCCATGAGCCAGGTAATGGATACAGTGTGTAAAACAAATTGGGGTTTTAAATTCTGTGTAGAGATAAAAAAAAATTACATCCTGTATTTGATTTGGTATGAAATGGGGAAACACTGACAGAGAAACCATTTCGGGATATGTTTATTCTTGTGTAATTCGATATTAGTAGCGTGGTTTGTGTAGATGATTAATGAATTGTTACGGCATTAAACGCTGCTAACGAATCCTACAGGATTCGATATGGGCCATGTTTTTAAATGTATGCTTATCAGGATTCAATCCTTGCTAATATGGTTAATGATGGGTATGTGAAATAACTTGCCTGGGGCATTCATGCCCACAGGATTCGATCCTGTGAACTCTTTTCATTTATGCGATATGTTTTAATGAGTTATGTGATTAGATTTAAGGTTGACTTACTATGTGGAAAGTTATCTTATGATAAATGATTTAGATAAATGTATTTTATGTTTTAAATTTAAAGTTTGGTTTTATGATTGTGACATTTGTGTTCACAGACCTTAGAGGTCTTCGATAGCTTAACTATATATTTGATTTATTGTTTACTTATACGAATGAGAATGATTTGTTTAAAGTCTTGTTTATTTATAATGTGGCTTCATACCATTAGAGGTCTCGATGGCTTTAGCTTGGCAATTATTTTGTTCATAAAAAAAGGAAATGTATTGTTTATAAATTTGTTTACAATGTTATACTTGGAGATTAGATTAATGATATAGATAATAGTTGGGTTTATTTATATTAAGTATAGGTCTGTTGGCAATATGAAATATGATAGTAGAATTAATAAATATATAGGCTAAGTTTTGAGTAGTTCTAGGTCTTGAAAAATAAAGTTAAAACAAGAAATAAAATTGTAGACGGGAGCTTAGAAATAAAAACATAAACCCTTAGATTATAAAACAGGAAATGAATTGCAAAATTAAACTAGAAGACGAAATATTTAAATACTTGGTTAGGAAATGAATTTAAGAAATGGACTACACAATGGATCATTTACCCTAATAGCTAGGAAAAGAACTACATAAAAGATAACCTATTTTATAACATACAACTACTAGATAATCATTCTTAATTTAATCTATTTCAACTAGTAAAACTTATGAAATTTACAAGGGAAAAATCAAGAACCTAATACCTGCAAAATGAAGCTAGTTCAATGTCTGAAAACCTGCACACTCAAATACCCAGTATTAACAAATTCACAAACATATATGAGCTCTGTATAGATAACCGAATCACTTGGGAACTACCACGTTCCACCCAACCATGACCCAAAACCGTTCCTAGTTTGAATCCGGATCCTCTCAAGCTGGTTCCAACATGCAAGTAGCTTAGAGCTCCTAAAGTAATGTTTCCCTAACTCAGATATCAGTTTCTGAATCAATTCTCATTTTTCCTCTTAGTGAAAGTTGTTCTCCAAGAACTCTCTTGAGAATAATCAGGCAGAATATGGAATCTCAAAAAGATGGAAGATCCCTAAGCCTCTCTTTGGCTTGGGTCTTTCTAGGCAAACTTTTCAGTCAAAGGGGCCTAGTTAAATCAAGAATAATTTGATTTCTTGATTTAACCTTTTTATTTAATGTAGGCACTTTTAATATTTAACTTAGGAACTTTTAACTAGTTCCTATTTGGACTCTTGTAGGTATTTTAATATTTAATTCTCTTTTAGTAATAATAATAATAATAGATAGAGACTTTCTTTATTTCTTATATTATTAATATTATTACTATGCTTACTCTCTATATATACCATGTATAACATATATATATTATATATCATTTGTTAACATTTGTCTTTAGGAATCATATAACATGATCCCTAAACTGATGGCACTTTCTTCATTAAGGTTGCTAGGTAGGTGGTTAGGTCTACTAGGCTAGGAAACTCTAAACATCTTTGCATGTTGGATTCCCTCATATAACATGGTAGTTCTTCAATACTTGATGAGATACAGAAATTCAAAATTTCATTTAATCACTTGTAAATAAGTCAAATGATATCAATGTTCTATTCAATTCATTTTCACTCAACACATTAATTCTTTTCAGTAACTCCTAGCGCTTATCCAATGCTCATACTCAATGTTAGAAACAAGGAGTTGCAAACTTAGTGCAATTCCAAAGCTCCTCAATCAACACTAATGCTAGGATTTACTTTTATCATACACCTAGGGATACAATGGCCAATGATCCGATTTTCCAGAGCTTATGCTCAACATCAACTTGGAATGCTCCAGGGCTTATGCCCAACACTTCCAATTTATATTTTTATGTGCTCCAGAGCCTCATGCTCAACACAAATGTGTCAAAACTCATGTGCTCCAGAGATTCTTTCTCAACACAAAACATCATTTACTCATGTGCTCCGGAGCTCCCTGCTCAACACAAAACATCTCATCAATCATGTGCTTCAAGGTCCACGCCCAACACATGAAAACGCACACACACACATATATATATGAAATTGGATTACGCTCAATATATCAAACAAATCATCATGTTCATATGCAGTGGAGTATTAGACCCAATATATCAAATAACACATCAACGCAACATCATAATCAATGGGGTTTATGCCCTTAAGTGTTAGGTCAAAATTCAAGATATTACATCCCTCCTGCTTAGAACAACACCGTCCCTGGTGTTCTAGGGACTTGTAATGAAATCATGAAACAAGGCGGGGTAATCCTTTGTCATGGTGGCTTCATTCTCCCAAGTATTCTCATTGGCCTCAAAGTGCTTCCATTGCACTTTCAACTGGACTATGGTGCGCTTCCTAAGCTGCACCTCTCTCTTGTCCAGTATATGAAGAGGTTCAAGGGAAAACTCCCCTTTAGGTTCTGCCTGTAATAAGGACCAATAAATCACATGGTTAGTATCATAAACTTATTTAGTTAATAAAGATGTATGGAACACATTATGGAATTTTATGTGAGCGGGTAACGCTAGTTCATATGCCACTAGCCCTCTCTTGGACAATATCTCAAAGGGTCCACAAAATCTAGGTGCTAACTTATCACAACTTCCCAAGTTCAATGATCTTCATTTTTCTTTTACTTTCAAGTAGACATGGTCACCAATTTGATAATATTTATCCTTTCTTTTCTTGTTCGCGTAGATTTTTTGGCGGTCTTGTCCTACTTTAGTGTTCACCTAGACCTTGGTAACCAATTGTTCCAAGTACTTTAATAAGTTAGGAGCTAACATGAGCCGATCCACTCAGCTATCCCAAGTAATCGATGTTCCACACTTTCATCCATAGAGTACCTCAAAGGGACCCATCTTGGAGGAAGTCTAGTATCCATTGTTATATGCAAACTCTGCAATATGTAGGTAATCTTCCCACTTAGTGGGATTGTTCATGACATACATCCTAAGCATGTCCTCTACAATCTGGCTTACCCATTTTGTTTTCCCGTCTGTCTATGGGTGATAAGAAGTACTAAAGTTCAATCACATTTCTAATCCGGAGAATAACGATCTCCAAAAGTTCCCGATAAACTTAGTATCTCGATCCGAGATGATTGCCTTAGGTATCCTGTGCAATATAAATATCTCCTTCAAGAAGATATCGAAAATGTGTACTGCCTTGTAGGTCGACTTCACTGGAATGAAGTGTGTTGCTTTTGACAATTTGTCAACTACTACAAATATAGAATCATTTTGCTTCTTACTCTTAGGTATACCTGTGATAAAATCCATACTAATGACCTCCCACTTCCATTCTGGAATGGATAATGGCTTCAGCAACCCTGAAGGATGCTGGTGCTCATCTTTGATGAGATGACATTCCTAATATTTTGCGATAAACAATGCTATGCAGCCTTTAAGTTAGGCTAGAAAAAGTGTCTCTTAACAACAAATATCATCTTTTGATATCCCAGATTCCATGAGTAGGGTGTCCGATGAAATTTTGTGAGGTTTCTGGACCAAATGTCCCCTCCTTGTGAAACGTACAATCTCTTGCTGGATCATAGAAAAGTCTCGTTTCCTCTACCTTGTATTCTTTTTGTTGCTGAAACAACCTGTCATCTTGGACCTTCTTGAGAATTTCAACATAGAAAGGGTCAACTCTATTGATCGTTCTAATCCTCTTATGTAAATCCAATTTGGTTTGACTTAAAGTCACCTCATATATCATATGAGTTCGTCGGCTCAAAGCATCAACAATCTTATTCTCTTTTCCATTTATATGCTTTAGCTCGAAATGGTACTCGCTAAGGAAATCCAACCATCTGGTTTTCCTAGCATTCATATCCAGTCGTTCAAATAAATATTTCAGACTCATATCGTCTGTATTCAGAAACAATTTCCTTCCCATGAGGTAGTGCCTCCACATCTTCAAGGCGTGGATGATGGTTTCTAACTCAAGATCATGGGTGGGGTATTTTTTCTCATGTTATTTTAACTTTCACAATTCATAACAGATTGCGTAATCATTTTGAAAGAAGACTCCTCTGATCCGTTCCTTGCTTGCATCCATGCAAAGAACGAAATCTCCATTGGAATCTGCAATTCATAGTATTGGTGCGGTCGTCAAAAGTTGTTTAAGATTTTAAAAACTTTCCTCGCACTTGGTCATCAATAAGAACTTACTTGCATTCTTTTGTAAAGCGGTCACGGGACAAGCTGTCCTCGAGAATTTCTCAATGAACTTGAGGTAATAACCAGCTAATCCCAAAAAGGATCTAATGTCGGTGACACTACTAAGTGTAGGCCAATATTCTATGGCTTTAATATTTTTCGAGTCCACAACTATTCCCATATTGAAGATGATGTGGCCCAAGGACTGTATTTGTGGTTTGTATAATTCACATTTACTAAACTTGGCATGGAGTTGGTGTCTCCGTAACACATGTATCACTATGCAGAGGTGTTCCTCCTACTCATCTTTACTCTTAGAGTAAAATAGGATGTCGTCTATAAAGACCAAAACAAATTTATCCAGGTAGTTACTGAATATATTGTTCATCATACACATAAAGTTCATGGGTGCATTGGTCAACCCAAATGACATTACTACAAAATCATAGTGGTCCTACTTTGTATGAAAGACAATTTTGTGAATATCCTCATCGTGAATTCATACCTGATGGTACCTAGATCGTATGTCAATCTTCGAAAAGATCTTGGCTCCTCCTACTTGATCGAACAAGTCATCGATCCTAGGGAGTGGGTATCGGTTCTTGATAGTCCTCTTGTTAAGCTGACGTTTATTGATGCACATCCACATCATACCATCCTTCTTCTTTACAAAAAGTATCAGTACTCCCCAAGGGGACACACTCGGTCGGATATATCCTTTCTCAACCAACTACTGCAGCTATAGTTTGAGTTCCATCAACTCGGGTGCACTCATGCAGTAAGGGGATTTTGAAGCTGAAACTGATCTTGGAGTCAATTCTATGGAAAAAGTCTAAGTCTCGTTTTTGTGGTAATCCTAAAATTTCCTTAGGAAATATGTCCTTGAAGTCTAAAAGAACTAGAAAGTCCTCTATGTGTTGTTCTCTTTCAACTTCTATGTCTTGGATGTTTACTGCAAATAACTTGCATCCTTTACTAATGAAATTATTTGCTTGTCAAGCTGATATCTGCCTTACGAAAACTTTCTTAGGTATGCCTTGAATCTTCACTTAATTCCCTTGGCTATCGGTACACAAGTTTGACTTGTGTAACCAATCAAACATGAAATGGTGTTTTTCCAACCAATCCATGCTGATAAGTATATCATACGATCCTAAGGGTAGGATGTTCAGGTTTGCTTTAGTAGGAAAACCATTCAGGTTTATCTCACAATATTTAACTATTTCTGAAACTTTTTGTTTTGTACCTGTGGCTAATTGCACCAACCAAGGTTTATCATGTTCAACTTTTCTAGTTTACATACATCAACAATATTAGGCGATACATAGCTCCGGAAAGCACCAACGTCAATTAGTATTGAAATAGAAGTGTTTAAGATCTCACCTTCTATCTCAACCATGGTAGTCTGATGGTATTCCTGTCGGCCATCCAAGGCTCCATAAATCCGTGGTGTTTCAGCTATGTCTTCTACCGTTGGTTCTTCTTGTAAGTTGTGCAAGACCCCATTGGTCTTGTTCTTCTAGTCTTGAGCATAATGAGGCCCTTGGAATTTCCAACATTTGATTTGCAGCAGGACAACATTGCCTCCCCATTTATTGCTGGCTTGTTAGCATTTGGAGCTGGTACATATGGCTTTGTACCTCTTTTGTTGAAGTTCTTCTTGGCTGGAAAATTGTTGTTATGTTTTATGTACGATGGTGAGTGGAAACCCGGTTTGCGGTTGTCAAAAAAGTTTTTAAACCTATCTCTACTTTTGAAAATGTTATCTTGCCTCAGTTGTCCATGCTTATAACAAAGACTAGATTTGTGTAGGGTGGTGTCAAATGTTTTAGGCATGTCAAATTCAATCATTTCCCAAAAGTTGGGAGGAAGAAATCCTAAAAACCGTTCTAATTTTACTTTCTCATCCTTAATGTATGGCACATAATGCAATAGATCCAAAAATATGTTAATAAAAGCATCCATAGTCATGGATTCCATATGTAATTTGTGAAACTCTTTCACTATTCTGTCGAAGAAACTTTTCGACATGTATTTCTCTTGAAAAATCTTGCGAAACTTACTCCATTGTATTCCTTTTAACTCATATTTCTTGGTATGCTTCAAGTCTCTCCACCATCTAGCTACTTTTCCATTTAAGATATACATGGATAGACAGGCTTTCATTTTGCTAGAGTAGTTATGAGCTCAAAAATATTTTCTCATACCAAGAAGCCATTCTTCACCTTTATCCCCTGTGTTCATCTCTCCTTCATATGTTGGGGATTTTATTTTTCAAAACTCTCCCTGAGGATTGTCATAATTTCTCAGTTTCTTTCTGCATGGAGAAAGAGAGTCATCATTAGAAGGACCATGATAATATCCTTCTTGAGGTTTAGGGCTATGTTCTTCTTTTCCTTCTTCTCTCAGGCTGTTGGCTCGTATATGGTAAAATTCTTTCTTGAACCTAGTTGGGGAACGAGTGGGTTTTCCCTGCAAGCTTCCTTCCGTCATGTTTTGTATTGAATGCTTCATTAATTGCTTGATGTTCATTTCTTTCATTCATATTATCATCTCTGAAACTCTATAAGTCTGCTTAGAGACTTTGTATGGTTTACATTATGTCGAAATTTAGTTCCACCACTAGTTCTCCTTCCTAGGTGGGGATATTCAATTTTCCTTACTGGCTATTGTCTTCTTCAGTGTTCATGATCTAAAATGTTCTTTTAAAATCTTACAATTGCAATTTTTTAATAACAGGAAATTTTTTTGTTAGTTAAAAAAATCTTAAAACATACTTTATTTTCTTGCAATGAATTCTTGGTACGCCCATTTGGTCTCTTAGTGTTGAAACTAGGCTTTGATACCACTTGTAATGTCCCCAAAATTTGAAAAAAAAAATATTGGGCTAGTCAAATAATACCTGAAGTGGACATTATCTCAACTTATGCAGAATGTGTCGTAGTTTCTTTCAATATACTGTATTGTCATAAGTTGTTCTTACTTTCTTCTCTATGTTTTCCCGATGTGGTTATTAGTGTAATTCTATGTTGTCGTTATATTGATTAATATTTGAGTTTGATGGTTATGTGTTTATATGTATGTATGTATGGTCAATTGCTTACTCATTGGTTATAAAGTTTTGATTTCTATATTATGAATAATTTTGAATTAACTTGTATTGTCAAGGGGTGAGTGGTGGGACTTGTTTCCCTTGTAAGAACACCTAAAAGGTAACTTTTTAAACCTTTTGCTATAGGGATTACTTAGTTCTTATTGAACTAATACATTTCTTTCCTTGCTTCGTCTAGGTGCACTTGACAATGAAAAACTGACTATAATAGTGAATTAAGACATACTTCCTATGCTCACTACCACGCAGCTTGGATGACGGATAGACTTACAATCCTATCCTAGGGATTATTATTACGGTCGTTAGTTGTTGTTTACGCAAGTCTAGATGTTATTAATCCTATGTTGCACTGGTTACCATTATGGTTTATGGTCTTATGACCTTGATTTAATTATACCTCCAATTTAACAATCATATGGTGTATATTGTATTGTATAGGGATTAACATAGTTTAACGTAGCCCTATGTTCATTGTGATGTGCCCATAACCCATTATCATGCGAAATTAAAATTTCATCAAGAAATTTTACTGTTCATCGAAACATAGGGCATGGTCATGAACCACTTATCAACATTTCCAACACTGTCATGCTCCCTCCCATCTTCCATTGATCAGTCTGATGATCTGCAAGGAAAGATCTCAGAGGAGATCGGACGACGAAGAGATAATGCAACAGAAATCAATGATCCCAAATGATCCCATGAACTGGAACCAAATCAACGATCCATAATCCACCCACAAAAATCAACGGTGCAGAAATCCGGAGTTGCGGGGTCAAAAGTTACAAAAATTACAATTTCCCTTCCCAAAACTTGCATCGGAGAATAGATCAATGGCAGAGAATCATCCCGCGAATATCGACGACCCGAATATTTGAATGGAGGGATTAGGAATTACGGAGATCACGACACCACGATCCCACATTGCGCAAGTTGCGGAGAGGAGTTTACGGAAGGGAAATCTGCGGAGACCAAAATTTACGAAATGACATTCCGCATCCTGCATCTCGCAAACCTCTAAATTTGCACAGAGGAGGATTTCTAGTAGGAAACTCGACTTTTCCACTGCATCCTTGGATCAATCTAATCATTCAGGCCATTACCATTCTGGCCAACTCTACCTTGCAACTTAGTTCGAAATGCATTAATGGAAAACATACATAGATGCCTATAATTACAATTGTTCAAAGGAACAATGCATCAATTCAACACGGCAACATGTTCATCACACTCCCTCAAGCAATTTACAATACAAGAAATACATTTGCATAGAATAACATAAACAAGAATGCTTATCTTGAACAGAACTTGTCCCGCAACCAACTATGTCGCTGCAACGTTCCTCCCAACCATAGGCCAGTGTGTTAAATTTTCATATGCTTAGCTAAGACATCAGTATTTCATTTCATTTTCATGACAAAAGCATATAAACAGGATCACTGAAAGATAGACAAGAACAACCATAAAAAAGGAACACAAATATTTATTCTGGGAAAACCCTAAAGGAAAAAACCCAGCAAAAGCTTCCTCAATATAGATGCCTCAAAAAGGTAAAAGATAAAACCAGCAATGAGATCAAAGCCTGATCCTCCTCCTTCTCCAGCTACTTCTCTTCTCCACTAATGCGCTACACAAGTGAGAGTGTGTGTGTCACAAATGAGGAGCACTACACCTCTATTTATATTCATCTGTTCACTTAAGTTAACTCATTTGACATGTAGGCTCGAGTTAAATCATGTAGGCTCGAGTTACACATGTAGGCTCAAGTAACCACACTGGGGTGCTAATGACCCACCTTTACAATTATAGGGGACTACTTCATGACTCTTATTAATTCTTCTGATTAGGATCATCGGGGTACAATGTAATACAAGTGGTTCTCCCGGTAGGACCATCAGGGACCACAAAAAGATACATATAGAATATTCTTCGAAGTTACAATATTTCAACACAGTGTGCTCCTTAGTCTCTCAGCAGCACTACCACCCCTGAGCTGGGCATGATTTCCTACAGGAATAAGGGAACACTAGCAGACTCATACATAGCCAAGGTGCAATAACACTCAGTCAAGCCAACACAGTTGGGTTTATCAGGATGTAGGGTAAAACATTCCAACAGATGGGTCCATAGGCCACTCAGCCAATCCATCTCACAGTTGGGTATCAACGACTGAACACAATCAAGCCAACGTTCACCTTTAACGACCAGTCAATACAACATATGGGTTTATCAGACTTTTCACAGTCAAACCATCTTACTGCTGGGTTTATCAAATAATACTTGAAGTGGACATTATCTCAACTTATGCAGAATGTGTCATAGTTTGTTTCACTATAATGTATTGTCGTAAGTTGTTCTTACTTTCTTCTCTATGTTTTCTTGATGTGGTTATTAGTGTAATTCTATGTTGTCGTTATATTGCTTAATATCTGAGTTTGATGGTTATGTGTTTATATGTATGTATGTATGGTCAATTTCTTACTCATTGGTTATAAAGTTTTGATTTCTATATTATGAATAATTCTGAATTAACTTGTATTGTCAAGGGGTGAGTGGCAGGACTTGTTTTCCTTGTAAAAACACCTGAAAGGTAACTTTTTTACTTGTCACTACAGGGCTTACTTATTTATTATTGAACTAATGCATTTCTTTCCTTGTTTCATGTAGGTGCACTTGACGACGAAAAACTGACTATAATAGTGAATTAAGACATACTTCCAATGCTCACTACCACGCAGCTTGGATGATGGATAGACTTACAATCCTATCCTAGTGATTATTATTACGATCGTTAGTTGTTGTTTACGCAAGTATAGATGTTATTAATCCTATGTTGCACTGGTTACCATTATGGTTTATGGTCTTATGACCTTGATTTAATTATACCTGCAATTTAACAATTATATGGTGTATATTGTATTGTATAGGGATTAACATATTTTAACGTAGCCCTATTCTCATTGTAAAGTACCCATACCCCATTATCATGCGGAATTAAAATTTCATCAAGAAATTTTACTATTCATCGAAACATAGGGCATGGTCTTGAACCACTTCTCAACATTTCCAACACTGTCATGCTCCCTCCTATCTTCCATTGATCAGTTCGACGATTTGCAAGGAAAGATCTCAGAGGAGATTGGACGGCGAAGAGAAAATGTGGCGAAAATCAACAATCCCAAACAATCCTGCGAACCGGAACGAAATCAATGGTCCAGAATCCACCCGCAGAAATCGACGACGCAGAAAGCCCAAGTTGCAGGGTCGAAAGTTACAAAAATTACAATTCCCCTTCCCGCAACCCACATTGGAGAACAGACCAATGATAGAGAATCATCCCACGAATATCGACGACGAGGAGATTTGAATGGCAGGATTGGGAATTATGGAGATCCCAACACTGCAATCCCATATCTCGCAAGTTGCGAAGAGGAACTTACAGAAGGGAAATCTGTGGAGACCAAAATTTACGAAATGACATTCTGCATCCTGCATCTCGCAAACTTGTAAATTTGTGCAAAGGAGGATTTGTAGTAGGAAACTCGAATTTTCCACTGTATCCTTGGATTAATATGATCATTCATGTCATTACCATTCTAGCCAACTCTACCCTGCAACTTAGTTCGAAATGCATTGATGGAAAACATACATAGATTCCTATAATTACAGTTGTTCAAAGGAACAATGCATCAATTCAACACATCAACATGTTCATCACACTCCATCAAGCAATTTATGATACAAGAAATACAATTGCAGAGAATAACATAAACAAGAACAGTTATCTTGAATAGAACTTGTCTCGCAACCAGATATGTCGCTGCAACGTTCCTCCCAACCATAGGCCAGTGTGCTCCTTAGTCTCTCAACAGCACTATCACACCCATTCTGGGCATGATTTCCTACAGGAATAAGGGAACGCTAGCAGACTCATACATAGCCAAGGTGCAAATACACTCAGCCAAGCCAAAATAGTTGGGTTTATCAAGCTGCAGGGTAAAACATTCCAACAGATGGGTCCATAGGCCACTCAGTTAATCCATCTCACAGTTGGGTATCAACGATTGAACACAGTCAAGCCAACGTTCACCTTTAAGGACCAGTCAATCCAACATATGGGTTTATCAGATTGTTCACAATCAAACCATCTTACTGTTGGGTTTATCAAGATAACTAGCCAAGCCAACATTTTCAATTGGGTTGATTAGACTTTCCAACCAAAGGTTACTCACCAGGTCAACCAAAACAAGACATAGCCAAGACAACAAATGGGTTTATCAGACTGTACACAGTCAAGCCATCTTCCCCGTTGGGCTTATCAGGCTTTCAAGGCAATGGGTAGGAAGAACTGCTAAGCTAGTGAGCTCATCTACAGAGCTAAGGACACCTTCACAAGACCTATCTGGCCTGGATTCCCCCCCTGCCTCCACACCCAACAAAAGGAAGTGTCCCCTTCTCTGCTCCACAGTCCCTCGGGCTACACCTTCCCTTCCAGTGCTCTTCAATATGTGCATAGTAGGTTCACCAGCCACTCTTATCTTATTGTAAGGTTCCACACTAGGTTTATCAAGCACATTCTACGTCTCTCCAATTGCTAATTCCTGTTCTTAGTTCAGAACCAAAACAGGGTGCACAATATAACGCCCACAGGGAGACTCTACCACACAGGATTACTCTGGAACACGAGTAACATGTCTCATTCACTCTATAGTTTAGGATAACGCTGCAATGCAACAATCATAGTCCTGCCAAGGGAAAACACTCGCAGAACGCGAAGGATACATATAGGAAGAGCTTAATTATTGAAGAGATTTTCATGAATGGAGAAGGAATATTGATTCCGAGCCAGCATGTCCCGCATCTCTCAAAATGTGAGAGTAAATCCAAACATTAACGCGTGAGTCAAAACTGGCATATGGTTCTAGTGTTTTTCTTGTCCATGCAAGCAAAACACGAAATTCTAGGACTGGGTGCTTTGCCCGATTTGAATTGCCCATACTCTTCCCCTTCCAAGCAATAACTACCTCAACCACCTTCTAGCAGAATAATTGGTTGGGAAGAAAGACAAGAAAGAGGGTAGTTGACAGTTCTGATGGGTTCTCCCCAGACTCATGGATTTTCCCCAAACTGGTTCAAGGTTAACATTCCCACCCCCTTATCCTCAGGAAAATTATGCCCCCATCTCATTATTCGTTGCATTGACATAGCTGGTTGTGGGTTTTTCATTAAGTTGCATATTTACATGATGTTTACAATCATGCTTGACTTCGTACAGAGACCATAGGAATCGACTATGATCACCTATATACCAAACATTGATCAATGATAGGGCCTTGGCCTTAAGCTCATTGTCATGATTTGATACAATGTTTACATCATATACATTAATGCAACTGGGTCAAAACCGGGGTTTTACATTCCCCTCCCCCTTCAATAGGATTGTCCTCAGTGCTTACAAAATTGAACAAAATGCTACACTGGCATCGCCTCAGTGCTCCACAGATTTGAACAAAAATGGATGTGCCAGTCGCATGGCATCCTCCAACTCCCATGTAGCCTCTTTAGGACTATAGTGCTCCCACTGCACCTTTGCATGTCCTACTTCTCGGTTCTGAAGCATGGTGGCCTTCCTATAGAGGATGCGCATTGGCTTGATTTGGAACTCTCCCTCGGGTTCCACCTGAATCACATCCCAATTTATCACATGCTTAAGGTCATGTATATATTTCTTAAGCAAAGAAACATGAAAAACATTATGAGCCCTAGTGCTAACAGGAAATGCAAGTCTATATGCAATTGGTCCTATTCTTTCAAGCACTTCGAACGGTCCACAATATCTTAGTGACAGCTTGGCACAACTCCCAAGCCTCAAAGAACTTTTATTTTCCCTCACTCCGAGGTAAACATGATCCCGAACACTAAAATATGTGTTCACCCTATGGTTATCAACATAGCTTTTATGTCTGTCCTACACTACTTTTAGATTTTTCCTGATCTTTACAACCTCTTGCTCCATCTCCTTGATCAATTTAGGACCAAGCACAACCCTGTTCATTGGATTATCCCAAGTCACTGGTGTTCTACACCTCTTTCCATACAAAGCTTCATATGAACTGATCCCTAAGGATGGTTGCTGTCCATTATTACAGGCAAACTCTACCAAGTGTAGATAATCTTCCCAGTTGGTTGGTTTTTCCATCACATACATGCGAAGCATGTCTTCCAGCACTTTCTTAACTCTCTCCATTTTCCCATCAATCTGAGGATGGTAAGCAGTGATGAAATTCAATTTTGTACCCAAATCCACAAAAAACCCCTTCCAAAAATTGGAAGTGAACTTGACATCTCTGTCAGAGACTATAGCCTATCGAAATCCATGCAATTTGAAAATCTCCTTCATGAAGATATTTGCAATATCATCAGTCTTATGTGTAAACTTAACTAGTATAAAATGTGTTTCCTTTGTCAACTTGTACACCACAACCATGATGGAATCATGTTGTCTCCAAGTCATTGGCAATCTTGTAATAAAATCCATGGATATAACTTCCCATTTCCATTATGGAACTGGAAAAGGCTACAACAAACCTACAGGGTGTTGATGTCCAACCTTTACCTACTGACATTTCATGCACCTTGAAATATATTCAGCCATGTCCTTTTTCATTCCTGGCCAAAAGTACTGCTTTCTGGCTGTAGCAATTGTCTTCCGATATCCCGGGTGACCAGAATACAGAGCTTGATGGATCTCGTCCATAACATCTCTCGTCAAATATATGCTACCTTTGAAATGTAAATTCTACCTTTATAAGTAAGAAGTCCATCTTCTTCCAATTTATATCTCTCATATCTATTCTCAATACTTTGCTGCTGCAATTTGTCTTTTACTTGCACATACATTTCATCTTCAACAACATGATTAACAATCTGCTGCCTCAACTCTGATTGGAAAACACTAATGGATGACACATGCATTTCCTGCACCTTCCTGCTGAGTGCATCAGCTACCTTATTCTCTTTCCCTTTTATGTGTTTGGTTTCGAAATCAAACTCACATAAAAACTCCATCCATATAGCTTGCCTAGCATTCAGAGTAGGCTGATCAAACAAATACTTCAAACCACAATGGTCTATCCTTAACTCGAATCTTCTGCCCATCAAGTAATGCCTCCACATCTTGAGAGCATGTACTATGGCTACAAGTTCCAGATCTTGAGTAGCATGGTTCTTCTCATGATCCTTCAACTTTCTTGACTCATAACAATTAATGTGGTTGTCTTGCATAAGGACTTCTCCAATCCCTTGTCCACATGCATCCATACATACCAAAAAATCCTTCTCTGGGTCTGCAACTTTCAAAATCGGTGCACTTGTGAGAAGATTCTTCATCTATTGGAATCTTTCTTCACACCTCACTATCCATTCAAACTCAATTCCCTTCCTTTGTATGGAAGTAATGGCATGTGCAACCTTGGAGAATCCTTCAATGAACCTCCTGTAGTATACTGCAAGTCCCATAAAAGATCTTACATCTGTCACATTTCTTAGAGTAGGCCAATTCATAATGGCTTCAATCTTTTTAGGGTCCATAGATATACCCTATTTTGAGATAATGTGACCCAAATACTGAATTCTATCCCTATAGAAGTCACACTTGTTCAACTTTGCATACAACTGATGCTCCCTAAGAAATTGTAATGTCAATCTCAAATGCTCCTCATGTTCTCCCTCATTCTTAGAATAAACAAGGATGCCATCAAGGAAAACAAGAACAAACTTGTCCAAATACCTACTGAAGACACTATTCATAAGGCACATAAATGTAGCTGGTGCATTTGTGAGACCAAATGGTACCGCTACAAACTCATAATGCCCATACCTAGTTCTAAAGGTTGTCTTAAGAATGTCTTCATCCTTGATTCTCACATGATGGTAACTCGACCTCAAGTCAATATTGGAAAATACCTTTGCTCCACTAATTTGATCAAAGAGGTCATCAATCCTAGGAAAATGATACTTATTCTTTATTGTTACTTTGTTCAGCTGTTGGTAATCAATACACAATCTAAGTGTACCATATTTTTTCTTTACAAACAGAACTGGTGCTCCCCAAGGAGACACGCTGGGTATGATATACTTCTTCTCCAACAACTCTTGCAGTTGCATCTTCAGCTCTAACATTGTTGGTGTACTCATTCTGTAGGGTGTCTTGGACACTGGTGCTGCTCCTGGCACAAGTTCAATCGTGAAATCAATGTCCCTCTTTGGAGGAAGCCCTAGAATCTCATCAGGAAACACATCCCTGAATTCCTGCTACACATGAAAGTCCTCCAACCTAGGAGTTTCATTCTTTGGTACCTCCAAAATATGAGCTGCATACAACTGGCAACCTTTCCTACGGAACTTCTTCAACCGCATTGCTGAAATATGCCTCACATAAATCACCTTTGGAATGCCTTTCACAATCCTCGAGTTGCCTTCTTCATCCAAGCATTCAAAATCCTTCCTATAACAATCAAGCTTTACTCTGTGAGATTCTAACCAATCCATTCCAATGAGAACATCATAGGAACCAAGGGGTAGAACATTCAGATCTACACAAGTGACCAATCCATTCATAACTAATGGACATTTCTTCACCGCTTCGCTAACATTTCTCTTAGATCCAGTGGCTAGCTAAACTAACCAAGATTTTCTATGCTTTACTTTCTTAAAGGCACAAATCTCCACTACTCTAGGAGTAATGTAACTATGAGTATAACCAGGGTCAATCAAGATAGAAATAGATTGCTCAACAATCTTATCTGCAACTTCAATCACACTTGACTGGTGATCTACCTGGCAGTCCTCCAATGCTGCATAGATCCTAGGGACAGCCCTTGCTACTTGACCCACTTTTTCTGCCTCTTGAATGTTGTAAGATGGCATTGCACTCTCATTCTTGAGTGGACAATTCATGTGTATGTGGGGTCCTCCACATCTCCAACATTGGAGAGGTTCTCTGTTGTGCTGTGGATATCTTTGTTTCTCTCCCATCGCTCTGGCTGGCTGCCTTTCTGCTTGTGATGGTTGCTTCTACTGATTCCTGAAGGTAGAGGGTTTGAAACCTTTCTTCCTTTGGTCAGACTTCTCATTCTTCTTGTCTTTCCATGTCTTATGGTAATAAGGTTTTCCTTTGCTTTGTTCATAGAAATATTTAGCCTTCCTAATTTCTTCTTCAATATTTTTAGGTTCATAAAACTCGATCCTATCTCTATAAGACTGAGGAAATCCACTCAGGAAACATTGGATTTTCACTTTTTCATCTTTGATGTACCTGAAATACCTCAACAGTTCTAGGAACCTGTTCGCATACTCTTCCATGGTCTGTTGTCCCAATATCAACTCATGGAATTCTTTGATCTTGTCATCATAGTACCTATCAAGGAAGTATTTCTGCTTGAAATAATTCTGGAACCATTTCCACTTAAGTCTTCTTTTACTGATCCTCCTTACTTACTTGAAGTGCTCCCACCAAATGGATGCCCTTCCATTCAAACTAAATATGGAAACCCTTGCCTTCATATTGCCCAAATAATCCTGAACTTAGAAGTATTTACTTATCCCAAGAAGCCAAGCTTTAGCTTCTTATCCAGTCTTTACCTCACCATCAAACTTAGGAGGTTTATCCTTCTTAAATTCATCCCGAGAGCAATCTCTATGGTGCATCTTCCTCTTTCCCTGGCAGGAAGAAGAGATTGAATCTCCACTTGCTTCTTTTGAGTCAGATGATCTACTAGCAGTCCTTCTTCTTCTCCTGGTATTGCTCTTACTACCTTCGGGTTTTACTGTACCCTATCTAGACTCTATCTTTCTTTGCAAGTATATCAAACTCTGCAACATAGCAGCATTCAACTGATGCTGCTCTTCCTGAGCTTTAATCAGGCTTCTCATGGTGGCTACAATATATGGCGGTGTCTCTTGTAATCTTCTTACATTAGACTCTATGTCATCATTTTCAACTCAGACATTTTCCTCCATGGCATCTCGTGCACGCTCATAGGAGTCCTGAGCATCATATCCATCATGGGTTCTCATGGCTGAACCACAACTTACTTTTCCAAAATCTACTATGACTCTACAAAATGTGTTATCAACACCATTTGTTAGACACACAGTAATTCAAAATCAAAACCATTTACTTACTGTCACCTGGCCTATCTAGGCCCAATGCTGCAACCCGCAGCTCCGGTTAACTGATTCCTGGCCCATCTAGGCCCAATGTTGTAACTGGTAGCTCTGATACCATGTTGTAACGTACCCATAACCCATTACCATGTGGAATTAAAATTCCATCGAGAACTTTTACTGTTCATCAAAACACAGGGCATGGTCGTGAATCACTTCTCTACATTTCCAACACTGTCACACTCCCTCTCGTCTTCCATTGATCAGTTCGACGATTTGCAAGGAAAGATCTTAGAGGATATCAAATGGAAGAGAGAAAATCCGACAGAAATCAATGATTCCAAACGATCTCGCAAACCAGAACCAAATCAACAGTCAAGAATCCACCTGTAGAAATCAATGGTGCATAAATCCTGAGTTGTGGGGTCAAAAGTTACAAAAATTACAATATCCCTTCCCGTAACTGGCATCTCGCAATGCACATCCTGCAAACTGCATCGGAGAACAAATCAACGAAGGAGAATCATCCCGCAAAGATTTGAATGGCGGGATTGGGAATTATGGAGATCGTGACACTGCGATCCCGCATCCTGCAAGTTGCGGAAGGCAAATATGCAGAGACCAAAATCTACGAAATGGAATTCCGCATCCCGCATCCCGCAAACTTGTAAATTTGTGCAAAGGATGATTTCTATCAGGAAACTCGACTTTTCCACTGCATCCTTGGATTGATCTGATCATTCAAACCATTACCATTTTGGCTAGCTCTACCCTGCAACTTAGTTTGAAATGCATTGATGAAAAACATACATAGATGCCTATAATTACAGTTGTTCAAAGGAACAATGCATCAATTCAGCACAACAACATGTTCATCACACTCCATCAAGCAATTTACAATACAAGAAATACAATTGCAGAGAATAACATAAACAAGAACACTTGTCTTGAACAGAACTTGTCCCGCAACCAGCTATGTCACTACAAGGTTGCTCCCAACCATAGGCCAGTGTGCTCCTTAGTCTCTTAGAAGCATTGCCACCCCCGAGCTGGGCATGATTTCCTACAGGAATAAGGGAACACTAGCAGACTCATACATAGCCAAGCTTCAATAACACTCAGCCAAGCCAACACAGTTGGGTTTATCAGGCTGCAGGGTAAAACATTCCAACATATAGGTTCACAGGCCACTCATCCAAGCCATCTCACAGTTGGGTATCACCGAATGAACACAGTCAAGCCAACGATCACCTTTAAGGACCAGTGAAGCCAACTGATGGGTTTATTAGACCGTTCACGGTCAAACCATATTACTGCTGGGTTTATCAAGATAACTATCCAAGCCAACATTCGCAATTGGGTTTATCAGACTGTCTAACCAAAGGTTACTCACCAGGTCAACCACAACAAGAAACAGCCAAGCCAACATATGGGTTTATCAAACTGTACACAGTCAAGCCATCTTCCCAGTTAGGTTTATCAGGATTTCAAGGCTATGGGTAGGAAGAACTACTAATCTAGTGAGCTCATCTACAGAGCTAAGGACGCCTTCACAAGACCTATCTGGCTTGGATTCTCCCCCTACCTCCACAACCAACACAAGGAAGTGTCCCCTTCTGTGCACCACAGTCCCTGATGCTACGCCTTCCCTTCCAGTGCTCTTCAGGATGTGCATACCAGGTTCACCAGCCACTCTTATCTTATTGTGAGGTTCCACACTAGGTTTATCAAACACATTCTACGTCTCTCCCATTCCTAAGTCCTGTACTTAGTTCAGACCCAAACTAAGGTGCACAATACAACGACCACAGGAAGACTCTACTACACAGGCTTACTCTGGAACATGAGTAACAGGTCTCATTCACTCTATAGTTTAGAATAACGTTGCAACACAGCAATCACAGCCCTGCTAAGGGAAAACCCTTGCAGAATGTGAAGGATACACACAGGAAGAGCTCAACTGCTGAAGAGCTTTCCATGAATGGAGAAGGAAGATTGATTCTGAGCCAGCACGTCCTGCAGCTCTCAAAATGTGAGAGTAAATCCAAACGTGAATGTGTGAGTCAAAACTGGCATATGGTTCTGGTTTTTTTCTTGTCCATGCAAGCAAAACACAACATTCTAGGACTGGGTGCTCTGGCCAATTTGAATTGCCCATACTCTTCCCCTTCCAATCAATAACTACCTTAACCACCTTTTGGCATAATAATTGGTTGGGAAGAAAGACAAGAAAGAGGGTAGTTGACAGTTCTGATAGGCTCTCCCCATGACGCATGGCTTTTTCCCCAACTAGTTCAAGGTTAACATTCCCACCCCCTTATCCTTAGGAAAATCATGCCCCCATCTCATTATTTGTTGCATTGACATAGATGGTTGTGGGTTTTTCATTAATTTGCATATTAACATGATGTTTACAATCGTGCTTAACTTGGCACAGAGACCATAGGCATCAACCATGATCGCCTATATACCAAACATTAATCAATGACAAGGACTTGGCCTTGAGCTCCTTGTCATGATTCGATATAATATTTACATCATATACATTAATGCAATGGGGTCAAAACCGGGGTGTTACATTCATTATGGTCCTTGTATATAAATTTAAAGGCATAAAGTAACCCATTCATGGCACAATACTTATGCCATGAATTATGGCTTATCCTAAGTCTACGTTACCAACGTTGGGGTTTATGTATTGCATGGTGGTTAATTGTTGCAAAGTGATTTGGGGTGGCATAACCTATAGGCCTTGGGTTTTGATTTTATGTAATGGAAGCCAAGGTGAAAAATTCAATATGCCTTGGGAAATGGGAGTCTCAAGCCCTAAGCTTGGACTAGCGTGAAGGTTTGGTTCATTTGCAATTTTGCTATGTGAGCTTTGTCTCTGGTCTGCACTACAGCATGAAGTTTTGGAGCTCGCTGGTGCTTGGAAGGTATGCCTTTCGATCTGGTTTTTGCATCTCTTGCTTAGTTGTTTCAGTTTTGGGTTTCGACATACTTCTCATCTTGGCTTTGGTTTGTTGCAAGTTGCAGGTTTCTTACAACGTGGGTCATGGGTCTCCTCGATGGCCTATGCGTTACCCATTACATGTAAGCCCTATTGTTTAACAAGTTGAAACTTGTTCCTTCCTGTGTGTGGGTATTGTGACAGAGCGTGAAGCTCGTCGTTGGATGAATGCTTGGTTTGGATTTTAATGGTTGCAACTTGGAAGAAAAGGATTGTCTGTAATTTATTGTAAAACATTGAGAGAAGTGTTTATAGTTGGGGTTTCTTGCTGGGTTTAACGCCTTCGGGCCGAGACTGTTGTATTTCAGTTTTGTAAACGAATACTGTCAATATCGTTTGCTATATTGAAAAATACACAGACTCTGCATTTTAATAATATGTTTGGGGTTTTGGTAAAATAAAACGGTGACAACACCATTGCTTGCAATGTTGCATGGCCTTGGATACGTCTGTGTAACTTCTTATATTATTTTATAGTGGATATTTTGTACAACATTCTCTAACCGTGTGTAACGTGGTTATGATTCTTATTTGGCAATTGTTGTGACTCTAGTAAATTTGTGTTCATTCTTTATTTAGATATTCACATCGTTGCTTGGCTTTGAGAGCCATGTCATTACTTGGGAATGGCACTTTTTCCATTAACTCGACGATTGTGTAAGAGATGAATGAAATTTTGATTTATCGTTTAAATCGTGGATTTTAATTCTTACCTATGTATTTATTTTAAAGAGGCCGTGAATGCGGGTTTTACCCTATAAAAGACTATCTTTTATATGGCTTAGCGTTGACAGGGTTTTAATTGGTTTATGTTAAGGGTTTACGAGTTCTGTATACAAATGGTTGTGAGCCACGAAATGGATACAAGGTGTAAAAAAAATTGGGGTTTTAATTTATGTGTAGAGATAAATTGTTGTTACAGCCTGTATTTGATTTGGTATGAAATGGGGAAACGTTGATAGAGCAACAGTTTCAGGATTTGTTTATTATTATGGCATTTGATTTTAGTAGCGTGATCTGTGTAGATGATTAATGAGCTATTACATCATTAAACACTGCTAACGAATCCTACAGGATTCAATATTATCCATGTTTTTAAATGTATGCTTATCAAGATTCGATCCTGGCTAAGATGGTTAACGATGTGTATGTGAAATAACTTGTTTGGGGAATTCATGCCCATAGGATTTGATCCCGTTACCTCTTTTCGTTTATACGATATATTTTAATGAGTTTTGTGATTATATTTAGGAGTGATTTATTATGTGGAAAGTTCTCTTATGATAGATGATTTAGATAAATGTATTTTATGTTTTAAATATAAAGTCTGGTTATTATGATTGTGTCATTTGTGCTCACAAACCTTAGAGTTCCTCAATAGATTAACTGTATATTTGGTTTATTATTTACTTATATGAATGATAATAATTAGTTTAAAGTCTTGTTTATTTATAATGTGTCTTCACACCATTAGAGGTCTCGATGGCTTTAGCTTGGCAATTATTTTGTTTATAAAGAGAAGGAAATGTATTGTTTATAAATATGTTTATAATGTTATACTTAGATATTAGATTAATTCTATAGATAATTGTTGGGTTTATTTATATTAAGTATAGGTCTTCTAGAAATATGAAATCTTCCGGTAGAATTAATAAATATATAGGCTATGTTGTGAGTAGTTCTAGGTCTTGAAAAATAAAGTTAAAAGAAGAAATAAAATTGCAGACATGAGCTTATAAATAAAAACATAAACCCTTAGATTATAAAACATGAATGAATTGCAGAATTAAACTAGAAGACATAATACTTAAATACTTGGTTAGGAAATGAATTTGAAAAATGAACTAGACAGTCAATCCTTTACCCTAATATCTAGGAAAATAACTACAGAAAAGATAACCTAGTTTATAGCAGACAACTACTACATAATCATTCATAATTTAATATATTTCAAATAGTAAAACATGTGCAGTTTACACAGGAAAAGTCAAGAACCTCATACCTCCAAGCTGACGCTATTTCAATGGCTGAATACCTCTAGACTCAAATACCCAGTATTACAAATTCACAGACAGATCTGACCTCTTTATAGATAACCGAATCAATTGGGAATTGTTCCTGGTTTGAATCCAGATCCCCCCAATATGGTTCCAACATGCAAGTAGCTTAGAGCTCCTAAGGTGAGGCTTCCCTAACTGAGATATCAGTTTCTGAATTAATTCTCCTTTTTCCTCTTAGGGAACGCTGTAAGAACTCTCTTGAGAATAATCAGGAAGAATATGGAATCCCAAAAAGATGTAAGATCCCCAAGCCTCTCTTTGGCTTGGGTATTTATAGGAAGACTTTTCAATCAAAGGGGCAGTTAAATCAAGAATCATTTAATTTCTTGATTTAACCCTTTTATTTATTTTAGGCACTTTTAATATTTAACTTAGGAAATTTTAACTTGGTCGTATTTGGACTCTTGTAGGTATTTTAATATTTAATTGTCTTTTAGTAATAATAATAATAGACGGAGCATTTCCTTACTTCTGATAGCTATTAATATGATTNCTCTTTTTATATATATATATATATATATATATATATATATATATATATCATTTGTTAACATTTGTATTTAGGCATCATATAACATGATCCCTAAACTTATGACACTTTCTTCATTAAGGCCGTCACATAGGTGGTTAGGTCTACTAGGCTAGGCAACTCTAAACATCCTTGCATGTTGGATTCCCTTGTATAACATGGTATTTCTTCAGTACTTGATGAGATACAGAAATTTAGAATTTCATTTAATCACTTATAAATAAGTCAGATGAGATCAATGTTCTATTCGATTCATTTTCACTCGACATAGTTAATTCTTTTCAGTAACTCCTAGTGCTTATTCAGATCCCATACTCAACGCTAAAAACAGGGAGTTACAAACATAGTGCAATTCCACAGCTCCTCACTCAACACTAATGTTGGGATGTACTTGTAGGATACACCCAGGGATAGAATGGACCAAGATCCGATGTTTCAGAGCTTATGCTCAACATCAAATTGGAAAGCTCCAGGGCTTATGCCCAACACTTCCATTTTATCTTTTCATGTTCTCCAGAGCTTCATGCTCAACAGAAATGTATCAAAACTCATGTGCTCTAGAGCTTCTCGCTCAACACAAAAAATCATATACTCACGTGCTCCATACCTCCCCGCTCAACACAAAACATCTCATCAATCATGTGCTTCAAGGTCCACGCCCAACACATTAAAACACACATATATATAACATATGCAATTGGCTTATGCTCAATATATCAAAAAAATCATCATGTTCATATGCAATGGGGTCTTAGACCCAATATATCAAATAACACATTAGCGTAACATCATAATCAATGGGGTTTATGCCCATAAGTGTTAGGTCAAAATTCAGGATGTTACAAAATGCGAGTTTGGAAAGACATATTTAGCTTATCTAGGTTACATTGTATGGGGTGGTGAACTGAGAATTGACCCCTCTAAAGTGGAGGTCATTGTGAATTGGAGTAAGCCAAATAACGTAATCGATATAAAAAGGTTTTTTGGAGTAGCCCAATACTAGAGGAAGTTCATTGCAAACTTATCCTTGATAGCTTCTCCATTACACTCATTAACAAGCATGTGCACACTAGTATGCATACATACCCTTAAATTCAAATTTTTTGGTACCCTTACAGGTTTGGTGTTAGGTTTGGATTCCCAAACCTTAAGTATCAAATTCCCAAACCTTAAGGCTCATCTTGAGTTATAACAAAAAACACCCAATTCTATAACTTCCTTTTTTCACCCTTCGTTCGGCATATGCTCCAGTTGTGCACTCTCAATGAAACTGCACACACTTGTTGAGCTTGGTGTAGATTCTAACTATATATTTCTTGAATAAATCTATTATTGTTTTCTATTTTTAATTCATTTTTAATTGCGTTCGTGTCAAATTTGTATAAAACATACGTTGTTTAATTTGGCTTTAACTTTTGACTATCTCACCTACTTTGGAAATAGAAAAGAACCTACACAAGAATACAAAAACACCTACAATCTAAAAAAAATGATTGATTATGTTAAGACCATGATAGGATGGACCAACGCTTGACCATGTCATTTTAGGGTTTCACTGACTCTCTTATTTTTAAAAATATATAAAATTAACTTTTAAATTTTGGAAAAATAGCCCTGCACAAGATCTGCTTGTTACCTACGATTCTACATTTTTTTTCACAAAATTTGACAATTTCCATACCAAATAGGTGGACCAACGCGAACACATGCATTATGTTTTAGAGAAAAAATAACATATCAATCTTAGAAGAATGACATTTTGGGGTAGTTATGCCTATTTTCCATAAATAAAAGTTATATATTGTGGAAGGAAATTCGATTGTCTATGCTTCATCTTTTTACGCATAATTCTAAAAAAATTGTAGGTACCTCTAATAATTCATTTTAATGAACATATTTTTTGTTTTCTAGCATGTTATTAAAACTAACACATCATGAGTGGGTATCATTACCTTGCACTGACCCACATCAATGTGTATATATATTTAAAACACAAAGTTGCACATAGTCATTTTTATATGCACATATAATGTAATTTGTAAAAATATTTAATAATTTCTATATATGACAATTCTTGTAATTTTTTGACAAAATATGGATGATAGAAGTTCAAGGAAAACAACTCATCATAGTGGGCATGATGGTAGCTCATCCCAATGAGAGAAGAGGGAAATTTATTTAAGTTATATTAAAAACTTAATATATTTTACTTATCTATAGGTTTAAATAAATGACGTGTATTGGTTAATGTGTGCCATAAAACATAAAGTTGAAGTAACTCAATAAGATTATGTGCAATCGAAGTGAAAAAGAGCGTAAAAATATTTATAGAAATGTTCTAAAGAGAGGAACCAGGTGAATCAAAAGATAATCAACATGACTTTTTTCATTTATTTTTCAATAAAATTAAATTTCATAACATTAATCGCTAACATGTTTTAAACACTCAATTTCCCATTTTTTTAATATTGTGAAGGGACTGGTAGCGGGGGAACATAATCTTGGACTAAGAAGATAAAATATGAAGGATGTAAATGATGATGAATTGGTCATCAGTTAAATTGGAGTGGTGTTGGAAGTTGACAAGAGGAGAACTTTTTTATACAACACTATGAGGGATATTGTGGAAAAACATATAAATGTACTTTCCACTTACAATACAAAAATCAATCGAACCACTCCAAAAATAAGATTATATATAAACAACAACAAGTGCTTCTAGAGCAATGGTCAATGAGACCCGTGAGACTTGCAATTACAAAAACTTACGACAACAACAAATAATCATATAAAATTTTGTATTACTAAACATGTTTTTCTATAATACATCCCAAAAATTATCAAATTAGATTTTTTAGATATATTTACTTTGACGTCGATTTAAAATTAAAGTGTTACTTTTCATTTTTCAAGAATATATTATAAAAATTCCAAAGGAAAGACAACGAGATACCCAAAACATTCCAATAGGGATGTTCAAAAAAGTGTACAAGGTTATGGAAAAAGAAATAAACACAAAAGAATTGCATGATGAGCCATCCCAACAACAACGTGCATCAGATGTATGTAATCATTGATTTATTCTTTTATGTACATTGATTTTAATTATTGCATGAAATACGAATTTTCAATTATTTGTTGTAGAAAATGAAACAAAATAGCACCCATTCAATGCATAAAACAAGACGACCAAGAATAAAAGGGTTTATCACAATTTTTGTGAATATTTGTGTTTATGGCCTTACTTAATATTTATATTTGTTGTGATATTTGATTTAAATCATTGATTTAAACTCATCCATGGATTTCCTGTGATAATCTCCAAATCAATCGGAAGGCATTGCTATGTTGTTGGAGTTTTGCTAGAAAGAATGAAAGAAGCCCCTTCTTCCTTTCTACTTTCACCATTACAAGATGTTTCATTAGTCACCTAGATAAACATTGGGCCACAAAGGATACTAATGAGCCTTCCCTTGGATCAGTTGTAGAGGCCCTTTATCTTCTACAACCAATACGAAGGTGTGATTGTATCATCCTATTCTTTATATAGTAATAACATTTTGTTATTTTACATGTGGCATGTATCTTTCATGTCTAGACTCTTTGAAATTTATCTTTCATGCATTTTTAAGGTTTGATGTATTTAGTTTAATTTATTTTCAATTAATCTCCTTTGCATTAGGTGAGCCTATGACTACAAACATATGGCACCAAGGGTGGTTAAATATCTGATATAGATCTTATGTGTAATCTCACATTAGATTCAAAGATAAAAATGACGTCTTGGTATGAGGTAAAAAACAAAACAAGTGGGTAGTATTCTATTAAGTTGGGTTACAGGCTGACACATCAAGAAAAAATATATCTAAAAGTTAAATGGTGGCGGAATAAAATATGTTAGAACAAAGCTCCTATGAAGACCAAAATTTTTATGTGGTTGACCCTCAATAATAAAGATATAAGGCTTAAATAACATATGTTCTACAACTAATGTGAAGAAATTCGTTACAAGTTATAACATATGTTCTAGAACTAATGTGAAGAAATTCTTTACAAGTTAGTATGAAAAGCAAAATCTAAAAATGTTTAAAATTATTCAAAGAAATGCTTTACATATTAGTATTAAAAAAAGGCCCTAATATATGTTAGAGATTGTGATTTTTCCCCATAGGGCTTCAACGTTGTTGCTTCAATAACATATGTTCTAAAACTAATGTGGAAAAATGCTTTACAGGTTATAACATATGTTCTAGAACTAATGTGAAGAAATGCTTTATGCTTTACAAGTTAGTATGAAAAGCAAAATCTAAAAATGTTTAAAATATTCCAAGAAATCCTTTACAAGTTAGTATGAAAAATCATTTTTTAAATTATTAAAATTATTTACAAGTTAGTATGAAAAATCATTTTTTAAATTATTAAAATTATTAGAAAAAATGTTTTACACTTTAGTATGAAAAGCAAAAACTAAAAATGTTTAAAATTATTCTTAATTAATTCCCTAGTGGAGTTATTTTGAGGTATTTTGATTAAATGCAATGCCCTACTTTCCAAGACTATAAGTACCGCTCAAATTACTACTACATTATTACTACAATTACAATTGATAATGATTGCTTTGGAAAATAGGTATCAACATTTGTGAGTGTTTGGTAACTCGTTAGATAGATAATAAATCAATTACAAGATAACTGTTCTTCCAGATTGGGAAACAGCTAATTACAAATGTTAAGAACTTACATTAATAATCCAGATGATTATAAGTTGTCTTTATGTACCTCAAGAAGAAGTAAATATAATTTAATTGTAATGTGATCTCATATTAACTTTTTCTAGGCTCATGATTTTGAGAATCAGATAGACGAAGTTCTGATTTTAAAATTGCATGCATGTGTCATGGCAAATACTAATCAAACTTAATCTCTGGGACTCGCCACCTTTACTGAACAAGGTTACATCTTAATCTCTGGGACTCGCCACCTTTACTGAACAAGGTTACATTGATGGGTAGTCTCCTGTGTACTCGAGTCGAAACCCTCCACTTACTATACAGCATCAGGAATTATTACCAAACAAAGAGATGGATCTCAGCGCATCCATGATCAAAATATGGTGTTTATGTTACAAAATGGGACCGAATATTACAGGTGAATTGCAGGTGAATTGCTTTCTTTATTGATGCTGCTCTGTCCCTGGCATACTCGCTATTATTATACGATGCATAGTTGATGTAATGCATGCTTTCAAGATAGATTCTAAATATGAGATGGCAAGTATTGATAAAGAATCGATGCATAGCGTTATGTAATCTTCAAAATATTTTAATTTGAGGACTCATCTTGGCTATATCCATTGGGGGTTCGGAAGAGATCACCATTCGACTAAATCCATGGTGCAGCTGATATGTTATGCGCTTTAGACCGACCTTTGATATTATAAACCGTATTTAGGAACCGCTGAGATGAGGATAGTTGTATTCCCTCTCAAGAACCGCGTGGATTGAGTTGCAAATATTCAAACAGATAGAATACACAGAGATACAAAACATCAACCAAACAAAATATTATTTTCAAAACAGATTCACGATTCGCTCTTGCTTATCTTCTTGAGGGGATTGTGTTCAATTTTCATCAATCGATTCATTTAATCAATTACCCTGTGTTCCACAGCCCATACATTCATTGATACCCAGGGAAATCAGAAGACAACACAATCACCATTAATAGAAAACACAGAATGCAACACAGGCGAGCGGAATTGAGGCTATAAACGTTTATGTCTATTTAATTACTTTACTTTTATGAAGGTACGATCACAAGCAGCCATTAAACCTTTACACCAACACTACAATTTCATTACGCCCCAAACCCTAAAACATTCAACAGACTGAATCAAGGGTACACTTTAATACACAGCTTGTGCCCCTATCTCCACTCATTTTTCTTGCAATTAACCGGAGATTTCGATAGCTCTAACCTCTGGCTTAGGCTGAGGTTGTTTAGGGACCGTGACAGTAAGCACTCCGCTTTCCATTGTAGCCTTCACCTCCTCCACCTTCGCATTTTCCGGTAGCCGGAAACGTCGAAGAAATTTCCCCTGAGAGCGCTCAATACGGTGCCACTTCTCGTTCTTTTGATCTTCTTCTTTCTTGCGTTCTCCACTTATCTGTAGAATTTGGCCGTCTTCCACTTCTATCTTTACCTCCTCTTTTTTCAAACCTGCCATGAATAAAAGGTAAACCCCAGGCACTAAATAGAAATCAATCGGCCATTAATAACGACAGTAACAAAACTTCTTTGATGAATACCTGGAAGATCGGCCTTGAAGATGTGCGCATCGGAAGTTTCCTTCCAGTCGAACTGAGTGTTTGCTATGGCCGTTGCATCATCCCCAGTGTCCTTCAAAAATGGACATTTCCCTGCTTCAAAAGGGTCCCATAAATCCAGCGATAATGGATCGAATACACTGGATCGCCTGCCGAAGAAGCCAGGAATGAGAGACATGCTTGCAATGAGTATCGATTCTTTAAGGTAAATAAAAATGCGAGGTCTTTCAAAACTTGCACAATTCTTGCTGCTGCGATCTGTGGGAGGATAGAGGACGATTTATAACAGCAGCGGCAGATAGGTAGAATGTTCAGGAGCGAAGGTGCTTCTCAAACATTCAAGTTTTCTCCCACCGGTCCTGTTTGTTCTAGGGGCTTCGTTTGCACAGTTTTTCAAGTTTTCTCCCACCGGGCCGGTTTGTTCTAGGGCCTTCCTTTGCACAGTTTTCCTCTTTACCGGATTGTTCTAGGGGCTTCCGTTGCATACTTATGAACCTGTTTTCCCTCTTTTTAAATTTGGGTAGGAATCATGGTTCCATTAAATCATCATTCGAGGAATCATGGTTCCATTAAATTATCATTCAATTATTGTCAAAACCTTAAAACTTTTCAAGTTATCACATGTAGACCCAAAACCTAGTCAACAAACCTTTGGCAAAAGCAAAAAAAAAATGTCATTGGCTCATTTTTACCAAAGTTTGAATCTTTCTTTATGCATTGCCATATGCTAAGGTGTATAATGTACAATTCTCTACCAAGAGATACAATTAAGTGAGAATTAGCTTTCAAAATCCTTACCCAATATTCTCCTCCAACCACTTCACTTTTCAAATAATGTTGTAAATTCCTTGAACTTAAAAAAAAACCAGACTCTTTTAATATTCAAGTAAAATACCTAATGGTTTGTTCACGGAACGAAGGTCGCGATGGAAAAGTTTCATGAAATTCATTACTCCCCAAGCCTTCCCTATGTCAAAATAGCTAGGTGATGCTTGCCAAGCATACATGCTTCTCGTAGTTCATCACAGAGAACAAGCTTGTGTAGCACGTTAGCCATGTTATGTTTTGTCATCATTAACAATCTTCATAAATTTAGATGGTTAAGTCATCCATGCCAAATTCTACTTTGGTCATTAGTTTTAGCTATGAGTGTAGTCGATCGTGGTCTATCTTGAGATATGATTGAAAAGTTATATAGTCTATCCTTAAGGCCAAGAAATCCTCAATGAAAACAACAAATTAATTTGTTCAAAATTCTATGTTCTTGCTAGTTCAAATCAGTTGAGCAACAAAAAACAAATTGGCATTCAAACTAGGTACATGATAGAAATTAATATGACTCATAACACCATGTTTTCATTCAATCGTTCCACAATTGATAATGGTTAGTATATGATCATGTACTACAAAGATTAGTTTTTTTACAGCTTAGTTCAATGATGAAGAAAATAGAGAAAAATTTGTAGCCATGTGATAGGTGCAACCAAAGTAAATTACGTATTAACCGTTAAGAAGAGTGAGCATGCAAGACTAGAGAAAAATTAAAAGAAAACATTCAGTTATATGTCTTACCTTCTAAAGTTCAATGTTGTAGACCTATTGATCTTCTAGTTGACATGTCTCCTTCAAGCTTCTTCATTCTCTCGTCTAGATCCTTAGTTTTCTACCAACAATCTCTATATGTCCCAATTTTCTGCAATAATGACATATTTTCTTTTTCCTAACTTTATTTGTCAAACTCTAATCACCATGCTTCTTCTAGACATTATGGTCAATGTAATCATGTTGTTTCTCTTTACTACATTGTGAACCTATTTCCCCATAATTCTATCAACTCTTTCCCTTTGTATAAATGAGCTTGTTTTTTGACCTCAAACTTCACTTTAGTAAGCAATGTATTTTCTGTCTTAATTAATGAACCATAGAAATAAGCAAAGGAATAAATTTTTTTTTTTTTTTTTGCAAAATCAAACTAGCACAAAAAGCCAAACAAAATACATCATAGGGTGTCTTATGATTTATCAAGGTCAATTTTATGCATTGACCATGGTTGTATGGAAAATCCATTATGCGTTTATCCAAATTCATCTTTAAAGTTATCTATCAAAAACCAAGTAACCTTCAACTATTTCAAAAGAGAGAGGACACAAAGAGATAAAATCATTCTCAATCTACATAACTAGACTTTCATCAATTTTGAAACAAAGTCTTTGGCTTCTTCCAAAAAATAGCTAGACAGTCAATCCCACTTGTATGCAATAGAATCTTCATATAAACGTTGGTTATTATGATTTCTATAGCTTCATCCTTCTTCCCATCAATGATACATTTCTACTAGTCATCCTTCAAATCTAGAAATACAACCTTTCTAAAAGGCTAGATCACTTTCCTTTTCAAAAGTGTTTACGTATCTTGAAGTCCTTCAAAAATACATGCTATTTTTTGCAATACATGATGTTGATTTATAGATCTAATTCTAGATTCAATATGCAACCTAAAATATTGATTCAATTTCTAAAAAAAATATTTGACTTATGCAAATCATGTACAATGAACAACCACCAAAAGACTCTGATCCATATGGATATCAGTTACCACCCACCTATTCCACTAGTTGAAAACAATTGTCCATTGTGGTAGTTTCCTAGTTATTTTTCTATAGTTTTTTGGGTACCAAACTTTCGGGGCTATTTTGAGGCCGTAAACGATGTTTTTTTTTAAATTCGGGTGGCCAAATGGTTTCCTTTGGCATGCATTGGGCCACAATCGAAAGTTGTAAATCTCGGATAGATATTTCCAATGAGCTATCGAGTGCCCAAATCGGAGATCGTGTGCAAAAGTTATGACCCTAGGAAGTTGATTATTCAACTTACCACCTTGGGGTCATAAACTTTATGATGGTTCATCTTCTAGGGTTACATTTTGGACTTTTGGGGTTCTCGCCCTCATCCTTATTATAAATAGGCCCCTTTAGACTTATTTTGTATTCATATTGGCATGAATGAGTGTAGCAGCCACATCTCTTCTCAGAGATATCTACCACCATTCTAGCAATTGTATTACTGACTGTTCCATTTCCGCCATTTAATAGAATATGTGTTTACTATATATCTGTTATCTTTGCAAAATGTCTTTGTTTATGATTCTGTATCTGTTACTTCATTTCATTCACACATAAATCCGGATTAGACTCATGTACAATAGGTTATATATCAAACAATAAGCTCCAATACCACATTGGAAATCCAAGGAATCACCTAGCGCTTTGATCTACCTCATTTCCTATTTTTTCAAAAACTCCAAATAATGGATTTAATGAGAATGCTTCAATGTTGGAAGCATATATCTCTAACATCTCTCACAAAATGTCAATCCTCATCGTAGCAATCAAGAGAAATTTCATACCTTTTTAAGTTGTTTGGTAGCTCTAACTTAATCTAGTTTAAATGGGAAATATGGAAACAAATAAGAACCTCAATGGGATCCAACAAAGGAGCTAGAGAAAGAGATACCAAGTTCCAAAAACACCTCTTCCCAATCTCTCTTCAAAGTAGAAGAAAAAGTGGACATCAAATCCTATTAAGGTGAGATTGATGCTAATATTGGATGCAACAATTAGAATTCCATTTTAGTGTTCACAATATAGGAGAATATAAAAATATATCATTTGCTCAATTGAAGTTAGAGGGCCATACCCAATATTGGTGGTGAATCCACATGGAGATGTTTGGGTTGGAAGGTGATCCCCTAGTAACTAAGAAAGAGGGATTTTGTACCCTCATTAAGGTCCTATTTTTACCCTATTGGGTATGAAGAGGACCAATGGATCCATTGGAATTACTTTTGAGAGAAGCACGGGAAAAGTGTACAATAGTACATCACTAAGTTTAGAAAACAACCCCTTGTGTTGGGAACATATTTCAAGAAGTAAGACAGGGGAGTGTGTTAACTAAAGGGTTTCTAGGGAAGGAAGTGGGTTTCATTATTGTTTTGTTAATTTTTGTTCTAGTTTAAAGGGAGTGGGATAGTGTTAGTAGAGTAGAATAAGTAAAAGACCCTTTGCTAGCAATGATATGTTCAATTATGTCAATGGAAATCCCACAGCAAGTTAATCATTTTTTGTAAATGCATTTGATATGTGAGAAGAAAAGAGTGAGGTATATTCCTCACCCTCTAGTTATGTTTCCCCATTTTGGTTTTGTAGGGTGCATCTTGTATTCATTGGGTGGATGGTGTGGTATTTGTTGAACTTTTTTTATTTTCTTCTCAATATATTTCAGTATTATGAGCATTGCGCTTAATATTAAAGTTTAAAGTAAATGCCTCTTAATGAATCTTTTGCAAACACTTGAAGTGATATGTTGTACTGAACAATTTAAGTGGACTATCCATCACTATTTATGGATCAACAATTATAGCTTTCATGTTTTCTTCCTCAGTGTTGATGCAACCTCAACTAGTTTCCTTTCTCTACTGCACACAAGAACCAAGGTAGTATTGTTGTAGAGATTATTGCTAGTTTAAATATTGAATGGGAATTCTTCGTAATTAAAGTATGGCACAAAAAATGTGTTCATGGGATATTGAATAATGCCCCTTATTCCACTAAATACAAAAGAATACATCCCTCACTTAATAATGACCATTAAGTTGAGACACCATTAACTGAGAGTTAAGTCTAACCTCAAGACATGAAATACTGTCCAAAAAAGCAACCCATAGTAGATCAATAATGGCATTGTATTCAAGCATGTTGTTAATGGTGGGACCTAAATAGGAACCTCCTGAGGCAACTAGTTGTCCTGTGGGTGAATAGATAACCAAAGCGACCGATGAAAGATTGTAAGTGTGATGGCTAGCGCCATCATCAAATCGTATAAAGGTACAAGTAGACATATAAAACACAACCAAAGTTACATAAGAAAACCTAAAAAACAAACAATTTACAAAATTGTACAAATATATACCAGAAAAAGCACGCAGCATGGACATGATAATTTTTCAGGTATAGCCCATTTTGAGGCTCTGACAACTTGTTCCCTTTGTAATCTACTAATTCATAAGCCCATTTTTTCAGAACTTAAGATACTATGTACGGCTTGAGCTACATTGAATTAAATTTCCCTTCCCCCAAGAGTTCTTTGTCTTGTTCATATGCTAAGACAAGATCCCCCTTAGAGAAAATACTAGGTTTAACTCATTTATCATACTGGATATTCACCCATTGTTTAAGTGCCTCATTTGTTGTCAGTGCATATCAACATTGTTTATTTAAATTTTCTAAATGTAACAAACATTCTTCTAAAGTGGAAGTTTCAGGTAGCAAATGTATCACGAGTTTCAACAATGGCATCTCCTATTCAATCACTGTGACTGCCTCCACTCGATGGGCGAGTTGTAAATGTGAAAATTTTGTAGCGATCTTGACTATGGTTCAGTATGCCCAAAGCATATGATAAAGCATGATGTGCCTATTACACCTTCTAGCATTGATGGTCCATTTTAGAAATATGGTTTTCAAGGTCTTATTAACAGCTTCAACTTGTCCATTCGCTTGTAGATAGAATGAATATGAATGGTCTTGTTTGAAACTAAGCATAGTAGTTAATTCAGTCAACATCTTATTCTGAAAATGGATTCCATGGTTAGTGACAATCTGTTTTGGAATACCGGATATGGCAATAATTTGGTTAAATATGAAATAAGTTGCAATTTCACCATAGACCTTTAAGCTATGTACTGCCTTCACCCACTTAGTGAGGTAGTCTACAATGAAAATGATATATTTATTCCCCCAATGGAAATTGGGTTACATGTCATAAAGTCCACCCCCCACTTTGTGAAAGGTCCTACCGCGATGATGGGAAAAAGAGGAGCATGATGTGACCAATTTTTTTCGTATAAAGCTGACAATGATGATAACGTCTAACAACTTACACATAATATTTAAATATGGTGGGACAAAAGTATCCGATATGCAAAATATTCTTGGTCATTGCTAACCTATATAAATGACCCCCACATGCTCCGCTATGGGAATCATTCTAGACTGACTTGGCCTAATCGTGAATGAGATACTGATGCAATATTGAGTTTACCCCTCTTCGATATAATGTATAACTGATGATAAGGTAGTTTTTTTCATTTAGTCATAGTTTCCGTTGTTATTCTTGCGAGGAGGTTTCAAGACACTTCAAAGTTTGATTATATATCAGAATATGTCCATACCAAGGATATGAGGTTTCTATTAAGAATATGTGTTCATCCAGGAATGATTCATCCATAATCATGGATTTTTTGTCGATAGGGAACTCAGAAATCAACTCTATGAACACCAAAGACTTTTTAGACTTGGAAGATTAAAAATCCACGTTAAAATCTTGGAGTATGACAATCAATTTGTTGAATTTTTCCCCAATTATTTGTCAGGATAAAACATAATAGAAAGTATTTACATTTGCATCAACAATGGTAGCCCGGAGTAGAATATAGTGGCGTAACCTTTGAATGACATATACGCTGCTAGACCTAATTTCTCGACATGTGAGTAGTGACGTTCAGGTCCTACCAAATATTGCCTAAGGTATTAGATGACATGCTCTTAGAGATGGCCATCTCCCTGAACAAGCACTATGCCAATTGTAGAATCCTATGCATCTAGATACGATATTTAATCTTTAGTGTTATCTGCTGGGCGTAAGAAAGGAACTGACAATAATGTTTTTTCAAGTTCCTCGAATGATTGTTGTGTGGATTTATCCCATAAAAATGGAGTGTGTTACTTAAGAAGATGCATTAAACCCTTAGTGATCATGGCATAATTAATTATAAATCATCTGAGAAAATTGGATTTACCCTGTAAATTTTGAAGATGCCTAATGGTTCAAGGAGGAGGCAAGTTCGTGATTGCCTAAACTTTTAATGGATCGACCATGATACCTTTGTTAGACACAATAAAACCTAGAAAAAGTATTGATTTGACACATAAAACACATTTATGGGGATTTAAACGTATCTTGTATTTTCTACATTGTTTGAATATCGACCGTATATGAGTCAGGTTATCTTTTCTCTTGCGAAAATGTGTCGAAAGATCATCTAGGTAGTGTTCGACAATGAGTTTTATATCATGAAAGGAAAATTTGATGGCTCATTGAAAAGTACCTACGGAATTTTTCAAGCTAAAAGTCACATTTGTATACGCGAAGGTACCCCAAGGGCATATAAAAGCAGACTTGTGTTAGTCTTCAGGTTTGATTTCGATATGATTATATCCCAAAAACTATACATTAAAGAAAAGATTTCGCTACTTGCACACACATCACTTATCTTATAATTGAATGGTGTAGGGTAGTTGTCTTTAGGTCATGATTTATTATAATATATAAAATATGTACACACGTGGATAGTTCCTTGTTTCTAATCGTATGGAACTAGATTGGATACCCACTATGTCAATGAAATAGGGTATATGAATCCAAATTTAAACATTTTTTCGACTTCGACTTTGATGGATGCTGCCTTCCGAGGATTAACATGACGTAGTTTTATCCGAAGAGGTTTAATGTTGGGATATGTTCTTAGTTTGTGTTAAAAAATATATGGGTCTATACCTAGAATCTCGTCGTGTGACCAGGGAAACATGTCATTGAATTTCTTGAAAAGGGTTTTGTAAATGGAAATCTCTTCAGGCGAAGAGTTTTCTCCAATGTAAACATTTTACACAACGCTAGGTTTAATGGATATGTTGATCGGTCTGGTCTCAAAAATGTTTGACATATTCCCCTTGGAAAACACTCCTTCCTTGGGTAAAGGGTTCACTGGTTGATCAATACCTTCACTTAGTCTCACATGAAACTATGAATTCTCTATTTTGATAAGTTCCGGAAGAAAATAATACATGTGATGCATATCTTCAGAAATTTTGTTAGGTCCCATCATGGCTTCCAAGATGGCTTCATCTAATGGTAAAGCCATATATAAATAATTGTAAGAGTATGTAGAGTTCACTACCCATGCGGGAAAATAGATTTCATCAAGATCCTCTGAGACATAAGGAGTCAGGATGGAATCAATAGTAGCATCATATATCACTTGATAAGACACTTCTACTGTAGATAAGGGCATGTCTAGTTCAACTTGCGAATGTAGAATCCACTTGTTAGTCGGATTCAATACTGAGTAAAATTCTCCAAATCTACAAAAGGTATTCCCTACACTAGCTATTCCAATATATTTTACAAGAGAGGGAAAGTCAACGGTTCCCATAAGTGAGGCATACATCCCTACTCCTAAACTCTCGTTCACTAGACGCATATGATCAATCAGTGGAACATTCGATTCTGATGTTTTCGTTTGATTTTTCTAGGTGTAGGATAATTGATAAATGGTAACTATATTCCGTTCATGAAGGAACATAAGAACCTATTGCAGCTGCAACTGTTTTCCCAAATTTGAAATTTTGGACCCTCCTTTTTATTTTATCTTGCCTAGGAGTGTGTGGATTCATGAACTCTATTTTTTTTCCCTCTACTACAAGTTTGGTTTGTTTTGAGGTCAACTGTTTTCATGCTTTTCGAAAAATTGTTTGTGTCTGAAACTGCTTTGGGTTGTGGAATTTGAAGTTTGATTCGAAAATGTTGTCCTTTGATCTGAATGAGTTCTTTCATTGATATCGGAAATCTATTTCTCGTCTTTGCCGTTGTTTCGGAGGTGAGACAAACTTTTTCATCGCTACCCAGCCGAAATTCTTTTGGAACTTAACATTTTTAGTTTGGTTGTTCGGAGGTCATTTAAACAATGCATCAGAGCCATATTTTCCTACGGAGCCTCCGTTGCGGAAGCTGGACGATGAGTAGTTTTACAGATAGCTTTTTCTTTTCCGATTCCAGGATGTTATTATTTTGACTTGCTTTAGGTTATCGGAGGGGTTTTTGAGTATTGATCGGAGGGCTAGTTTCTTGTGTCGCCGACACGGCGGTTGCATTGAGCCCATCATCACAGTCGTTTAGTTGTTGAAACTTCTAATTGTTGTAGTTTCCATTTGAAAGCGAAAGTCGTAGTTCTTTTGTTTTCCGTCATTGCGGCTGCTTTGTCAACTATCCGCCTGTTGTTAGTGTTTCTAATCACCGTTACTGCGGAGACTTTTAGTGTTAAAGGGATTCGATGCTGATTAACTTAATAGTCTCGTGGGACCCGCAGTCTGTTTGATGTTTGCTTTTGTGGCTATGAATAGGACTATGCTCCTAGTCCTTAGTTCTTCCGCTCGCAAGGTTTTTGTGTTGATCGCGGAAGCCGTTGATTGTATGGCTTCCACCGTTGTGGCTCTTTGGCAAGCTGACCATCCGATGCTATAGTTGTTCTAATCTCCAATGCGACAACTTTTTAATGCTTTATTTTACCATCACTTTATGGTCACCCGAGATTCTTAGTTTTTTTTGGTTTCCACCATTACGGCAGCTTGGTGAACTAACCTTCTAACTTGTAGTTTTTCCATTCGGCGGTGAGGGTTTTTCCTGCCTGTTCTATGTGTGTTTTTACCCTATCTTATGGGTGGAAAAGGTTTCATGTTCTATCATTTTAAGGTTTCCCCGAAGAGAGCGCAGTACAGGGCCTCATTTTGATGATCAGTTTTATTGTTAGTATGGTTTATGTTTGTTGAAAAGATGCAGTCCGAATTAATGATGAATTTTTGTTTTAACTGCAGGCAGACTTAGAATATCCTTCAGATTATTGCTGCAAAGAAGACATAGATGAAGGATAATATAGGAGGAAGTTGGCTGAAAAGTGATAGGCATATATGCTCTGAGATCAATGGGATCTTAAAAAGGACAAATAAAAGACAAAGCAAAATCGATAGCAATAGAGGCCCAGGCTTGGAAAAGGTTCATCAGTTACCGAGTTAGTCCCGTTTTATGAAGTACTCATAAGTCTAAATCCGAAATGTAACGCATTATATGAATCATGAGCACTCACAAAAGGACAAATTTGTGAGATTAAACGGTTGGGGGAGCCCAAAGGTCACACAGTTGGGGTAGCCCAAGGGTTTTGTTGGTTTTGTTTAAATATAGGAAAGTTAGAGGGAATGGGGGATTTTTTCCCTGGAGAAACTTGTGAACCACTTGTTGTAAGAGGAACTAATTTGTTTTACAATAATAAAGTACAAATTTTCCCTGTTGGATAAGGTGCTGTGTGGAATGTTCGAATGTGATAAAATGAACAATGTTGAAGGGGAACTATTTCATTTTCAACTGTGTTTCATTAGCTGTGAGAGTTTTCTAACTTTATGAACCTATGTTCTTATTTGAATGTTCTCTGGTTTATTCTGTGATAATTTCCACTGTGAGTAATGGAGGTTTTGATGGTTGATGAGCTATCTTGTCGGATATATATTTATTCATGTTAATGTTTTTTGATTCCAAGAATAGCTATCTGTGATTTATATTAACATGTGAATAGTATTACATTACTCATGAATTAATATCTTGCTCCCTAGGGACAGCTTAGTTAGTGTTTTTTTTCTAGTTGAGTGTGATTTAGATGTGAGAGAGTCTAAGAGGAGAGGTAAGAACCTGTGCATCACATTGTGACCACTCCTTGCATTCTTTATCAATATGCATCGTAGATAGGCACTTGCATATCATACTTAAAGTCAAAAAATACAAAATATATATGGTGGATTGGGCCGCAACCGATAAAACCTTTTGTTTTTGTTACTTGACCTACGGTAGCCAGACCACAAACCAGATGGATTCCCTACACCAAACAGTCACAAGCTAGTTAGGAATATTGACTGGGGAGAATCCCTTGCTGTTGTTGCCTATGAATTTCCAAGCCTCAATATTTTCTGGCGCTAGAAGGAGGGCCGCCAGTGCATGGCTGGCCGAGGAAACCCGTTTTCTCGAGATTATTCCACCAGTGATAGTTTAGAAGGCAGTTTGTTTCCCAATCCAATTCCTGAAGAGAAGGGTAAAGAGCATTTGTATTTTATGGACAACGAAGTAGTTAATGATCTGAGAAGACACACTAGGGATTATGTGAAGAAGATTGGAGGATTACCAATTATCCCTGACTTGCCCAGAAGAAAATATAAAAAGAAAGACCGTCCTATATTGGAAGACTTAGTGTTGGTTGGAGATTTGGAAGAACTGGTAGAAACAGCCTTATAGGAAGTGGTTCAGCATTTTAATCAAGTGGGCCCAGAGACACCTTACTGTTCACCTGTTCGTACTCCTGTTCATTCACCACCTCACTCTCCACTCAGACTCATGGTAGGCGTAAACGCAAATCAGCCACCCAACCCACCAAATCCACCACCTGCTTGGAAAGCTAGATCACATTTAAACCTAACACCTCCTTTGCATGATTTACCTCAAGCTTTTGAAAAGATGCTGCCCAAGTTTGATCCAAATGAGAAGATATTAGTAGATGACCATTTGCAAAGTTTCTATTTGGAAATAGAAGGATTAAGGGTTGGGGAGCATGAGGATGTAGTTTGTAGACTATTTCCACACACCCTTAAAGGAGCAGCAGCATCGTGGCACTTTGGTTTTCCTGCAAACTCTATCCCAGATTGGGATACCTTTGAAAGGATTTTTAGAAGTAATTATGCAACCCAAAAAACTCATGCAGCTCTCATGAAAGGACTGTGCACCTTAAAGAAAGAAATAAAAGAGAAGGTACATAGTTTCACTCAAATATTTGCATCCTTTCTTAAGAATTTTTCTGAAGCTAACAAACCTCAGATAAAGTTCTGATTGAGTATTATACCTCAGCTCTAGGACCCAAGTTGGCCATGTTTGCCAAAATGAAGGCCAAACCTACGATAGCAGAGACTTATGAAGAAGCGGAGAGAGTAGAGGCTGAAAAGGAAAGCATCGAAGATTATCCTGAACGGTCAGGAGAAAAAAATGTTGGGAGGAAAGCTTTGTTATTTACTAAGCCTAAAGAGGAGCAACCACCAGATTTTGAAGGAATGGAAAAGATGATGCAGAAGCTCTCTAACAGAATCATAGACTTGGAAAAGGAAAAGGACGCCCAAAAATTCTATAAGCCTTATTACAAGAAAATGGAAGATAACAATCAATCACAACCCCCTCCGCACAGCCCTGCATCTATGAACTTAGCGAAGGTAGGAATGAATAACTTTTACACTTTCTACGAACAACCCCATTATGAAAAGAATTGTCCTCAATGGATAAATTTAATGACGTTGGTCATGAATCAGCTGTTGGATTCCAAATTAACTGAAGACAACGATGAAGAAGGGAAAGACAACAATAAATCAACAGAAAAATAGGACGATGAGGCCATGGCTTTATGGGACTGTGTATTGTTGTTTGATGCCGAGGAAGAAAAGGATCTAAGACACGAGGACATCTTGGAAACAAATGTAATGATGAGAAGCCATGGGTTGATTAAGGAAAACAGTCTTATGCTCCCGAAGATTAAGAGACTTCAAAAGAATGTTAAGAAATTTCAAAACAACTCCTCAACTAATAAAAGTTCGGAATTTACCATCACCAGTCAAAGTCCTAGATAGATCAACATGCCTTTTAATCCCAATGAAGAAAAGATAAATAATGTTAAAACAGACCTCACAGGACATAAGATGGATTATGACATTGTGGAGGATATCAAAAAGGTAAGGGCAAACATCTCATTATTTGAAATGTGCAATGTGCCGCAGCAGAAAAAAAAACTATTGAAAGCACTTGAAATATCAGAGGAGAGGCTGCCCACTGACAATCAGCCCAAAGAAGAAGAAATTGGTGAAGCAAGTATGGGAGGTAAGCCTGAATGCAGGACTCCACCTTTTCTCCTTACTTTTGAGATTTTCAACCACAACGTGCATAACTGCCTAGTAGACTCAGGGGTATCAGTCAACGTCATGCCACTATCGATCTACAAAAAGATAAATGGACAACCTAAACCATCTACCTAGAGGGTCGTTCAGTTGGATAGAACGAATGTGAAGGTAATTGGGGAAATGGAGGATGTTCTCGTTCGCTTATCTTCAAATGATAAGGTATGTCAATTCATTGATATTGTGGTGGCTGACATACCGGAATCTTATGGACTAGTTTTGAGTAGAGATTGGTCGGCAAAGTTGAACGGATATTTTGCCTCGGACTGGTCACATCTGTGGCTACCATATAAAGGAAGCCCAAATCAAATTAAATTTTTGAGGGAGCCCCACATTAAACACAATGTTACTCAATTCGAAGGTAAAAATGAACTAGTGGATTCTATTTTGGGAAATTACTTTATTGAGCTAGAACCACGAAACTATCAAGGAGAAGAAGCCAGCGATACATCAGACGCTCAGCCTGATCTCATTCAGTTTTCACAGGATGATGAAATTGATTGTAAAATAGTAGACTTAGCTGTAGATGTAAATGTTAATCCTCACACAGTAGTGGTTAGCAATTTTTGGATGCTTTTCTTTGATGGTTCTAAAACTTTAGAGGGGTCAGGAGCCGGCTGTGTCCTGATTGACCCTAAGAAAAACAAACATTTTCTTTCATGTAGGTTAGAGTTTGAATGTACCAATAACACAACTGAATATGAAACATTAGTTCAGGGACTAAGAAAAGCAATTGAATTAAAGGAAAAAAATCTGAAAGTGCTTGGAGATTCTGAAATAATTGTAAAACAAATTTGAAATCAAATACATTGCATTTCTCCTCATTTAAAATCTTATCAAAATGAAGTATGGGATTTACTTAAATGTTTTAATGCATTTAACATTGTATCGATTCCAAGACTTAAGAATGCAGCAACTGACTTGCTGGACACCTCAACTGCAAGGCTTGTGCCCTCTAATAATCGGTGCTCTATTGAATTGCTTTTCAGGCCTTTAGTTCCAGATATGATTACCAATCTACGAGTGTTTGATGATGATCACCAGATTATAGAATGCTTGACAAATGATGAGACCTTCAAAGGGGCGATTATTGATGATGAATAACATCAAGCCGAGCTAAAATTCGATAATTTTATTCCTAAAGGAGTCAGGACTTTAGAATGGATGTTTGATTTAAACGAGAAATTTAGAAGACCAGCGAATGTGAAGACTCATAGCTCGTCTCTACAGTTCGAGTTGATTAATTTGGGGATTGAAATGGAGCCTAAATATGTGAATTTGGGAAAATGTTGCTCCCCAGGTGAAAGGAATAAGTTTATTAGTATTTTCAAACAATACAAAGATGTTTTTTCCTGGATGTATGAAGATCTGAAGACATATGACACCAATATTATTCAGCATGTTATCCCCATCAGATCTGGAATCAAACCTTATTAGCAGCCTTTAAGGAAAATGCATCCAAAATTAGAACCTTTAATCCAGAGTGAAGTTAAGAAACTATTGGATGCTAGAATTATCTTCAAGGTTAGACACTCGGAATGGGTTTCAAATCTGGTACCGGTAAGGAAGAAATCCAAAGAAATCAGGCTATGTGTGTATTTCAGAAACTTAAATCGTGCTTCAGATAAAGACAATTATCCTGTTCCACCCATGGAGCAGATATTGCAAATGGTTTTGGGTTCTGAACTATTCTCTTTATTAGATGGATTCTCAGGCTACAATCAAGTATTAGTACCTAAAGAAGACATACTTAAAACGACATTCAGAACCAGGTGGGGGACTTTTGCTTACAGAAGGATGGCCTTTGGACTCATAAATGTTGGAGCTACTTTCCAGAGGGCTATGGATATAGATTTATGCGATCTGATTGGCCGCAGTGCTATAGTATACCTCGATGACATCATGATATTCTGAAAGAAAAGAGAGGAACACACATTTCATCTAAAGCAGATTTTTGAACGCTGTCGAAAATATGGTATCTCACTAAACCCCAAGAAGTGCGTGTTTTCTGTTACAGAAGGTAAGTTGTTGGGTCACGCGGTTTCTAAGAAGGGGATCTCCATAGACCCATAAAGTATCAAAACCATCGAATAGATTCCCTTACCCCATAATACAAAGGGCATGCAATCATTTATGGGGACAATAAATTTCGTACGAAGGTTTGTGCCAGATTTCACTCAAATTGTTAAACCTTTGCAGCAAATGGTAAAGCAAAGTGTACAATTCAAATGGAATGATGTAGAGAAGAACGCATTTAGTAAAATAAAGACAGTTGTCGCGCACACACCCTCCCTCAAAAGTCCATATTTTAAAAAATATTTTATTTTGTACCTTTTGCATCTGATGATTCATTAGCAGTTGTGCTTACCTAGAAGGAAGATGGCGGAGATGAGTTCCCCATATAATTTATGAGCACTGGCCTGCAAGGGGACAAATTGAATTACCCAGCTATGGATAAACAAGCTTACGTAGTGTTCAAAGCAGTGAAACAATTCAGACCATATATACTGAAGAACCGGACAAAGGTAATAGTTCCACACCCAGTTGTGAGGTCTCTTTTCATACAAAAGGAGTTAGGAGAAAGAAGAGGCAACTGGGTAACAACTCTATAGGAGTATGACCTCGAATTCAAGCCAGCCTCCATAGTTAAAGGGCAATGGTCCTCTTTTCACAGCTCCATACTCCTGGTATTGAGACCTTGTGCATTACCTTCAGGCGGGATTGTTACCGAAACATTCAAATTCTAAGCAAAGAAGAGCACTGCGTCTTAAATCAGCCTCATATCAAATTATTGATGGAATATTATTCAGAAAGAATTATGACGGAGTTCTTCTTAGATGCTTAGAGAAAGAAGATGTGAAGAAGGTCATGATAGATTTACATGATGGGCCTGCTGGAGAACATTTCTCCGGAGATACTACAACTCATAAAATTCTCAGAGCCGGATACTATTGGCCCACACTATTCAAATATGCACATGCCCATGTCAGAAAGTGCGACATTTGTCAAAGGTGTGGTGGAAGACAAGTTAAAGCAGTAGGACCATTAAAGCCTGTGATGATAACAGAACCTTTTGAGTGGTGGGGGATGGATATCATTGGGGAGATAAAGCCGAATTCTTCCCTGCAACACAAGTATATTCTGACAACAACTGATTACTTCACTCGTTGGGTCGAAGCCATTCCGTTGCATAAAGTAAATGAAGATGCGATCATGGACTTCTTGCAAGATCATATTATGACCAGGTTTGGAGTTCCAATTTCTTTAGTTTTCAATAATGCTACTTAATTTTCCTCGATTAGATTAACTGCATTTGCTCATGAGAAAGGAATTAAGTTGCATTACTCTGCAAATTACTATCCACAAGGAAATGGTTTGGCTGAATCAAGAATTTGATTAGGATTTTAAAAAAGAAGGTGATAGAAAATCAGAGAAGTTGGCACTCAGCATTACCAAATGCTCTTTGGGCTGATAGGGTCACCCCCAAGACTTCGTTAGTTGTGTCCTCGTATACCCTTGTTTATGGAAAATAGGCCATTCTACCCCCCAATATCATGCTACCCTCTTCCATAATAGCTCAGGAATCCAGAGGATCAAATAATGAAGTTTTCCAAGTAAGGATACATAATCTTTTGAAGGCAGAGGAATCTAGATCCAAGGCCAGAGAACGTTTTAAACAACAACAGGAGGTAGTAAAGAGATGGTTTGATAAACACAAAGCTGGAACAAAAGAATTCGAGGTGGGAGATTTGGTTCTGAAATGGGACCACCCCCATGATGAGAAAGGAAAACACACAAAATTTCAACAGTTATGGGTAGGCCCTTTCCAGATTGCGGCAAAACTTGGCCCCTCAACCTATAAATTGCAATATTTACAGGGGTGGGAAGAGAACTTACCAGTAAATGGTTTAGTTCTCAAACCTTATTTTTCCTGAGTTTTTTTTTTGTTTATTTTGTTTTGTACATAAATAATTTGCTTTCTTTGTTTATTTTTTATTTATTTTATTTCTGTTGGTTTTAGTTAGATTTTGTTTGATTTCAATAAAAGAGGCAAACTTTTGGTTGCATGGAGAGCATCAGAATTATGGATTAACTAAAATTCTTGATTATAAGACTGTGTACTATTATTTTATCTGAAAGAATTTCTCCTAGTTTAACAATTTTCCTGAATGGCTATGTACACATTGAAGTCCTACTTAATCCTTGTAAAATAACTTGGGATCAAAAGACTGGAATACTCTTTCGAGGCTCCATCCATATCACATGTAAAATGTCTTAGGGGGTGATAGCAAAAGACCCACAGAAAGGAAGCTGGGTGAACAGTATATTATATATAAATGATCCCATGCCAAGAATTGAAACCCAAAAGGCAGATAAGGGTCAAAAAACTCCTATGAAAGAAGTAGGTACCAAAACAAAGTACTAAATCATTTAAGTACAAAATTGTCAAAGTTCTTCTCCATCCGTGGGCTGAAAGTTAAATGTATCTCTCACACAAAATGACACTATGGATAGAGGAGCATGAATAAAAATTCAGAAAGAAAGGCATGTAGGACGACTCAAAAAGGGGACAAAAAAGTCCAAAAGCACAAAAGGTGTAAAATAGCATGGGAATGAGGAATAAATGAATGTTTCTGTTTACCATATGTTACAATCCTGTGGTGTCCGAGTTGGAAGCTACCCGAAGACAGAGGTAAAAAATGAAACTCATCTTCCCGTCCTCAAAAGAGTTATCTTGAGTTTGAAATCTTGGATTCCATTTTCCTAAATTGGACTACCGTCAATGATTAAAAGTACATATATTTTCCATTTGGGAAATCCAGACATCTAGAAGAATTCAACATGTTGGTTTTATTGTTAAACAGTCTGTTACTTAAGGAATAAATTGTCTAGAGATCTAGGTTCACCAGGTAGTCGCCAATTGTTGCAGCTGCAACTGTTTTCCCAAATTTGAAATTTTGGACCCTCCTTTTTATTTTCTCTTGACTGGGAGTGTGTGGATTCATGAACTCTATTTTGTTTTTCCCTCTGCCACAAGTTTGGTTTGTTTTGAGGTCAACTGTTTTCATGCTTTTTGGAAAATTGTTTGTGTCTGAAACTGCTTTGGGTTATGGAATTTGAAGTTTGATTAAAAAATGTTGTCCTTTGGTCTAAATGAGTTCTTTCATTGATATCAGAAATTTATTTCTCGTCTTCGCTGCTGTTTTGGAGGTGAGACAAATACTTTCATTGCTTCCCAGCCGAAAGTCTTTTGGAACTTAAAATTTTTAGTTTGGTTGTTCGAAGGTCATTTAAACAATGCATCGGAGCCATATTTCCCTACGGAGCCTCCGTTGCGGAAGCTGAACGATGAGTAGTATGACGGGTAGCTTTTTCTTTTCTGATGCCGGGATGTTATTATTTTGACTTGCTTTACATTATCGGAGGGGTTTTTGAGTATTGATCGAAGGGCCAGTTTCTTGTGTCGTCGACATGGCGGTTGTGTTGAGCCCATCATCGCAGGCGTTTAGTCATTGAAACTTCTGATTGCTGCAGTTTCCATTTGAAAGTGGAAGCCATGGTTCTTTTGTTTTCCACCGTTGCGGCTGCTTTGTCAACTATCTGCCCATTGTTAGTGTTTCTAATTGCTGTTACTGTGGATACTTTTAACGTTAAAGGGCTGCGACGCCGATTGACTTAATAGTCTCACAGGACCCGCAGTCTGTTCGATGTCTTCTTTTGCGGCTATGAATAGGACTATGCTCCCGGAGTCCTTAGTTCTTGCACTCACGAGGTTTTTATGTTGATCGTGGAAGCCATGGATTGTATGGCTTCCACCGTTGTGGCTCTTTGGCAAGCTGACCATTCGATGCTATAGTTGTTATGATCTCCGATGCAACAACTTTTTAATGCTTTATTTCGCCGTCACTTTATGCTGACCTGGGATTCTTAGTTTTTTTTGGTTTCTGCCATTACGGTAGCTTGGTGAACTAACCTTCCGACTTGTAGTTTTTCCATTCGCCATTGAGGGTTTTTCCTGCTTGTTCTGTGTGTGTTTTTACCCTATCTTATGGGTGGCGGAGGTTTCATGTTCTATCATTTTAAGGTTTTCCCGATGAGAGCACAGTACAGGGCCTCATTTTGATGATCAGTTTTATTGTTAGTATGGTTTACGTTTGTTGAAAAGATGCAGTCCAAATTAATGATGAATTTTTGTTTTAACTGCAGATGGACTTAGAAGATCCTTTAGATCACTGCTGCAAAGAATACATAGCTGAAGGATAAGATAGAAGGAAGTTGGCTGAAAAGTGATAGGCAGAGATGCTCTGAGATCAACGGGATCTTAAAAAGGACAAATAAAAGACAAAGCAGAATCGATAGCAACAGAGGCCCAGGCTTGGAAAAGGTTCCTCGGTTACCGAGCTGGTCCCGTTTTATGAAGTACTCATAAGTCTAAATCCGAAATGTAACGCATTATATGAGTCATGAGCACTCCCAAAAGGAAAAATTTGTGAGATTAAACGGTTGGGGGAGCCAAAGGTCACACAGTTGGAGTAGCCCAAGGGTTTTGCTAGTTTTGTTTAAATATAGGAAAGTTAGAGGGAATGGGAGCTTTTTTCCCTGGAGAAACTTGTGAACCACTTGTTGTAAGAGGAACTACTTCATTTTACAATAATAAATTACAAATTTTGCCTGTTGGAGAAGGTGCTATGTGGAATGTTCAAATGTGATAAAATGAACAATGTTGAAGGGGAACTATTTCATTTTCAACTGTATTTCATTAACTGTGAGAGTGTTCTAACTTTCTGAACCTATGTTCTTATTTGAATGTTCTCTAGTTTATTCTGTGATAATTTCCACTATGAGTAATGGAGGTTTTAACGGTTGATGAGCTATCTTGTCGTGTATATGTTTATTCATGTTTATGTGTTTTGATTCCAAGAATAGCTATTTGTGATTTAACTTAACATGTGAACAATATTACATTACTCATGAATTAATATCTTGCTCCCTAGGGACAGCTTAGTTAGTGTTGTTTTTCTAGTTGAGTGTGATTTAGATGTGAGAGAGTGTAAGATGAGAGGTAAGAACTTGCACATCACATTGTGACCACTCCTTGCATTCTTTATCAATCTGCATCTTAGATAGGCACTTGCATATCATACTTAAAGTAAAAAATACAAAATATATATGGTGGACCGGGCCGCAACTGGTAAAACCTTTTGTTTTTGTTACTTGACCTACAATAGCCGGACCACAAACCGGACGGATTCCCTACACCAAATAGTCATGGGCTATTTGGGAATGTTGACTGGGGAGAATCCCTTGCTGTTGTTTCCTACGAATTTCCAGGCCTCAACAGAACCTGAAAAATTGATGATGGGATTGCACACATGGCATAGGTCCAACTTCTGCCCAAAAGCAGGTTGTAATCCAACAGAGCGTCTACTACCTCAACTTCAATTGAAACCACTTTCCTTGCAAATTCTATATCAAAATAAGGAAGGATATCGTGCAGATGGAAATACCTTCCATCAAAATTGGTCAGAAAGGTGTTATATGGAACCAAATCAGGAGATCTAGGGGATTTCCAACATGATATGGCCATCACACAATTATATGCTCCTTCATATATAATTGTTTGTCCAATGGTATTAGCCCCATGTACTACTTCAATTTGGAAATTGGCATGGTAAGGTAAGCGAGGTTTGACATCAGACAAGTCAAACATAGCCACTAAACTTGTAGAAGCCAAATTACCGATGGCTTCTAGAAGTGCATTATGTTGTGAACAATAACTTTGTAACACTTCAAAGACGGACATGGCACAAGGAGTCTGGGATAGGTCTTCCAAAGCCGAATAGTTGGGATTACTTAGCGCGTTAGGATTGTGTGATGCCCACTTGAATACACCTTTCAGTATCTTAGGCATAGGATTAGTCAGCTTCTTAATGGAAAGAGGGGTTGGCATTTCGACATCTTGTTTTTCTTGTTGCGATGACTCGGGATCATAGTTTTTAGCTATTGTTTTCAGTAAGGAATGATATCATACCATATTGATGTGAGAATGATCACAAGAGGAAGCAATTTGAGTGCCCCCAATGGTCTTAGGGTCGCTCAAATATGTATTTTTCCTTTTGGGAATGTATCCTTTAGGACAACAGATTGTTGCTTTAACAACTTCTGAGCTTGGTCCATAAGGGGGAATTTATAGTTTAGGTGATATTCTTGGAAAATTTTACAAGGGAATTTTACTTTCTTATTCTCTTATTTACCCCCCTCATCATTGTTTGTGGGATTAGGTTTATTTTGATAACCCTCTCCCTTCTTTCCTTTATTTTTCTTCCCACTGGGATGCTAAGTACCCTTTTTATTAGATTTTACCTTGCAAACATTTGCATTTTTAGGGTAGGGTATGGCATCATTAGTTGCCTCTACTGCAGACCACTTCACAGATAACTCATATATTTGTTTAGCTAAGGATTCTACCGTAGGTGTTTCAACTAAACCCACAATTCCATCAACATGTGGTCCAGGTTTGGGTTTCATAAAGTCAGTGTTGTACATAGGTGCATCTGGTATGATTTCACAAAGTATCCCAGACTAAGCATAAATAAAATCAAGTGGTTGGGCTCTTAATATGGATTCCTCCTCTGTTGTACCCTCGAAATAGAAATGATTTTCAAATATAAGGAATTTAGGACTTCAAAAACCATTCTAATAGAAATGTGGAAATAATGTTGGCCTTAATTGGCCTCTTTTTCCTTAGACATCCCTGAATATGGTCAGAAATGTGTGTAGCCTTAATTTTCCTGATGTTTGAGAAAAGGTCTGTACCAGCTTCATATCGGACATGATGTTGTATATGGTTGAGGTATACCATCGCTAAATAATAGAAACTATTGTAAGTGGAAGATGGAATTTCAATATACCATTTGGATACCACACTAGTTAAGGTTCTTTGAAAGAATTGTAGTTGAATAGAATCGTTATTCGTTGAATTAGAGGAGCACCATAAGTGAAAGGTAGTGACCTGGTAACCAAGATCTTCACCAGGTTTTGCTTCAAATTTAGGAATTTTTGAAGGTAGCTTGATCGAAATCGGTGGCCAAGTTTGATCATGACACATGGGGTAATTCATCAATTTCTAAAGGTTTGGCAAGTTTAAAGTTTCCAGAAATGGAAGACGAGGCCCTAGACAAAATTTTATTTTGAGGGGTTTGGTGAGAAGAAGTTCCTGCACCAAAGTTCCTATAAGTCTAGTTGGGGTTACCCCCAACTACTGTTTGTGATTTGACAATGGTTTGAAATGGGTTCCACCTGAAATCCAAAGGGTTACTCCCTTGGGGTGTATTATACCGAGTCTGGTTATTTCTGACTAAAATAGATGTCATAGACATGAGAGTGGTATTCCTTCCCTAAATAGTGAAAAGGGGGAAAACCCGACTGGTGCAGTCAAAGTTTGGCCAACGTTTTGAAAAGTAAATCTCATGAAAGGATTTTGGCTTCCAAAAAGTTCCCTTGAGTAAGTAGGTGCAAAGCCTACAAGCTGTGAGGATGGAGGGATATGTCCTCCATACCAAGGATAGCCCTAGACAAAAAGGGAAAAACTACTAAGGTTGTTTTGAACATTTTGAAATAAAGGGGAGGACGTAAAAGTTACAATGGGTATACTGGTGACAACTACATTAGATAACCGAGTAGTGTTATATACAGACACTATATGACTAATCACTCTAGTACTTGGTGAAATATAGGATGCCAAAGTAAAATTCAATGGCAGTATCAGTGCAAAGTGTGTGTTAGATATCAATACACTCACATGAGGAGGAGACACTCTACCGAATAACATCGCTGAAGCAGGGGTATAAATGTCCCATGATCATTCCCCTGTATCTTCCATTACAAAACCTGATGGAACACCAATCCCAGGTTGAATAAACAGAAGTGCCGAATCTTCTAAGTCAATGAGGGGTGGATTAATATTTCTTGGAAACTCTTAATCTTTTATATCTTCAACTTGTCCTAAAATAAGACCGGGTTTAGTGTATCTAATAATTTCATGTTCTCTTGGACTTTCACTTATACATGTTGATTCAAAATAACCACTCATGTTAACTCTTTTCCTTCGAGGTGGCAGTGGGGGATGCACTCTAAGTGGTGGAAGTTTTTGTAACATTTTTTACCTACGAAGAGGTTAATCCTCCACAACTAATGATTTCAATCAAACACACCTAAGGCCAAATCTAAGATACAAGTAATCCAAACAACACACTAATAGAAAATTCCTAAGTAATACCCAAATTAGGCAGATAAAGATACCTTCCAAAGGAAAGTCTTAGATGATGAGGGCCCATAGCTAACCAGTGAAGGGTAAAGGATAATTACCTGGGGTCCACAATACAATCACTTTAGGGAAAGTGTTTGAATCACAAACCTCCTTTCCAAAGATTTGCGTAGGGTTTCATCTCATGTCTTTCCTAGGTACACTAAAAATATCCTACCACCGTTACCTGTGTAAGAGCCCACCTAATGCTATGGCTACCACCTTTACAAAGAAGGTATGGAAAAAAATTCGTTATTCCAACTGATGTGCATGGGCATGGTAGAAAATTCTGAAACTGAAGCAATACTGACACTGCATGGGGCCACAAGTGGTATTGAGTGAATTTCCAAATGCAGAACGACTCTGGTGTAATATAAACTGATTGTTGGAGGGGTATCTCCACAACCCAATCTCACACGATCTTGTGCTTGATTCCTGTGTGAGAGAATATTTCTGGTTCACCTCTTTGCAAGGTTGGATTCCCTAAAAGAATAGCCACTATGTCTGAGTTTAATAGTTTTGGGTAGTTTAAGTATGAATCCTAACCCAAAACCTTAGCTTAACTAGTAGTTGTCATCCCTAAAAAGAAAAGAAAAAATACTAATTAATTTTAGATTATAATCATTTTTTTAGAGGTTGTTAGCTACTCAGGGGTAAGTGGTCATGAAATTGGTGGATTATTCAAACTCAACAAGAAAGCAAAATATACATGATGTAAATAAGTTTCAAATTAATGTTCTCACTTAAATTTTTCTTTTTCAAAATTAATGAAATTAACTATGTGACTTTGGAAACAAATATTTTTCTTTTTCTTTTGAATTTTCAAAAACTATGCAAATGCACCTAACTAATGCAACTAGACTAGGATGCATATGCTTTTCTTTATTTTTTATTTTATTTTCAAAATGAAATAAGAACAATATATAAGTCAGATGTAAAAGCTCATATAAATCGGACTTACGACCAAGATCTTATAAAAGCATACCTCAACCACTCAAAAGGTTTGATAGTAACTAACTTGGGAGAACTCTAATGTTTTTTGCAAAAAATTTGTTCAAACTTGGGAAAGAAAGGTCAAGCCAATCAAAGATGAACAAGACAAAGAGTTGAGCCAGTAATCAACAACAATTGAGACACATAGACTCTACACACCTTCAATCCAAGCATAAGCCAAGTAGTAGTACCAAAACCAAGTCTTTTCACAAACATTCACTCCAATTAACACAAAAAGGGTTGAAATTTGTCGAAAGAGAGACCAAACTATTGGTAACAAAACAACAAAGTTCCAGAAATAGTATTGAAATTCTCAAAAATTAAAAAGCAATCTGGAAAAGGAAAAACGTAGCATACCAATCCAAGTTACAGGAAAAAACTTGATTGTTCCAACAGGAACTCATGTATGGCACATGGCTGTATAAAAGTAAAACCACGTTTTCTTGGGAAATATGTGGGTGCAAGCAGTCTGCACTCATGTTTTTCTCCAAAGTTGGAGAAAATAAAACTCAAACAAATTAAGAATAGGAGTTGTACTCGAATGGATATTACTTCTGCAAGTAAAAAACAAGACAAAAAACTAACAGACTGGAAGAAAGAACTATAAGAAAACCCCAAAGCAAAGGTAATTCCCCAACAGAGTCACCATTTCTATTGTTAGGAAATAAGTAATCCTATGACTGAGGTATGAGGTCACCAACATACTAACTTTACAATTAGGATATAACAAGAAGCATATGAACATACATCAAACTTATATATAATCAAAGAGTGGAGCAAAGTTCTATAGATAGAAAATGAAAACCTTATTTCGAAGGTTGATCCTAGATTTCACTTCTCCCAAAGCAATCCTTTGATCTGATGCCCATATACCTGCGAAAGGAAAACTATGATTCTCAAATAACTATCAGATATTACACATTAGAGACATGAAAAAATAATAAGATTGAAACTTAATGTAAACGCACAATCATGCTCATAACTCATTAATAACTGAAGAATGCATGCAAAATATTTGGAAGAAAATATATATCTTTAATCATAAAAGTTTCGAACAAGTGCATTCACCTCATCCTGATCCGGTCTTCTTGAAACCTGGTTCTAGGCCCTCTTCCTTCTCTTCTCTAAAGGAAATCCTCGAGCATAACTCCATTTCTAGAATGGTCCCCCCTCCTATAGCCCCTCTAAAATTTTTATTGTCAATTGAGAGGAGGATTTATGAGGCTAGGGTGGTTAAGGAAGGTGGGGTGCATGCCATATAGACCCCAACCAACTCATAATTAATTTGGCTTTTATTTTTAATGAGTTTTTAAGGAATATGAGAGTGCAACAAGAGCAACCTGAGTATAACATGAGGGTTTCCTTAAGGATACTAGTGTATGCAAATTTTAAGGTAAACACGTGGGTTAACAATGGACGACTTGCCTATAACACGTGGGTTTCCTTAAGGATACTAGTGTATGCAAATTTTAAGGTAAACACGTGGGTTGACTATGGACAACTTGCGTATAACACGCGGGTTTTCTGAATGAAAGTAGAGCATTTTCCCAAAACTTAGAACAAAATGTGTTATCACTGGAGTAAGCATCATGTAATTTGGACCAAAACCTCCTATAACCATAAGTGTTCAATCCAACTTGTCCTTTTTTGTGATGAAAAATTGAGTATCATCACTCAGATGGAGAAGTGCCATTTTCAGGTATAACAATAATGTAGCAAGGAGTTTGATAGTTACTATTGATACCATAGGACTCATGGAGAGAATATCGTCCTAGGAACACCTCAAGAAAAAGGTGTGTCAGAAAGGATGAATAGGACGATCATGGAGCATGCAAGATGTATGGGATTGCATGCAGGGTTGCCCTTACAATTTTGGGTTGATGATGTAGATACTGATATTTACTTAATAAACAAAGGGCGTTCAAGCGCCTTGGATGGTGGAATTCCAAAGGAGGCATGGACAGGTAAAAAGGTAAACTACTCATTTCTAAGAACTTTTGGTTGTGAACCATTTTTCCATATTGATAAAGAAAATAGAACAAAACATGAGGATAAATCCAAGATGTGCAACTTTATTGAATACGGGGTTGATGATTTTGGTTATCTCTTATGGGATTATGAAAATTAAAAAATAATTAGGACTAGAGATGTGGTAATCAATGAAAAGGTTATGTGCAAAGATTAGTTGCAGAAAAAAGAGGAAAAGGGAAAGACAGAGAACACAGTGCTTGATGACATCAAAGAAAATGAATTTCCAAAGGTACCATAAAATCAAGAACAACAGGAGGTACCTCAAACTCCTTCAAGTGTAAAAAGATCTACCAGGTTAAGTAGACCCCCTGAACGATTCTCCCCTTCACTATATAATTTATTGATGACTCATTCTGGTGAACCAAAATGTTATGAAGAAGCAATGTAGGTGGAAACTAAAAATAAGTGGGATAAAGGCATGGATGAGGATATGGACTCATTGGTAAGAAACCAGACATTTTATGAAGTTGATTTTACTGTAGGTAAAATAGCATTGCAGAATAAATGGGTTTACAGGTTGAAAGAAGAAGGAGGAAAGAAGCAGTACAAGGATAGAATTGTTGTAAAGGGGTTTGCAAAAAACAAAGGTATATATTTTGATGAAATATTTTCTCTTGTTGTTTAAATGACTTCAATTAGGATTATTTTAAGTCTAGTGGTGGTAGAACATTTGAATCTTGAACAGTTAGATGTAAAAAAGACCTTTCTCCATGGGGATTTGGAGGAAGATATTTATATGTAGCAAACATAGGGGTATGAGGTCAAAGGGAAGGAGATTTTGGTTTGTAGGTTGAATAAGAACTTGTATGGCATAAAGTCAGCTCTAAGGAAGTGGTATTTAAAATTTGATAAGCTTATGACAGAACAGGTTTATAGTAGATGTCATTTTGACCATTGTGTTTATTTCAAGAGGATGGATAATGGAAGATATATTATCTGGTTATTGAATGTGGATGACATCCTTGATGCAAGGTCTAACATGCAGAATATAAATTTTCTCAAAAGGAAACTATCTAAATCATTTGCGATGAATGATTTTGGTGCTTCAAAGAAAATCCTTGGTATGAGAATAACAAGAGACATGAAAAATTGCAAATTGACATTTCCTCAAAGTGAGTACATAGAAAAGGTGTTGTATAGGTTTCGAATGAAGAATGCAAACCAATTAGTACACCTTTGGCCAACCATTTCAAACTAAGTACGGATGTGTGTCCCAAGACACAGAAGGAGATAGAATATATGTTTAAGGTTCCCTATTCATCAGCACTTGGTAGCTTAATGTATTCCATGGTGTGCACAAGAACAGATAATGCACATGCAATGGGATTTGTGAGCAGGTATATGAACAATCCAATTAAAGAGCATTGGAAGGCAGTATAGTGGATTCTCGGGTATTTGGGAGGTACCACTTCACATTAATTATGTTTTGGAGGTTCAGATATTGTTCTACCAAGGATACGTTGACGACGATATGGAAAGAGATAAAGACAACAGGAGGAGAACCACAGGGTATGTTTTTATTTTGGGTGGAACAACAATAAGTTGGATTTCGAAACTGCAAAAGGTTGAACATTCCACTTTCAACAATGAAAGGATATTATGTTTATTCTACATAGGCTAGTAAAGAGATGATTTGGTTGCAGAGATTTATGGAGAAAACGGGTCAAAAGCAGGAGAATAGTAAGTTGTACAATGACATCTAGAGTGCCATTCATATTGCAAACAAACCATCCTTCCATTCAAAGACTAAACATATACAACTCAAGTACCATTTCATAATATATGTTTTGTAAGATGAAATGTTAAAATTGGAAAGATACATAATAGTTAGAATCCTGTAGACATGTTGATAAAGGTAGTGGCTAGAGAGAAACTGAGTTCTTGCTTGGTTTTTCTTGGCCTTCAAGCATGAAGGTGAATATGATAAATTTTCTAGGTCTCAGGTTCATAGCATAGTCCTACAAGTGTAGCAGCGGTGGAGTTGTTTTGATCAGTCTCCAAGTGGGAGATTGTTGGTTGTGGAGCGTGATCTTCCTGCCAATTTAGAGATATTATTTCATTCATGTTTGGATCCCAACACTTGATAAGGGGTGTAAGGTAGTATTAACCCCCTACTATAGTCATTAGGGGGGTCTATGAGGGGGGACTACTATTTTGGGATCCCCCTTTGGCAAGGGTTCACGGGAAGTGTCCCCATAGAAACAATTTAGGGAAAAATGACTTGTAAAATGTTGTAATTTCAGAGTCATGCCTTGGTCAATAATGGGTTGTTTATGAGCTGATGGTTTTGGGTAGCTCGTGGTATTTTCCCATGGTATTCCATTTATAAAAGGAAGGAATCGTAATGCAGTTGTGCATTGTATTGTATTGTATCATTGTAAAGAAATCTCTGTGATTGTGTGAGAGAGACTGTGAGAGAGTGAAGAGGAATTGTAGCATGTGCGTTGCAGGTTGTATCCCTTCATTTTGATGGATGGTATAATAATAAAAGGACTCGCGATTTATGTCTAGATGTAGCCCATATTCAGTGAACGATGTTATATTGGTGTCTCTCTTGTAATGTTTTATATGTTTTGATATTTGCATATTTTTTATTATTATTGCTCTATGATCATGTTTTCTAACAACTTTTGTAAAATTTTATTGTATTACCAGGCCTTTGGAAAGGATGAGGTCTATGCCCTTTTCTACTGCTTTCATATTTACCTTTTCACTACTCTTTGTTCTTTTTCAAAAAAAATTCTCTGTGCTCGCTATGTTCATAGCAGAGTCTATCAATTAAGACAAGTAGAAGGTCACACTATTTATTGAATTATTATTGAAACAATAAAAAACATTTACTAGTTTTGTATTATTATGTTTTTTTTCTAACATGACAAAGCTTATCATAACTTCTCTTACGAGATACCTTACATCCAAAGAATAATATAGATCATGAACCTTCAATATTATATTATCAATTTACATAATTATTAGTACTTTTTTCTCCATACAAATACACCATTCTCTATGAAAATAAGAAAATTAATCTTTTATCGACCAATAGTGCTTCCCGCCAAAATTCATTCACAAGAAGTTAGCCCCAGTAATATCAGGGTTTTGTCATCAGGTTGGTACGCCTCTAGTCACAATCTCGACAACCCTCGCCGGGATCTCCCTCGAAATTTTGCTTCAATGGCGTTATGAATCTTCCTCAATCAGTTTATTGAACGTCCTTTCAAACAATCGGTTCTCTGTTAGTTTTCTTGACCGACTCTGATGAAGATTGGGGATGAAAGTTCAGGGGATGACGACTCTGATGAAGATTGGGGTAAAAATGTGAAGAATGTGGTCGGTTTCGATGACAATGAGAGCGAAGAAAATGAGAGTTTCGAAGAAGAAGAATAGGTGGAACGAAAACGCAAGAGAAAACCCGTAACTACCCAGAAGGGAGATTCTCGTAGAAAAAGGTTGAGGAAGAAAACTAATGGCAAGTCTCCTAGTTGTCGGTTAAAATTAGACAGCCCTGGTAACAAATTGCAAGGGGAAGTGAAATCAATTACTCTCACTGCCTGTAAGCCTGTTGACTCAATGCAGGATAATACAAATTGCATGAAACCTTTGAGGCAGGATGATGGAAACAGTATCTGTGAAAATCTGAAGTCTGTACAAGGTAATGTCACCTTTATTCCCTTGTCCAATGTATTTTGTGTTTCATTTATTTCTTACAAATTATTTAAAAAATGAGCAGGGTTTGCCATTTTGCCCATTGAAAGTCTGTTGATAAGTTAACACAAAATTAAGATTGTTATGATGTAGTAGGCATTTATTACATTTACCAGGCATAGGAAAATGTTCATTTTCTTGTTTGAATTTGCTACGAGAAGCATGCTCCAAGTACTGCTTGGGATTTGCACCCATCCTCGTACCTTTTTGAATTTCCACAAGCATGGCTCAGACCACAGTTAGGACAGAACCCTGGTGGATGGCTTAAATTTTTTCAACCTTACCAATGAAACAAAAAGCCCTATTGTTGGTCAGAGGAAAACGTTTTTACTTGAACACATGCTGCTTAAACGGTTCTTCAATTACAAAAAAAATGCCTTTGATGGCTAATTTTGCTTGCAAGGATTGAGTCATTTCTTGAATATTTTCCTACGCAAAGGTCTAGCGCACATAAATTGCCATACAAAATTCATGTTTTATTTTTTTGTGATAAGATTTGGCTTGAAGGTGTTAGTATAGTTGAATGCTTAGGTTGCAAGTTGTCTGCCACATTGCCAGCACATTGGATGTTTCATTTCAAGAATTGTGCTTGAGATTGGTTACTATTGTTTTACAGTTTGCTGTTTATTTAGATTTTTCGTTACAAATTCACTTTACAATTAGTATATCAGTTAATATGTTTAAGATTTGTTCACTGTTGAGGTCTGATACGAGAGGAAAGTGAAGTGATTGATGATTTTTGTGCTTCAGAAGAGGTCTGATTTTTAAACAGTTTTGGCACTGTACCCCACATTTCCTGCAACATAAGTGAAAATATCAGTCTCCTTAGTTTGCATCTCTTGAATAATACATAACAAATAGGTCTTGTCCTCCCACCATATATGGTAAATTGTTTGAACTCACAACTTGTGAGAATGATCCCTTATTGATCACGAGGAAACATAAGGTCTGATACCTGAGGAATGTGAAGTGTTTGACGATTTTTATGCTTGAGAAGAGGTCTATTTTTTAAACAGGTCTGGCACTGTACCCTACGTTTCCTGCAACATAAGTGAAAATATCATCCTCCTTAGTCCCCATCTCTTGAATAGAACATGACTAACAGGTCTTGTCCTCCCATCATATATCGTAAATTGTTTGAACTCGCAACTTGTGAGAATGAACCCTCATTGATCACGAGGAACCATAAGGCCATGATTGATGCTGTGGCAGATAATTGGAATGAACAACTATGCCAACCATTTGCAAGAATTTTTCAATGTACAAGGCCATCTTAGGGCCCATAGTTTACGTGGGGAGATGCAATTAACATGGAGAAATTGCTGATATATGTTTTGCTTGATCATTCTATTCATCTATCGCTCAAGATGGAGAGGGTGATAGGGACATACCCTGGTGCGAAAGCCTAACCTCTCTTGCCTGGTAGACCCCACCAATGAGGATTTTGCCATCTAGCAGCTAGTGGGGGCAAGGAGGTGCCAAATCCAACTAAAAGAAATTAAGAAAACAATTATGAAACTATGCTTAACAACTTCAGAGAAAACAGTTAAAAAAAAGAAATGTAAAAGGCAAAACAGTAAAATGCCCGGAGAGAGGATCCTTGTTTGTGGTGAATCCACATTTCACTGTTGAGGGTTCAAATGATAGTTAAATCTTCAATGAATGGAGTGTGATAGGCATGGCATCTGGTTTTAGGACCTAAGAACTCTAATCTGAGATCATGTATAAATGGCAAGGTAATCACAATACTTTTAACTTGAATGAAATAGATATTTGATGCAGAATGTGAAAATGAAAGAACTGAGTTGCACGAGATATTTTAGTGTAAAAAGAAAACATTTTCTTTTCTAGTTCAACTAAATGCCCACAAACTTGGATTTGTGTACAACTAATTGCCCTTGTTTAGCACTGACCTGATAGACTAGAGAGCTAAAACAGATTGCCTTTTCAGCCATGTACCTAGTGTAGGCAGTGTCCTTTTGAACATTATAGTTTAGGATTATTATGGAGAGTTGAGACATGTATTTTATTCTCTCTCATTTATTTTATGATGGAGACAAGTTCATGATACATTTCAATTTGATCTTCTTTGGCCACTGTTTTTGAGATAAGCTATATGATTCTCAAATCATTATTCAAATCCTTGTTT
>LPNX010143238.1:148745-352892 GCA_001517045.1 Pseudotsuga menziesii | reverse complement strand
GTGACTGCTTTTAATTTGGAGAAAACATGTCATATATCTCCGAACCATCCATCAATTCAAAGCCTGACTGAGTTAATGCTGCTGACGTTAGCCCGCCGCCGGGTCTTGGGGCACAAAGTCCCACGCCTACGTCACCTGTATCGACCAATAAAAAGCAAGATAAATCAATATTCAAATAATTTCCAAAAAAAAATTAATACAAACTATAGCAAAATTTATATAGTTTTGTTAAAGTTGCAACAAATTATTTCAACTAATCACCTTGACCGATTCATATATATCCCCTCGAGCGGGGACATAATAAGACTATGGCAACATATATTCGTCTTACTCTCTTTGGGCTCGTTGATGCACGCATGACCAATCTCTGATTCATGGAATATGCGTCACTTGTGAAGGATGGGCTGTAAATATTGAAGTGAATATGGTTGGGAACAGTGAATCTTGGCTGTTTTTCCCCTCCAATAAGCGAGAGATTGCCATTTCTAAAGAGATTACAATGTTTAAATGTTTTATAAAAGGATAAAGAGAAAGTGTCTCATTGTAGTATCCATTTCTTAACTTGCATATCCTTTTATAATTTTATTTCCTAAGAATAACGTCTTCTTCGAAAATTTTCAAACACTTCCCTATTGGATCATAATAAAATGAATTTATTCTCGGAACCAGATCGAAACCATGACCCGAAGCATCATTATTGATGTAATGATCGATTTCTTGAATAATGCAATGGAGGGATTATAAAGGAAAAGTTGTTTATAGATAGGAACGAAAGAAATTGGACAGCAAAAAAATTTGAATGCGAAAGTTTACCGTTTGAATTTAAAATCCCACGATTTTGAGAATAAAGAAGGAAAAGGGCTCGTTAGATGAAACAAACAAGAGACCAAGTATCTCCAGCGAAAGATAGATCCAACGGTCCTTCAGGAATACACGTATCATATTATTTTAACATCCAGTCATTGGTGAGACTAGCCATTGAATTATTGCAGGGAGAGACTCATTTTACAGTCTAGTAAGGGGAGATGTGTAATTCCTTCTGTGCTCATCATGGAGCTGACACATGTTCTTTATAAAGCATAATAAAATAAATTATAAAAAATAGCATGTCTGCATTAGTTAATGATAATATGTTAGAATTTGTATTATACAATAGTTCAACTGAGTAATAGTTACAATGTTGATATTATTCTAGTTTTAAGGAAGGGTTCAAGCATTTTTAGAGATTTATCCCTCTGGGTGTTTGGTAGATCCCTTTTTAAGATGGATATATGTTGGTCTCTATTTTAGTAATTATGGGTGAGTGCATGCTAATAAAGATCTCTTTGGATACATTAGATGCAATATATGTTAAAGTTTAACAAAGCATTGAAGCAAAATTAAATGCTTCTGCAAATTAATTAATTGCCACATAATCTCCAAAGAGAAAATTTCAATGAACACAAATTTTGGGTTAAAAAATCAGGAAGTAAAATTGAATTAGATGAGTTTGAAAAATCAAATTCAAGATGACAATAACTCAATGACTCACTTCTTTTTTTTCATATTTTTTCTCTCAAAATGAAGGCTATGAACGTGATCACTATTGCACACACATTGCACAGTAAACAAATTATTGTTCCTCTCTAACTAATTACTTCAACAGAATTGTTTACAATCTCAAACAAAATTGATCTTATCAACTATTTTCACCATCCAAATAATTGTGTTTGTATTGTTGGATATGTATATCCTTCTAAACTGACATGAAAACTAGCTCATTTGAATATTGTTAATTGCTAGAACATCATCAATGCACTCTCCACCTAATGGGCAGTAAATTGTCTTACCATTCAATCACCTAGCAGACAGTTTTTCTATAAGAGCCAGGATTTGCTGAATCTCCATGTTTTGGTTTCTTGACCCTGGGATACCATAATTACAACAAAAAAAATAAGCATATAAAATACTAATTGAATTTTCAATCGGAAATACTAAATGGCATATCTAGCCAACGTCTACTTACAACACTTTGTCTTTCTATCTCAAACAAAAGGAATCAGTATTTTCATATATGCGCCATGAATCAAGACATGGCTATATCGGCTTTCTTGGACCAAGAACTCCATCTTTTTATTTAATTTTAAGCTCGTTTCACTCCATCTGTGACTGAATTTTCTGTTGGTGTTTCCTAAATATTTAGAAAATGAGGTGATCATGCAACCACTTGTTTCTCCTCCTCCATGAGCGGTGTCCACTTTTGTTTTTCCTCTGTTTTAATGTGTGTGGTGCACTTGGTGCTTTTCCTTTTTTTCTTTGATTTATGAGTTTATCTGGTGGACGTCATTGACATAAACGACTTTGAAGTATCGTTAACCGGGAATTCCATAGGGTTGGTAATATACGAACTACTAAGGATTGTACTAAAGGCTTAGTGGTACCGACTTTAATCAATACAATACATAGATATATGATATGATATTTCATAGAGAATTTAAAACTATAACTTCTCGCTAACTCTTAACAATTAGTTTTAATGAGTTGTGGTGCAACTCTTCGTCGAGCAGACAGGATTGCTACTATAAAACCTCTTGCCATAGGATATTGTCGAAGAATTAATTGTTGTCCTATATAAGTGGGTGGGTGGTTTTAGGGTCGTGAAAATACCGTGAGAAATCTGGGTTTTGTTCAGTTAGAAATTAATTTTTTTAAGTCCCAAAATATGGATTTATTCTTGCTCAAGACCTCTGATCACTTGATACTTTACATATATATAAGGGGAAATCTACGTGTATATAATATGTTCGAATAAGATATCGATCAAGTAGAGAGGAAATTAATGTGTTACCAAAGATTTGTTGGAGTTATTTAGTGTTGTAATGTTCTTCTTTTCCAAGAAAAGAAGGTTTTAGAGAGGTGGCTAGCTACTACTATTGAAGAGCTTCCTCCTACGTTCCTACTTTCACGACTGTGGCTAAGCAGAAACATATAAAGGGTAAGTGCAAAATTTAAAAACTAATTACATTCCTAATCAAAATTGAAACAAGTTTCCTTTTATAAATACTTATAGATTCATTTTCGGCACATACCTGTTCATTATATAACTATAACACTTTTTTATGTTCATTAAACTTTAATGTAGACAATAATAATGAAGGGGTTTTTATATTTCTAGGATTCATATATATAATTGAATTATTATTTAGGTTCGTCAATAATAAGGCTTCTACTCATCATTAATTATATGCATAGGGTGGTCTAGACATTTTTTTCGGACATGGTTCAAGATCAGCTATGAGAGAACCCAAGTAGTGCAAATTTCTCTCTCCCTACAATGACTGCAGGGGTGACATGTATGCTACACACAGCTACTTGGAGGGTTGTACCTATTGACTATGGTAGAGTATCTATTGCCTTTATTTTAACGCACGACTTGATGCGCTTTCAATTGGTTTCGCCTTTCCCCGTGACAGGTAAATTATGAGAAAGAAAAATCCATGCTATCTCAACTCGAAACCCCACCACCAAGCATGCTTGTGTTGAATATTGATCACAAGGTTTTCGTTAATTCGTTAGTGCCTAAATAAGAGCAAATTTCTCTTACGCACGCTTATAACAATGTCTTCCCAACAGTGCAACTCTTATATCAATTGTGACTTTGCATGTCGTTGAGTATTGATTCTATGCTCACACCTTGTGTATGCTTGATGAGGCCCTTTGAAATGCTACTCATTTGCAATGAAACTTGTCAATATTTTCATTGTATGGAGTTTGTTAATCAAGAGTTTCTCATCGGGTTTAATTGCGAATTTTCCTTTGCTTGGAGATTGTTGATAATGTATGACACCTTGTAGATAGTGGCATGCTTAGCAACCCTCAACATCTATTTATGAATATTTATGAATATCAATAATTGTAAGTATTAAATACATGTATTCACTCATACGTGGAGAAAAGTGTTAGATATAATGCAGAAATATCCGTATGTTTTCTATATCTAGGGTTCTTGTTCAAACAGCTCCTATGCTGGTGGATCTAATCCACATTTATTGGATCTAGATTAGGTTATCTCTTTTCTATATATGTAACATTTATTTCATTAATTCAATGAGTTGAGTGTTTCTCCTCCTGTCTGTGTGAGCAAGCCTTTGTGCTCTGCTAGTTTCCTCCCTGGTTTCTCTAATTTGGCATCAGAGCCAAGTTGAGGCTGCTGTGAGGAAACTAGAAATTTGTCAAAGAAAGTGTTATGTGAGATCCATTATCATTTTTCTGTGTAGAAGCTGAAAGTTAAAATTGCTGGTAAAATTTTTTTTCCCTCACGTGGAGAAATCGCTAGTGTGAAGAAATCGTTGTTGATCATTGTCCAAGGCTTCGGTTCTAATTATCCTTAATATCATTTTTGGCATCCAAATCATTTGGTATGGAAAGATCCACTGCGTTTACAAAGAGTGGCTGCAGTATTGAAGCAAAATATATTTGGTATATTTTCCCATTATGGCGAGTTTCTTCCATGCGCATCATTCTCCCATTTCCATCGAGTAACCAGTTCCTTCACGTTGATCATCGCGCGATGCTTTTGCTGAGAAGAGAGGGTGCGCTGTAAGGTTCCACCACAGTGAGAGTTAGTGCACCGACCGTGCTGTCTGGATGAGAAAGAAGAGCGTCGATGGAGCCTATCAGGCAGAGAGAAAGAGCTCCGAATGACGCCTATCAGCAAGAGGGAAGGGGTGTCGAATTGCCCTTCCTGACATGGATTTCTTGTTGACGCTGGATCTGGTCCAGGAAGTGAGCACCAGGTTAATTGCTTGTTTGAGGAGGTGAGCCAATATATATATTTTTTCTGCCTGTTTGGTTAAAACTATTTTCCCATTGGTTTAGTAAAAATAGCAGATATGTCACTTGCCGATTTATACATTATTGAAGCATCAAAATTAAATTGGGAAAATTATGTAAATTGGAAATTCAAGTGGATTACTGTGCTTGAAGCACTTAGTTTGTGGCCGATTGTGAAAGGGGATGAACAGAAGCCAACAGATTTGTTGTCTCTCTCAGATTGAAACTCAAGGGAAACTCAAGCAAAGGTGTTGATTCGTATGTCTGTAAAAGACAACATCACACCTCGCATCAGAAATTCCAAGATGTCCAAAGACACATGTCGAAAACTGAAAGGTTTGTATGAAACATCTTACGCTAATAGAATCTTATTTTTAAAGACCAAATTATTGTCTATCAAGATGGATGTGAATGAAACTATGAACAAATATCTCTCACGCATCAAAGACTTCAGAGATAATCTGGGTGACATAGGTGAAGAAGTATCTAGTATTGATCTGGTATCTATCACATTAAAAGGTCTGTTGCCATATTATAAAATATTCATCTCAGCACTTGCAGCAAGACAGACCCCGCCTACATTTGTAGAGCTCGACAGAATCTTGATACAAGAAGAAGAGAGGATGAAGATGTATGAGCTTGAATCTCAGTCTTCAGATCAGGCGTTGATGACAAGAGGCAGATTCCCATACAAAGGAAATCACTGGAACCCACACAGAGGCATGTTTCGGGCAAGACACAGAGGTACGCCACGCAATCATATCTAGTGCTAATAAAGATGTTGTATTCCATTATTGTGGCAAATCAGGTCACATAGCTAGAGATTGTTTTAAGAAGATAAACAATGATTCCAATAACAGATACAGAAAACATAATGGAAATTATGTTAGAAAAGTCACCCTGGATGTCAATGGATTTAAAATACTAAGACTGTTTATATCTGAACATGCTTTGTCTGCTGAGACAGATGATGAAAATGCATGGTTCATAGAATTGGGTGCATCTTCCCACATGTCCCGTAATAAAGATTGGTATGATGAGTATTATGAAAATTCTGATGGCACACACATCTATCTAGGTGATAACAGGTCTCACAAAGTCCTAGGTTATGGAGCGATAAGTGTTAAACTACCTGATGGACAGTTTAAACAGATACATAATGGGATGTATGTTCCAGGCATAAAAAAGAACTTAATATATGTTTCTGCTATCACTGATAATGATATGAAAGTTGAATTTGATAAATATAAGTGCCATGTCAAAGATGTCCAAGATCATTACAGGGTTATAGCGACAGGATCCAGACTTGGTGGACTGTACAAGTTGGATGCAATCAAGGGAAACCATCAAGGACTAGCAGCATCAGCTATTTCAGATGTCAAATTGTGGCATCAAAGGTATGGACACCTCAATCATAATGATCATGTTATTACAGAAAAAGTCGATGGTTGAGGGTCCTCCTGTCATTAAAAATGATCATATTGAAAGTGTTGCATGTGCACTAGGAAAACAACACCAAAATGGATTTCCTAACCATGAAGAGAAGAGGCAGACTGAACTCCTTGAACTAATGCACACTTATGTATGTGGACCTATACAGACCAGATCACTTGGTGGTGCATGGTATTTTCTAATATTTTTTTATGACAGATCCAAGTTCACATGGGATTACTTCATCAGAAGGAAAAGCGATGTATTCGAATACTTCAAGGAATTCAGAATCAAAGTTGAGAAGCATACAAGTAAATACATTAAAATCTTCACATCAGACCAAGGTGGCAAGTACACTTCTGGAGCTTTCAGAAGATACTCTATAGAAAATGGAATCCAATAGCAATTCACAGTCATAGATACACCTCAGCAAAATGGTAAGGAAGAACAAAACATTGGTGGAATGTGCTCACAACATGCTCCAAGGTAAGAACATTTCAAATGGATTTTGGGCTGAAGCAATTAACACTGCTGTGTACTTAAAAAATAGGAGTCCAACAAAGAAACCAGAACTTCAAACCCCCTTTGAATTCCTTTATGGCTACAAACTTGAAATTAGTCATTTAAGAATATTTGGTTCTAGGACTTTTGCACACATACCTAAAGATGACAGAAGGAAATTAGATGCAAAATCCATAGAATGTATCTTTATTGGCTACTGTGATGATCAGAAAGCATACAAACTGTTTCATCCTAGTTCACACAAATTGATTGCTAGTAGAGATGTTGTATTTCGTGAAAATACAGATATGTGTAGCAGGATGAATAATGCTCATGAAGAACTAATCCCATATGAGCATGTCAGAATAGACAAAATCCTTCAAAAAGTGCAAGATCAACAGCAAGTTCAGGGACAAGAATCAAGCATGCGTGATACTACCTCAGATGATGAAACAACAGAAGACAGGAGAATCATGGATGGAACTCCAACAGGTACTGTAGTACCTAGAAGGTCATCTCATCAAACTCATCCTCCAGTAAAGTTTAGAGATTATGCCTTGATGACTAGTATAATGAATGTCATAGAGCCATTAAATTATGAACAAGCCAAAGATAAGGAAGAATGGGTAACTGCAATGAATGAAGAATATAATTCTATTATGAGAAACAAAACTTAGGATTTAGTAGAATTACCGAAAGATAAAGTACCCATAGGATCAAAATGGCTATTCAAATCTAAACTTAAAGCAGATGGTAGTATTGATAAGTTCAAGGAAAGATTAGTTGCAAAAGGTTATTCTCAACAAGAGGGGATTGACTTTGGAGAGACATATGCACTAGTAGCTAAGTTAAACACTATCAGATTGTTAGTTTCACTAGCTCCTAAACATAAAGAGAGAATACACCAGTTAGATGTCAAATCTACTTTTCTAAATGGTGATTTAAAAGAGGAAGTATACTTAGTGCATCCTGAAGGTTTTGTTCAGAAAGGAAATGAGTAGCTTGTGTGCAGGTTAAAGAAAGTGATCTATGGACTGAAACAGTCACCTAGATCATGGGACATCAAGATTGACACCTTCTTCAAACAACAAGGATTTCTCAAAAGTAAAAATGATTCAAGCTTATATATTAAATCAGATAAACATGGAAATGTTTTCTTGATATCTCTATATGTGGATGATCTTATCATTATAGGTGGAGCATGTCAATTAGTTGCAGATATTAAAAGTAATTTGTCGCAGGAATTTGAAATGAAAGACCTTGGTGACTTACACTATTCTTTAGGCATTGCTTTTTGGAGATAATCTAGTAAAACTTTCATCACTCAAAGCAAATATGCAAGGGAAATACTTGACAGGTTTCAAATGAGTGAATGCAAATATGTATCCACTCCTTTGGATCAAAATGTCAAATTATACAGCAAACATCCGAGAGCCATGCCATCTCATTGTTGAAGTTAATCTTGAGCTTTAAACCATGTGATTTATGCTATCTACCTGTGTTGGGAAGGTTAATATTATTGAGAGCATCACTGAGACTTAGAGGGAGTCTATTTATTCCTTTTGCTTCCATTATATCACTCTACTAGTCTAGGTTCTCACATACGAAGCCAGGAAACGGGAATGGCAAGCTAGGTCACATCCCATAGGCAGTGGAGACAGACATGAAAGTAGTAGTGAGAAGCATTGTGTCTCTCGAAAGAAGTAGTTTTGAGAGTATTGAGACTAAGCGAGAATCTACCCGTGGATCCATGGTCTCAACTCGAGGGTGACCTGTTCAAGCAAGGAAGGCTTGACGGTGTCTACGGCTGGGAGGAAAGTTTTCCTGCTGCAGCGAGTTGCTTATATTTTAAGAGAAGTATTTCTCTTATGTTGTGGTTTCATTACATTATTTTATTTGGTATATGTGCAATGATGGCTGATTGGTTGTTTGAGTGTTCATGTATTGAATGTCAGGATCTACATGGAGGAAGGATGAATCTCATAAAATTTAGTTTCTATTCTTGTTACCTTCTTTCTATTCTTCTTCTTCATAACCAAAAATTGTAATTTTGGCTCTATTTTATTGATAGGGGCGCAACCATATGATATTTTTCGACCATCTATGCTCATTTATTGGTTTTGAGGCCTGTTCCATTGCATCCGGAGCAGCGTTTCTAGTAAATAACACCTTTTGTTTCATTGAAAAAGCTTTATGGATGAGCAATATATGTTTGTTTTGGTCCGATAGCTTTCTGATGCCGAGATGAACCCCACTGTCATTTTATTGTAAATCATTTGGTTTCATAATTTTTCTTAGTTGTAGACCTGAGGATGAGAGATAATTCTATATGTAAAAGTAATCGATGGCTAGAGGGTGGCAACCATACGATTTGATTTTTATTAGTGAGAGATGACTGTAGGGGACAGTGATCGGGAGCCGATTTTGAGGGCTGTAGTTGCAGTCGGTGTTCTTGTTTGCTATGGTTTCAGTGTGGCTGTAGATTGCAGCATATGTATGCTCCGTGATATGTGGATTTCCTTACTTTTTATGGTCACTAACATAATACACATAATAACACCGAAAAAGTAGATTTATTTTCAAATAATCAATGACATCAATACTTGGTTATTTATAAACTATGCTATCAAACAAACCCAAAATACATAAATTAGTTATTCACAACAAATATGATGTTTAGCATGTATTATTGATGTTCTTGTTTCAATTATTACCTTTAGATTTCACTTTGGAAATTATTAATCGAGTGTCACAATTAATTATTTAATTAAGTGGCGTAATTAAATAATTAAGTGTCGCAAAGTTTAGTTATAATTGAATCTCTAGAATTTTTTTTTTTGGGTGAATGGTTAGTGAGATCAATAGTAATTTATATACATCCATTGTTCTTAAACCTTATTTAGTCTTAATTTAGCACCTTTGGTCTTATCTCAAGGTTCGGGGACATCACAAGTGGTATCAGAGCTTAAGGTTTCAACACTGTGGTTGTTGGGCCTTTTGCGAAGTTTCAAGTCACCTTGTAAGCGTGCACTTGCATTAGATAGCTTGGATACATGAACCTTAATATAATTTCACATGTAATTTAGTTAATTAAACTGTTAGATTGGGATGGGTATGGACCTGAAGATCATCCAATAAGGAGAAATCTTGGAACTATTTCTACCCCGCCCCTTGTCCAACTAAGTAGATTGTAACGTAGAAATGTTGGCTAGTTACTTTATAAACAAGAAGAAAAGTGTTTTTTTTTTTAAATTATAATGAACTTATACGAATGTGTAGTCTACTAACAGAATGTTATTAATGAACACATTGCAGTTCCCAGTGATTGATTGAGCAAGCGGTGTGACTACTACAACTGATATTTTAATCAAACCTATGAAGACTAAGTATTCAATGAGTAAAAGTTCAACAGTAGGAATTCAGAGTTTGGGGATGGATTATTTAGGAAAGATAAAGACCATATAGTCCCGAAGAGGAGTTTGTTGAGGGAAGAAGGTCAAGCAGACATAAGATGAGCAATGAACCGTTAAGCTTGGAGGATTCAGTGAGGAAGTGTAGAGAGGATAATGAAAGAATAATTCATAACCAAGAGCAGATTATGAATGATCTAAAATCATTAAAGACCATCCAAATATCCACCGAAAAGAGTCATAACAGAGGTTATGTGAGGTCTATATTATATTCAAGGATACCTTATCACTCAGAGAGAAAGAAGGGGTATGTAACATGCAGTACATAGAGTAGTCCCTAAAGATATACAGTGAGACACAAGAAGAGGAAGTTTACTCTAGATGAACTAGTAGGAGAGCTGAGAAGAATCGAGCCCCTAAATTTTGATGGATAATTAAAGCAAGGAGAAGATGCTGAAGCATGGTTGATAGGACTTAGGGAAATTCTTCTAGTTGCATTAGTATACACCTAATATGTAGGCAAGAGTAGCCATATACCATCTGCAAGGTAAAGAAACTATGTGGTGGGATTAACTGGTTAAGTTGAAAGACATCGATGAAGACAAAATATCTTTGACGAAGCTTAAGAAATACTTTCAGAAAGAATACCTCTTTGAGCACTACTATGACAAGAAGATGGAGGAATTCTTTGAGATTAAGTTGGGAAGCATGACTATGGAGGCCTATGAGAAAAAGTTTCTAGAACTTTTGAACTATGCGGACCTCATCAAAGATGAGAAGGTAAAGATTGAAAGGTTCCTAAGTGGCCTTCCTAAATATTATAGAGATAAAATATAGTATGATAGACCAAATAACCTTAAGGATGCCATCTGGAAGGAAAAACACTTATATGAACAAAATATGAGCAAGGCCCCATATCAGAAGAATTGGAAGGATATGAAGAATAACAAGCAAGAGCAGAGAAAGAAAGGTTTTCATCCTTCAAAGTTCAGAAACAATAATTCTTACCAACAATGGAAATTAAAGGAAGATACTTTAGGGAAAATACCACCCGTGGAATGTTGGATATGCAAGGAAAATCACTTTTCTAGTCAGTGCTTACGTAAGAAAAATAACCTTCACAACATTCAAGAGGCTTCAAATGTTGGAGATATAGGTGGAAGTGTTCAAAGGATCTATACATCCCTAGATGGGAGGAAAGCTGACCACCAATCCTGAATGATTGAAGTAGCAGGTAAGATTGCTAATAACACCATAACTATTTTGATTGATTTGGGAGCTAGCAATAGTTACATTTCACCTAATCTTGTTGAGAAATGTCATTTAAAGAAAAGTAAACTTGAAACAGCAAGTCTAGTACAGCTAGCTACAGGAGCCAAGAGGAAAATCATTGAATTTGTAAAAGTGTTTCTTTTAGAAATGAATGGAATGGACAACTTTGAGGAATTAAACATTATACCCTTGGGGTCATATGATGTATTGATTGGAATGGTTTGGTTGGATGCACACCATGTAGTTTTGGATTGCCATAATAAAACTTATACTTGTTTGGATGAAGAAGGGAACCAAGTGACAATAAAAGGAATACCTATACCCATATCTTTAAGGCAGATCGTAGCTATACAATTGAAGAAATGTCTTAGAAAGGGATGCCAATTATATGCAATTCATGTGGAAGAATCAAAAGAAGGAAAAGAGCCAGAGTTGCAGGATTATCCAATACTACAAATTTTGTAGATATATTTCAAGAACCACCAGGAATACCTCCTAAGAGGGACATTGATTTTTCTATCGACTTGGTGCCAGGAACAATACCCTCATCTAAAGAACCTTATAGAATGAGTACTCCAAAGTTAAAGGAATTACAAATGTAGTTAGAAGAGATACTAAAGAAAGGTTACATAAGACCCAGTGTTTCACCTTGGTGAGCTCCTGTGTTATTTGTGAAGAAAAAAGATGGAACTCTAAGACTTTGCATAGATTATAGACAATTGAACAAAGAAACTGTTAGAAACAAGTACCCCTTACCAAGAATTGATGACTTGTTTGATCAATTGAGAGGATACAAGGTGTTTTCAAAAATAGATTTGAGATCAGGATACCACCAAATTAGAAATAAGAATGAGGATATTAGTAAGACAGCATTCAGAACAAGGTATGGACACTATGAGTTCACAGTAGTACCTTTTGGTTTAACAAATGCAACTACGGTATTCATGTGTTTAATGAATGGAGTATTTAGAAAGTACTTAGATAAGTTTGTGATTGTATTCTTGGATGGCATCCGTATCTATTACAAGACAAAGGAAGAGCATGAAGAACATATAAGACTAGTAATGCAAGTTCTTAGAGAACATGAATTGTATGCCAAACTAGGCAAGTGTTCATTTTATTAAGGAAGAATCCACTACCTAGGGCATATCATATCTGAAGAAGGTGTTACAGTAGATATTGAGAAGATAAGATCCATTATGGATTGGTCAACACCTAAGAATGTATCAAAAGTCAAATCCTTCATGTGGTTAGCTGGATACTACCAAAGGTTCATCGAAGGATTCTCGAAGTTGGCTCATCCTATCACATCTTTGCAAAAGAAAGGTGTGAAGTTTGATTGGAATTCTAAGTGCGAAGATCATTTTCAAAAACTTAAGGAATGCTTACCAGTGCACCAGTGCTAAAAATCACGGACCCTAAAGGAAAATTTGTTGTATGCATGGATGCATGCAAGCAAGGAATTGGTGGAGTATTAATGCAGGATGGGCATGTGATCAGTTATGAATCTAGAAAGTTGAAGGAACATGAGCAGAACTATGCCACCCATGACTTAGAGCTTGTAGATATCATCCATGCTTTGAAGATGTGGAGACATTATACAATGGGTAAAAAGTTTGATTTGAGAACTGACCATGATGGGTTAAAATACTTGTTTGAGCAGCCTAATTTGAATGCAAGACAAAGGAGGTGGATGGAGTTATTATGCCAATATGAATTTGACATCATGCATATCAAAGGTAAAGAAAATAAAGTAGCCGATGCACTTAGTAGGAAGATGCATGTGGTGCATGTAGCAACTATCAATGCCAACAAATCAGATTTGAAGGATAAGATCATTGAAGCCAGTGTTACTGATGAACTTTATCAGCAGGTGAAAGAAGGGTTGAAACAACAGAAAATTCCACATAAATTTGATAAGTATAAGTTTAAAGAAAATGGGATACTCATGCACAGAGATAGAGTTTATGTGCTTGATGTTGGAGATATAAGGAGGGCGGTTATGAAGGAAACACATGATGTCCCTTATGCCGGACATTCAGGTTATCAGAAAACAGTAGCAGCAGTAAGGAAACAATACTATTGGCCAGGGATGAAGAATGATGTTGCAGAATATATAGCTAGGTGCATGGAACGTCAAAAAGTTAAAGTTGAGCATCGAAATCCAGCGGGGTTGTTGCAACCCTTGCCTATACCAGAATGTAAATGGGATGTAGTGACAATGGATTTCATCACCAAGTTATCTAAGATGAGATTACAAAATGATGCGATCATGGTTGTGGTAGATAAGTTGACTAAGGAAGCACACTTAATTCCAGTAAAGACAACTCACAAAGCAACTAACATTGCAAATATTTACATGAAAGAAGTAGCCAGATTGCATGGTATTCTGAAGGCTATAGTATCAGACAGAAATTCAAAATTTACTTCTAACTTTTGGAAAGGATTGTTCAAAGGGTTTGGTAAAAGTCTTAACATGCCATACAACATACCACCCTCAGATAGATGGACAAACATAAAGAGTTAACCAAGTAATTGAAGATATGCTAAGGATGTATGTGATGGATCAGCCATCTAAGTGGGAAGATTATTTACACTTGGTGGATTTTTCTTATAATAATGGATATCATTTATCTTTGAAGATGAGTCCTTTAGAGGCCATGTATGGAAGGAATTGTAATAGTCCCATCAGTTGGGATAACCCAATGGATAGAGTCATTGTTGGACCAGAATTATTAAAGGATATGGAGGATCAAATGGTTAAGATAAAGAAGAATCTAAAGGTAGCTCAAGATAGGAAGAAAAGTTATGCAGAATAGAATAGGACCGCCAAACAGTTTCAAGTTGGGAAATTGCTCCAAGCTAGCTGCAAGATATTGTGGACCTTTTGAGGTCTTAGTTAAGATAGGACCTGTTGCTTATGAGTTGTCCCTACCCGCTTTCATTAGAGTACATAATATGTTTCATGTGTCTTTATTGAAAAAGTATATACTTGATACTAACCATGTAATTGATTGGAATGTGATCCAGGTAACTAGAGTGCTTTTATTTTCTTTATTGATATACAGATATATGTATGAACATGGTACTAATCATGTGATTGAATGGAATATGATACAGGTGGAACCAGAATGGTTTTTTCTGGTACAAACTGTTTCCATTTTAGGCAGCAAGGTCAAGCTTCTTTGGAATTGTGAAATCAGGCAAGTAAATGCCCAATGGACCCATTACAGTCCTGAGGATGCCACTTGGGAGCTGGAGGATACCATGAGGGAATCATACCCTCATCTATTTTGAAATTTTGTGGCATGTATGTAATATGCATCGAGGACGATGCATTGTTTAAGAGGGAGGGAGATGTAATACCCTAGTTGTTAAGCACCAGACTTATGATCCTTCATGTGACTTATGTTATCTTGCATTATGGACTTAAGATATTTTATATGATTGTGGAATTTCTGTCCCTTTAATGATGAATTTAATTAAGGACTTATTATTAATATTTGCTAACATGACCTTGTACTTTGGCGTTATTATTAATGTTAATGTTATTACTAGAATCTTTGTTATCTTTGAATGTTGTTAATGATTGATTAAATAAACAACTGGCTTAGAAAAGGAAACTAAAAGAGTATGGGGGACCATGGATTCCACAAAGTGAGGGGGAATGGGGAAATTCCTAGCACCTTATAAATTATTGTTGACTTAACTTTGTCCATCCCAATTCAGATTTGCACCTTGGTGAGATTAATAATGTTCGTCACACAAACCTTGTACAACGAACCCTATTATCAATAATTATGGACTATGGAGATATTTTTACATATTGTGCACACCTTAGTGGGCCCATATTGCATAGGGATCCCTCCTTGGGAAAATATTCCCTCACATTTATGTGTTTATGGTCATTTATGAGCCCTTTCCTAGTTTTTAGGACTATAAGCTATTTTCTAGCTTCCACTCTTACACCATGCATTGATGATCCTATTTTTGTGCTTCCATGATATTTATGACCCCATTGGATGCCCTCTCTCACCTATTTCGACCTCCTTTATGTTTTGTAACCCCCTTTGTGCATTAGTGTGCCTCCATGTGCTCTTCATGGCTCCACTCTTTAGTTTTTGGGTAACTCCTTTTCATGGTGCTAATTCGGGAAAGGGAATCTTTTCACTAAGCCACCACTCCACTAATTCAAGTTAATTATCCATGATGAAGTTTAAACCTTACTTATCTCTAATTTGGGTTAATACATTTGGGTTAGAATGGTCCTCCTTATGCTATAAATCCATATGCCATCTCCTTGTTGAATTTAATCTTGAGCTTTAGACCATGTGATTTATGCTATCTACCCGTACTAGGAAGGTTAATATTATTAAGAGTCTGTTGAGACCTAGAGGGAGTATATATATTCCCTTTGCTTCCATTATATCACTCTACTAGTCCATGTTCTCACACAGGAAACTAGGAAATGGGAATGGCGAGCTAGGTCACATCCCATAGGCAGTGGAGACGAACAAGAAAGTAGTAGTGGGAAGCATTGTGTCTCTTGAAAGAGGTAGTTTCAAGAGTAGTGAGACTAAGTGAGAATCTACCCATGGATCCATGGTCTCAGCTCAGGGGTGACTTGTTCAAGTGAGGAAGGATTGTCGGTGTCTACGACTGGGAGAAAAGTTGTTCTGCTGCAGCCATTTGCTTATATTTTGAGATATGTATTTCTCTTATGTTGTGTTTTCATTACATTATTTTATTTGGTATATGTGCAATGATGGATGATTGGTTGTTTGAGTGTTTATGTATTGAATGTTAGGATCTAGATGGAGGAAGGATGAATCTCATGGAATTTGGTTTCTATTCTTGTCACCTTCTTTCTATTCTTTTTCTTCATAACCAGAAATTGTAATTTTGGCTCTATTTTATTGAGAGGGGTGCAAACATATGATATGGTTCGACCATATATGATAATTTATGGGTTGTGATACCTATTCCATTGTGTCCAGAGCAGTGTTTCCAGTAAATAACACCTTTCATTTCATTGAAAAATCTTTCCGGGTGACCAAGATATGTTTGTTTTGTTTCGATAGCTTTCCGTTGCCGAAATGAACGCACCTGTCATTTTATTGTAAATCATTTGGTTTCATAATTGGTCTTAGTTGCATACTTGAGGATGAGAGAGGATTCTATATTTAAAATTAATTGATGGCTGGAGGGTGGCGGCCATATGATCTTATTTTTATTAGTGAGAGATGACTGTATGGGACAGTCATCGGGATCCGATTTTGAGGGCTATAGTTGCAGCCGGTGTTCTTGTTTGCTATGGTTTCGGTGTGGCTGTAGATTGTAGCCTACGTATGCTCTATGATATGTTTTTTCCTTACTTTTTATGTTCACTAACAACACACACATAATAACACCGAAAAAGTAGATTAATTTTCAAATAATCAATGACATCAATACTTGGTTATTTATAAACTATGCTATCAAGCAAACCCAAAATACATAAATTAGTTATTCACAATGAATATGATGTTTAGCATTTATTATTGATGTTCTTCTTTCAATTATTACCTTTATATTTCACTTTGGAAATTATTAATCGAGTGTCACAATTAATTATTTAATTAAGTGGCGTAATTAAATAATTAAGTGTCACAAAGTTTAGTTATAATTGAATCTCTAGAATTTAATTTATTTGGGTGAATGGTTAGTCAGATCAATAGTAAATTATCTATATCCACTTTTCTTAAACCTTAGTTAGTCTTAATTTAGCACCTTTGGGCTTATCTCAAGGTTCGGGGACATCACAGAAGCAAGTCCTAAGATATTTAAAAGGAACTATTGATTATGGTCTTTTATATACTGATGTATCTGATGTTCAGTTGGCAGGTTACTCTGACTCTGACTGGCCAAGAAATCCCGAGGACAGAAAATCCACTTCTAGATATGCATTTAATATTGGTCTGGGAGTCATATCATGGAGTAGTAAGAAACAACCAACTGTTTCTTTGTCATCCACAGAAGCTGAATACCAAGCATTAACCAGTGCTACTTGTGAAGCCATTTGGTTGAGGTGTATTCTTGAAGATGTTGGATCACAACAAAAACAAGATACCAGAATCCAGTGTGACAATAAAAGCTCAATTAAGCTAGCACACAACCCAGTCTATCATGCCAGATCTAAACATATTGAGCTGCGACATCAGTTTCTCAGAGAAAATATTGAGTCTCAAGAAATTGAACTCATCTATTATAACGCAAGTGAAAATGTTGTTGATGTGTTTACTAATCCTGTTGGAAGGATGTATTTTGAGGATCTTAGGAAGAAATTATGTGTTGTCAATAATCCATTTTTGCATTAAGAGATCCTATTAGATATAATGTAGAAAGATCCGTATGTTTTCGATATCTAGGGTTCTTGTTCAAATAGCTCCTATGGTGGTGGATCTTATCCACATTTATTGGATCTATATTAGGTTATCTGTTTTCTATATATGTAAGATTTATTTCATTAATTCAATGAGTTGAGTGTTTCTCCTCCTGTGTGTGTGAGCGATCCTTTGTGCTCTACTAGTTTCCTCCCTAGTTTCTCTAATTGCAAGGACTTGGTGCTTAGAATCCCTTCTTGTTCATTTAACTCTCATGTGTTATTTCAATTTATTTTATTTTTCCTAAAGTAACAACATGGCATAAGAAAAAGAGTGATTTATGTAAAGACAATTAATTAACTTTATTAGCGTTATATAAATAATTTTAATAGATAAAAGAAGAGAGGAAAAATTAAAATCTTAAAAGAAAATTAAAAAGAAAAAGAATCAATTTAGAAGGTATGAGGAATTATAGCTAGCACAATGGACATGAAAATATATTTCACTTGCATGAGGGAGCACTTAGGTTGCATAGCATATTTGATCCTTGTTAGCTGGGAAATGTGACCTATAAGGTATTGTGGCCAACTACTGAGAAAAAACGCACACACTCGACTTACTGCAATCTTGTATGTGTTTGGTATAACTATTTTTCATAGGTTAAAGTCACTGCTGCCTGTAAAATATGCTCTCAAAGTAGAGAGTCTCTTGGGATGTATATGGTAAGTTCTCTTTAATAAAATCTTCACTCAAATCAACTAAAGATCTAATTAAAATGACTAACTAATGCTAATAAATATCTTAAACTAAAACAACAAATAATAGTAGCTCCTAATCTCAATCTATAATGAACTAAGATGCAATATGACTGTCCCAAAAATGGGAGCTGGAATTAATGATCAGATAACAAGTTTTATTTGAAAATTTAATCTATGATCCTGCAATGTTAGGAAAGCCTATTCTCAGCAAGTAAAGATCTAAATCAACTTACAATAAAATAATATTTTATCATAAATCAATTTGAGAATGAAATAAAACTCATAATCGGACTAAATTTAACATATTATTGAAGCATAAAAGAAATTAAACCCAAGTACTAACACTAAAATGAATAAGTTCAACTTACACAGTCAGTACTTTGTATGAAATCATATTATTATCAACTGAAGAAAGGAACATGAAGAAGCTCATTTACTTTTCTATATGACAATTAATTATCCATACTTCAACACTAAGTACTTTGTTCAGAATCCATTAACAAAAGTGTTTTCACACATAATATAAAGATACATACATATGAAAAGGAAATTCAACATAGGAAAACAATATTAAGACATCATGATAATAACTGATAGACCTAGCTAATGTCTTCAGTATGTCTGTAAAACATAGTAATCCTCATAAATAGTTATAAATGAACACAAATAAAATGGAATAATATTAAGTGCTGTATTATATTTGTTCATCACAAGTTTCAGGATTCCAACCCTTAGGTTCCTTTCAGAAGTTGCTTATAAAGGAAAATAAAAGACTACCACTGACTAACTAGAAATCCTATTTCTTAGGAAACTCCCAATCATATCCAAATAAGGTGTAACCATGACTAGCTTCATAGGCATGTTGTTACAAAATCATCCAGAAACAAAGATATGCCCAGAGTTTAACTTACTGGAGAAATTCCAGCGTTACACTCTCCCAATCATAGTAACACCATACTGGGTAATCCATGCCAACAGAAGCTTAGAAATAGGAACGAAGTAATTACTGAGCATCAAATCAGTTATAAGTCCTGAACATTCTTCATTGAGTAGCCACGTACAACCAAAAAACATGGAGGCAAACCGGCATCTAGTTTTATCCCAACTGTTTCTTTGACACCTGTACATATTAACAAAAAGTTGTGTAGCAAAATTTAATGATGATCAATTAAGCTTGAGCGAGATATCTGCAGAATTTTAATTCTGTAGATATCTCAATTTAATCATTTAGATCATGAATTGAACCAAAACATCACTAACCTGTAAGAATCTATCCAAAACCCTCTGTAGGAATAATGTAAGATACAAAAGACAAAATTTAGAAGTCACTGGAAAACAAAATATCAGGTTTTTAAGGCCGACTCTACTGAGAATCGAATGGGTACACTTATCCTAACTTCATTCAATTTAGCCCTGAACCTGACATCCATAGTCCTGTTAATCCTATTCTGTCTTTTCACTCTTTGATTTTTTAACAAAATCCTTTTCATCATTTCTTTTCATTTGAACTTTTTTCCTCTTAACACATCCCATTTCTCAACCCAGGTGATCAATTCAACTTTTAAAGCTTTAATTTCTTCTAGGGCAATTGTTTGAATAACTTGTGCTTCTTTTAAATATGTTTGCAAAGAAGAAATCAATTGGGCATGAGGATTTGGATCAGTTTGGTCTTTTGACTCTCTTTTCAATTTTACTCGGGCTTCTTCAGTTAAGTGAGGCCTTCTATCAATTTCTTGGCTACCCTCACGATTTACTTGTTGACTGTCAACCACCTTGTCTGCAGAGATAGAAAGGTATTTAAGATCTAACATAGATGGGCCTATGGGAGCTAGATGTGGTTGAATGTATGAAGAATCACTCAGATAAATAACTGAGACATCCCCAACACTCAAATTCCTCCTGGAAATAAGAGTGGCTATCATACTGCGTGTGGTTCTTCATATAGCCGGTTTGCTCATAGCACTACTAGTCTGATTTTTATCCTTTGTTTTCTTCATATTAACCTGTGTATGAGAAGAACTCTTGTCTTGACAGGTTATAGGAGTTGAGGGTTTCCTTCCTTGACCTTGAAAATTATTTGCAGGAGTTTCAACACTAGTTTCCACCTCTATTTTTACATCATCTAGACTTAGGGTTTGATCAGGTTGAAACCCTTCATCCCCCAAATCATCCTGAAAATCAGATTCCTTGACTTCAAACTCGGCCTCTTCATTGTTTACCCTCCTACATCGAACCCTAGGCCTCTATTTGGGCCATTCCTCATTAACCCCAAACGCATTTCTCACAAGGAAAGAATCCCAGGTCTGATCTAGTTCTTCCAACCGACTGGACAGAAGAATTTTAATTAACCCATGGTGGAATAAACTCCTATTTTTGTCGCCAACATTATACTGATAAGTGGATGCCATTTTATGTAAACTATTCAAAAAGAAAAAATGGCATATTGACAGGGTAACCCTTAAATATCAACGACAACCAAAGGTGACAAAATTACGTCTGAGACAGCCTACCTTTGCAAGTTACATACCTGATGATTAGCTCCAGAAGAGCCCTCCATTTCTTCATTAATAACCAGGATGGGAAGCCAAATTTGAACTTAGTTTGTCGATGAGAAGGAATAAGAAACCCTTTCCACTGGTCATTCTTAATATGTTTTCCTTTATACCACTTCTCACCAGTATTTGGCAAGCGAATTGCTCAAGAAATTAATTTCTCAGACAGTCTGACTTCAATGTGTCCCACTTGTGCATGAACCCCATCAAATGACTCTGCAAATGCCTTAGAAACTGTCATATTAAAACTAGAAAATTTTTGAAGGAACTCCAACCATCCATACCTCGACACAATCTCTCGGCACTTGGGAGTAGCATACAGGTATTCATCACCAATAAGTTTGAACCTAGACACTGGAGCCATGGCAGCGGATACACAAAACTCTAGGGTTTTTGAAACATGGATTATAGGATGTAATCGTTTTATCAACAATATAGGCATTACCAGCAAAACTCCGAAATACCCTATTTTATTAAAACCCTGAAAACCTTCTTGTAAGTCCATCATAACGTGAATTGGCAAAGACAAGAGGTTTTGAAGACAATTTACCAAAACATAATGAGCTGTAGGAGAGTCACACTGACAATTTATTGCAAGTGATGTTTGCATGATTCAGGATTGACAGATAGCAACCGTCAAAAGACACAACTACCAAAACCTTAGTTCCACCATTACTATATCATTCATTGTGATTTCATAACGCGGTAATAATGGAGGTTAATTCATCATTTTTTTTTAACACATGACTCAATAATTTCCAAAACCTTAATTCTTCATTTATCGAATTCCATCATAAAAATGTAATCACCTTAGCATATAATTAATATCTTAGGGTAACGCTCAAAACTGATCAGAGAATAGTTTGATAATGTGACCAAACCAATGTTGAAAACCTAGAATGTGACTATATCTTCATCACAAACTCTAATACCAACCTATTTCAGAAATATGAATTTGAAATAAGTGATGAGCATATAGTATTGTAGGGTTTATGAAGATTCACATTAAATTCACCTTAAAACTTTTGACAACTAAGATAAGATAAATAATTCAGAAGTGATGAAGCCTTACCAAATTTTCCACGTGAATCGGAAATAACAATTATCACATCATGCAGTACATAGTTTGAATTAATAATTAATACATTCATTTGATTTTAATCAAACATGAGTGATGAGTGGAAAAATAGGAGCTACTAATCTTCTATAATTATAATCCTTCTGATGATTGACAGAATTGAAAAATTAAGATCATTAGAGTTGAATTTTTTCTATTACTAATGTTCAACTAGTCTGAATCGATTAGTCAAGTAAGTTTCTGTTAGGAGTGCTTTAAGAAGCAGAGATTCTTAGGGCATTCCTAAGATATCAATGATGAGTTTTTTTTTTATCGAGACAAAAGAATCAATTATTTCTTGAACATTATCAATCTTCAAATTATTTTTGTTAAAAAATGCTTTGAAGGGTGTTGCTTGCCAACAATCCTCAAGTATATCGAGAGATACATTTGGTACATAGTTTTAAATCATATTTAATATAGTTTGAGATTGAAGGTTGGATATATCCGTTGCAAGGGACGAATATGATTAGGGGAACTTATGACCTTTACAATTATTTCTCTTGGAAAGGTTATTGGAATATTCAATAGGAAGATAGTTGTCTTCTAGTTATTCACGGGTAAGCTTAACCTCTCCTTTGAGTATACCTACTTCTATTTTGAATCCGGCTAGTTTGGAATCAAAAATTATGTTTATAGGCACATCTATATATCCTAAGTCAAAGGAAATTTGTTAAATTGTGTTGAAATTATCCTTCCTATTGTTTGCAAGAAGTTAAATCATTTCTATACCATTTTTTGTACTATGCCAAAGAGATATATTGGGAAGGTTTCTGGGAAAGGAGTGGTATATTAAGTGTGGAAATAAACCCAGAAGAATAAAAAATTCATAGATGCCCTCTTAAATCCTTCAATAATCCTCCACACAATGGTTAGTTTCCCATGATTTGGTGATTCTGGGACAAAAAACACTTTAGAAATTAAGAAAATGTTGAGGAGAATTCATAGAAAAGTAGATGTAGATGGCATGAGATAAAATATTGTGTGCTTTACAAAGAAATTAGATATATAAGGGGAACACATAGCAGATTTGGAAACTAACATGCATGATAGTAGTTTTAGATTGGACGATGTGGAAGAGGGAACAGAAAAACATTACAACATGATCTGGGAAATTACTCAAGGGACTCATTCAAGAATATGGAATTCAATCTTCTTAGAGGGTTCGATAATGGAGAATAGTAATAAAGTGGTCACAATGCAACATATAGACCTTACAATTATTGATGATGATTCGCTCCATATAGAGGGCACAAAGGAGAAAGATTTTTCTTAGATGGAATAATCCCACAATGGGCACCATTCCATTAAAATAGGATCATGTTTCATTTTTGTATCTTAATTTTTGGTGTCTTTGTTCACAAGTATAGTTGTAGTAGCAACAAGCAATCTTACAATTGTGCATTATATTGTTATTGAGTGAGCAATTGTAGCTTAACATATTAGGAGCCTTGTATAATATTTTTTTTATCCTTTTGTAATATTAAACTAATTTGGTACACCATAGCCTCTTTATAATCTATAAAAATATCCATTTGGGTAAAAAGAAATTGATTATAAAATAACTATATTCTTATTCAATTTTTATATGAAAATAATTTCAAAAGTAATAATAATGACAATATCAAATATCATATTTTATAGATTTTAATGGTAAAATTAATAACAATGAGATCATCAATTTAAAAGAAGTTAAAATGCTATAAAGATTATATAAATCCTAATTTCATCATTCAAAACAAATTTTTCAATACATGAGCTTAAAGAGCAAAATCAATATTGTTAAAATTAAACAAATGCACATTATAACCTTTATTAGAACTAAAAACCACCTTGTAGTGAGACAAATTTTAAAACTTGTGATACATAATTAATTGAGGGTGAGCATCATTTCCTTTTGAAAAGTGTTAAAAACTTGTGTCAACCCTTTTCTTTACTTTGTTAGTATATTGTTGTTGGATGCATATGCTTTGTAAGTCGTCTCATGAGTATATTCTATTAACCCACATTCATGGGGAGTAATAGTTGTTTAGATTAAAATTAGTATATAAGTACGTGCGTATCCCACATTCATGGGGAGTAATAGTTGTTTATATTAGACTTAGTATATAAGTACGTGTTGAGGAAAATGAAGGCATCCATGAGTTAATTGTATTAAGCTTGTTCAAAGGAGGTTTCCCCCTCGAAGTGGCCTGCGATCAATAAGTTTCTTTTGTGTTCTACTATTTCTATTATATCGTGCATTTTCATTATTTATTGCAGGAGGTTTTTCTCATCTAGTATCATAGCACTTTCTTGGGCTCACTAGGTAGAATTTCTACCAAATTGCTTTTGCAATGTCTTCCCAACGTTGTGGTTATTACAAAAGCTCTTATTCTTTGAATATGTATTGTTCATTTCAACTACAAGTTTGAATAAGGGAATAAACGCTATCTGCTTAACTGTGGGAAGTACCTAGGCATAGCCATAAAACTCATTGTGAGGAGTACCATAGGAACCCCAAAGTAGCTGGCCATTAAGAGGAATTGCTAGTGAAAATGGAAATGACCCCTTCCTGATTGACTAGTTCCCACCCATGAGGTGAACCAAGAGTTATCGTTTGTGGAAATGCGGTTATCTATTTTACCTGAGCCTTCGTGTGAAGGGTAATTCCCCAATACGGAAGCCATTAGCCAACATTGGTGGTCGAGTGAATCCACTGAACCTTTAGGAATACGAACATACCTGGGGTCCATATCTATTTCCAGTTGATAAATAGAAAATTACGTATGTCCAAAGCCGTCATAGATCAATTCCACCGAAAAAGAGTATATTTTTTTTTTCTCCATATATTCTTTGATTTAGCTCCGTTTCCCTTCAAGATTCACTAGAACCCCTACAATTCCATTATGCATATTTCCTTCCTTGAGGACCCTCTCTCAAATTCCACCGTTCTGAAGCCAAAAATTACACATTTGTTGATTTTTAAGGTTTTCCATGACTTCTTCGATTCTCACCCAATCGCCTTCAAACTTTTCCACAGTGTTCATCTCCTATTTCTACTTGTCCATATTTGATAAATTTTCCTATTATTTCACCTCGCTTCTGAAACCCCAATTTTTTTTTCCTGTCTCTCGAAAAGTGTCCAAAACCTAGTCAAAGCCCAGTTACCCATCACAGTTTTTCCCAACTCCAAATTTTCATTTTCTAAAATAAAATTGTTTTTGTTTTTGTACCCATTCTGGAAAAAAAACTCTTCGTTATGGTTATCACCCGTATAGGTGAAAACAAACAAATGGAAGATGAACTTTCCACCCTCAAGACCAACCTCCACGATATGGATGAAACAATTCTTGACCTCCATCTTCAACATTCATCCATGAACAATAGATGACAAGCAAAGTCTTCTGTACAAAAAGGAAAAAATATTTTGGACAATATTACTACTAACCATATACTTAACTACCTAAAAATTGTATTAAATCTAACATCTATTGGTGCATGACCATGGAAAACACGACCACACACTATGCAGTCATGAGCTTTAGTGGTGGGTCATGACCACCTTGTACCACTACGAGGTGATGGTTTTACACCACTAGAGACACATGGCCTTGCCTAGTCCATATTATTAATAATAGTGCTATGGAAGAAAATCATGTGCTAGACTCATACATGCCTCATGTATTGATGATATCATCTAATGTGCAAGTGGGAATTTTTTCCTAGGTAACTTCTTGCAAGGTCGAGGTGTTGGGCAATTGGAATCTCGATGCCTAGGATTGGTATAGTTTTGATGCAACCCAAAATCAATGCCTCAAAATTCCAAGATATAAAAATATTTTACATTTTTTCCCAACATGAACTCAACAAACATATTTCAAAGGAAATATAAAGGAAGTTTCTTGTTGTTGTAGGGTGGCACATCAAAAACCGTGTAGCACCTTTCCATCCAATTCTCTTGGAATGCTGTATAGGTGCACCACTCAATAGAAATGTGGTTTCTATTTATTCCTAAAATTTCCCTTGTTTAGGGATCTCTAAACAATGCAAAGATGTGCTCTTGTTTTATCTTTAGCTTTTCAATGGCATTGTAATCCAATCTCATCATATTGTTTCATTTTCCTTTCTTTTAATGATGCAATGTCGTAAATAGAACCATTGGTTGGGTAATGGTGTCTATAATGGAATCTAGAGTTTGTGCAAGAAATTGGTGGAGCTAGTCTCCTCCCCGCTACATGCCCCCAATATCCTTAATTATGGAAACCTCTCTCAATATCTCTATATTCGGTTCCATACTTGACACCACAATAAAAATTCAAAAAATAAATCATTAGAAGTATTTCAATATTATAATGACATCTCTTAAAAATGAAAAACTTAAAACTAGTGTAACAATTAATGACATGGGTATTTAAAATTTTAATTTTAAAATTGAACAATTACAGTAGAGAATCAACATAAAATCTTGCCATCTTAAATTTATGTTATACATTTATTAAATTTTTTCCATGTTAGACCAAGGGTAAGATAATGGTATTATTGCACGTTTTTTCATGCCAAGGAATGGAAATTGGTCATGAATACATGCTTGCACACTCAACTGAATCATGCCAATGAATATTTTTCCCAAGAGAAACATAAGGGTACAATTCTAGGGATTAGTACATAGAGGAAGGATCATATGGTAAATACATTCTTGTAGGTGGAAATGAAAATGGTTTTTCCCTAATGTACCTATGTTTAAGGGTTATGGGTAATGAAATTTTCTAATGACATGAGGCAGCTTATCCAAATGGAATCATTAACTAAATTTTTTGATATCAATGTAATGATGTGGTTTGTGATGCAGAGATATTTAGAAGGATTAAAAAAAGGAATAATGCATGGATTTCTAAGGGTCATAACTGTTGACTCGGTTATCCATTTGTGATCAAATTTATTAGGAAGATGTGTTTTGAAGTGTTCACTACAGTCACTGCAGTGACTGATAAGATCCTTTTGATCATTTTTATTCAACACTTTTTTTGGGATAAATTCCTTCATAGAAGGCCTCAAATTGGGATTTTAGTGTTTTTGTGGGATTTTTAAATTTGTAATTATCAGTTATCTCTTAGTTTATGCACCTAATAAAAAAGGTGAGTGGACATCTAGTTTCACTCTATTTAGATTTTTAAGTTAGTGATGAGTTTTAGAATGGTATGAGAATTTTCAAAAAATAGCATCTTTCAAAATTTTCAAATTTCAAAAATCTCATATAGTAGTGTTGAGGCCTGGAAATTCGCAAGCAACAACAGTAAGGGATTCTCCCCAGTCAACGTTCCCAATTATCTCATGACTATTTGGTGTATGGAATCCGCCTGGTTTGCGGTTCAGCTACCGTAGGTCAACTAACAAAAGGTTTTACCGGTTGCGGCCCGGTCCACCATATGTATTTTTGTATTTTTTATTTAAAGTATGATATGCAAGTGCCTACCTAAATGCAGATTTGATCAAGAATGCTGGGAGTATTCACAAAGTGATGCGCAGGTTCTTACCTCTTGTCTTAGAACTCGCAGGCATCTAAATCACATACATTTCAGAAGATAAATTACTAAGTAAACTATCTCTAGAGAGCTAGATATTAATTCATGAGTAATACGACACTGTCCACGTGTTATGGCAAATCACAGATAGTTGTTCTTATGAACAAAACACATAAACATGAATAAAAGTATACATGATAAGATAACTCATCAATAGTTAAAAAGTCATATTACTCATAGTGGAAAAACATCACAGAATGCACTGGAGAACATTCAGACGAGAACATAGGTTCAAAAAGTTAGAACATCCTCACAGTTAATGAAACACAGTCGTAAATGAAATATTTCCCATTCAACATCGTTCATTTAATCACATTGAGACATTCCACATAGCACTTTCTCCAACAGGTAAAATTTGCAATTTCTGGTTGTAAAACGAAATAGTTCCTGTTACAAGCGATAGTTTACAAGTTTTCTCTAGGGGAAAAAGCCCCTGCCAGTTCTAACTTTCAAATATTTAAACTAAACAGTTAACCACTTGGGCTGCCCCCAAACGTGTGACCTTTCGTTCCCTCACAATGTTTCGGGAGAGTGGAAACCAGGGCCTTTCAAGTCAAGATAACTCTTTTGAGGCCTAAAGATGAGTTTCAATGTTACCTCTGTCTTCGGGTAGCTTCCGACTTGGACACCATAGGATTGTAGCATATGGTAAACAAAAATATTCATTTGTTCCTCATTCCCATGCCACTTTAGCACTTTCATGCTTTTTAGACTATTGTCCTTTTCGTATGAGTCCTCCTACATGCCTTTGTTTATGAATTTTAATCCAGGCTCCTCTATCCCAAGTGTCCTTTTCTGTGAGGGGTATATTCATGCTTCAGCTCACGGATGGAGAGGAACTTTCAGTGATTTAGTACTTATATGGTTCAACATTTGTTTTTATATATAATGATTTCATAGGAGCTTTTGACTCTTATCTACCTTTTGGAATTCATTTCCTGGCATGGGATCATTTGTATCTAATATATTGTTTACCGTACTTATTTCTATGGGCCCTTTGCTGTCATTCCCTAGGACATTTAAATGTGACATGGATGGAGCCTCAAAATAGTATTCCAGACCTTTTGATGCTGGTTTATTTCAGAAGGGTTAAGCAGGACTTCAATGCGTACACAGCTATTTGAGAAAACTGCTAAAATGGAAGAAGTTCTTTTAGATAAATGGCATTATACACTCTTACACCTAAGAACTTTGATCAGTCCAAATTCTGATGTTCCCCATGCAACCACGGGTTTTATTGAAATCAGTAGAAATTTAAACTAAAACAAAACTGAAAAATCATGACTCAAAGATGAAGGTCAGGCCAGATTATTTATATACAAAATAGAAGAACAAAAATCAGGAAAAATAAGGTTTGAGAACTAAGCCATTTACTAGAAAGTTCTCTTTCCACCCTTGTAAATATTGCAACCTATAAGTTGAAGGGCCAAGCTTTGCCGCAATCTGGAAAGGACCTACCCACAACTGATGGAATTTCGTGTGTTTTCCTTTCTCGTCATGGGGGTGATCCCACTTCAGAACCAAATCTCCCACTTCAAAATATTTTGTTCCTACCTTGTGTTTTACGAACCATCTCTTTATTACCTCTTGTTGTTGCTTAAAGCGCTCTCTGGCTTTAGATCGATCCTCTTCTGCTTTCAGGAGGTTATATATCCTCATTTGCAAGACTTCATTATTTGACCCTCTAGACTCTTGAGCTATTATGGAAGAGGGTAGCATGATATTGGGGGGAAGAATGGATTATTTTCCATACACAAGTGTATAGGGAGACACTCCTATCGAAGACTTGGGGGTGACTCTATCAGCCCAAAGGGAATTTGGTAGCCCTGAGTGCCAACTCCTCTAGTTTTCTATCACAGTCTTCTTTAAAATTCTAATCATATTTTTGTTAGTACATTCATCCAAGCCATTTCCTTGTGGATAGTAATTAGCAGAATAATCCAACTTTATTCCTTTCTCATGAGCAAAAGTGGTTAATTTAATCGATGAAAATTAAGGAGCATTATCAAAGACTAAAGAAACTGGAACTCCAAACCTGGTCATAATATGGTCCTGTAGGCTGCCACCCCAGCGTGTGACTTTTCAGTATCTTCAACGATTTCGATTCTTGTTCTGGCCGCTGTGTTTTTCCAATCATTCTCTATGAGCGTTTTATCTTCTAACCAGTAACAGATTAGTCTTCCTCTGTCCGTTCCTCCTTCATTTACTTGCTTTGTCCTTTTCTGCATTTTTCCTTCCTTGTGATCGTGCCGGTTCCGGTCCGACCAAGCTACGTCTTAGCCCATGGTCGCTTTAGTAGCACTGAATTCCTTCTGCAAACAATCACAATGCATTATTCGCTGCAAAGGGGAGTTTTTTAAACATTTAAACATTCTCTTCCCAGCATTGTAAATCCGCAAGAGACTAGCTAGGTTCGCTCGGACAAGGTATCGATTTAAGCTTTGGGCGGGCAAAATTATAAGCGGCGGTCGACCAACTTCTGCATCGGATGAGACGAGACTTCAGGAGCCGCAACGGCGGGGAAATATAGAAACCGGGTGAGTGGAAACATGGGCGAAAAAAGGGTAATCGGACGTCGGGGGGAAGAGTGCTTCGGGAACCAGGAGGGGTGGCTCATCCGCAACGGCGGACGGAACACTGGCAGGGCACAAGCGACGAGGTGGAAAACTCAGTTCGGGCGGGGGAAGACAAGGTCGGACGTCGGATGACACTTGAATCGGGAGCTAACTGTCTCCTCCTGGCTGCAACGGCGGGTGAGTGGAAGCTTATGGACAAGCGATTTTAAACTAAACGAATCGGGCGTCGGACGGTTCAGGAAATCGGACGAAAGAAAGGTCTAGGAGCCGCAACGACGGAAGGGTTGAAACTTCGTAGCACCCAATCCAGCAGTAAAAGAGGCCCGATTAAAGGGAAATTGAGGTATTTGAGCAGTGCTAAGGATCGGCTGTAACCAACCTCGCTTCTTTTTACAGAGGATGCGCTGAAGAACAGCAAATTTTCTTCTCTTCGTTGATGACCACATCCTCATTTATTTTGCGCAGCGGGATGGCTTCGAACCAGCGAGTGAAGTAATTGGTTGCGGTCATAATATAATTGTGTTGTAAGGAAGAGTTCGGATTTATCTCCTCAATAATATCCAACCCCCATTGCTCGAATGGCTCCGTGATCATCACAGGATTCAGTGGTCCAGCTGCTCTAGATTGTCTTCCACTACACCTTTGACAAATGTCACAGTTCCTGACATGGGTGTGTGCATCTTTGAAAAGAATGGGCCAATAGTAACCGACTTTGAGAATTTTGTGAGCTGTAGTATCTCCTGAAAAATTTCCCCAGCATGCCCATCATGCAGATCCGCCATTACCTTCTTCACATCTTCATTCTCTAAGCATCTAAGAAGGACTCCATCGTAATTTTTTCTGAATAATATTCCTTCAACAATTTGATAGGAGGCTAATTTAAGATGCAGCGCTCTTCTTTTCTTAGAATTCCAATGTTCTGGAAACAATCCTATCTAAAGGTAATGCACAAGGTCTCTATACCAAGATTCAGGGGCTGTGAACAGAGGACATACATCCATCAAATGTAATTCAGCCTCGTCTTCCTAGGCATGTTCTTCATTGTTTCCATTTTCAGTCATTAGTTTTCACAACCCTTGCCCTTTCACTATAGAAGCTGGCTTGAACTCAAGGTCATACTCTTGAAGAGCTGTTACCCAATTACCCCTTCTTTCTCCTAACTCCTTCTGTACAAAAAGGGACCTCACAGCTGGGTGTGGGATGATCACCTTGGTTCGATTTTTCAATATGTAGGGCCTGAATTGTTTCACTGCTTTGAATACTGCATAATCTTGTTTATCAATAGCTGAGTAATTTAATTCGGCCCCTTGTAGACCAATTCTCATGAAAGCTATTGGGAATTCATCCCCCCCATCTTCCTTCTGAGTAAGCACATCTACTAGCGAATCATCAGATGCAAAAGTATACAGAATAAAATATTTATCGAAATCCAGTATTTTTAGGGAGGGTGCATGTGCAACAATAGTTTTAATCTTGCTGAATGTGTTCTTCTCAATCTCATTCCACTTGAATTGTACACTTTGCTTCACCATTTGCTGCAGAGGTTTGACAATTTGAGCAAAATCTGGCACAAATATTCGCACGAAGTTTATTGTTCCCATAAATGATTGCATTCCCTTTTTATTATGGGGCAAAGGGATCTGTTCAATGGCCTTGGTCCTTTCTGGATCTATAGAGATTCCCTTCTTTGAAACTATGTGACCCAGCAACTTGCCCTCCGTAACTGCGAACACACACTTCTTGGGATTGAGTGAGATACTATATTTTTGACAGCGTTCAAAAATCTGCCTTAGATGAAATGCGTGTTCTTCTCTCCTCTTTGAGAATATCGTAATATCATCGAGATACACTACAGCACTGCGGCCAATCAAACCGCGGAAATCTATGTCCATAGCCCTGTGGAACGTATCTCCAGCATTTATAAGCCCAAAAGGCATTCTTTGGTAAGCGAAGGTTCCCCATCTGGTCCTGAATGTTATCTTCAATCTATCTTCTTCGGCTACCAATACTTGATTGTAGCCTAAGAATCTATCTAATAAAGAAAATAGTTTAGAACCTGAGACCATTTGTAGTAGTTGCTCCATGGGTGGGACAGGATAATTGTCTTTATCTGAAGTGCGGTTTAAATTTCTAAAATCTATGCATAGCTTGATTTCTCCAGATTGTTTCCTCACTGGTACCAAATTTGAGACCCATTCAGAATGTCTGACCTTAAAAATGATTCTAGCATCCAATAATTTCTTCACTTCACTCTGGATTAGAGGCTCCAATTTTGGGTGCATTTTCCTTAATGGTTGCTGATAAGGTTTGACTCCAGATTTGATAGCGATAATATGCTGGATAATACTGGTGTCATATGTCTTCAGATCTTCGTATGTCCAGGCTGAAACATCTTTATATTGATAAAAAGACTGATGAACTTATCTCTTTCTGCTGGTGAACAAAATTTCCCAAGATTCACATATTTGGGCTTTGTCTCAGTCCCTAAATTTATCAATTTGAACTGTAGAGATGAGCTGTGAGTCTTTACGTTTGCTGGTCTTCTAAATTTTTCATTTAAATTGAACATCCGTTCTAAGGTTCTGACTCCTTTAGGGATGAAATTATCATATTTCAGCTCGACCTCATGTTCTTCATAATCTATAATCGCCCCTTTAAATACCTCGTCATTTGTCAAGCATTCTATAATTTGTTGATCGTCGTCGAACACTCGTAGGTTGGTAATCATATCAGGGACCGAGGGCCTGAAAATCAATTCAATGGAGCATCGATTATTAGTAGGCACAAGCCTAGCAGCTGATGTGGCCAACAGGTCAGCTGTTGCATTTTTAAGTCTTGGAATTGATATAATATTAAATGCATTAAAACATTTGAGTAGGTCCCATACCTCATTTTGATAAGATTTTAAGTGAGGAGAAATACAATGTATTTGATTCCGAATCTGTTTTACAATTATTTCAAAATCTCCAAAAACTTTCAGATTACTTACCTTTAATTCGATTGCTTTCCTTAAACCTTGCACCGACGCTTCATACTCAGCTTTGTTATTTGTACATTCAAACTCTAATCTGCATGAAAGAAAATGTTTATTCTTCTTGGGGTCGATCAGGACACAGCCGGCCCCTGTCCCTTCTAACGTCTTAGAACCATAAAAGAACAATGTCCAAAAATTGCTAACTACTGCACAAGAATCTACTCCTACTGCTAATTTTACTATTTTACAGTCGATTTCATCAACCTGTGAAAATTGAAGGAGATCAGGCTGAGCGTCTGACGTGTTGCTGGCTTCTTCTGCTTGATAATTTCCCGGTTCCAACTCAATAAAGTAATTTCCCAACACATAATCTACTGGTTCATTTTTTTCCTCACGTTGAGTAACGTTGTATTTCATGTGAGGCTCCCTCGAGATTTTAATTTGATTCAGCTTCCTTTATATGGAATCCACATATGCGACCAATCCAAGGCAAAATAACCGTTTAGTTTTGCCGACCAGTCTCTGCTTAGAACAATCCCATAAGCGTATGGTATGTTGGCCACCATGATATCAATAAATTGGAACACTTTATCATTTGAAGACAGGCAGACTAGGACATCCTCCATTTCCCCAATTACTTTCACATTTTTCCTATCCAACTAAACAACGCTCCAAGTGGATTGCTTAGGCTACCCGTTTATCCTTTTACAAACTGATATTGGAATAATGTTAACTGATGCCCCTGAGTCTACCAGGAAATCATGTATGTTGTGATTAAAAATTTCAAAAGTGAGGAGGAAAGGTGGATTCTTGTTCTTAGACTTACCCCCAATGCTTGTTTCCCTTCTTCTTCTTCCTTGGGTTGATTGTCAATGGGAAGCCTCTCCTTTGATGCTTCAAGTGCTTTCAAAAGTTTTTCTTTTTGCTGTGGCACCTTACACATTTCAAACAATGAGATATTCACCCTTGTCTTCTTTATATCTTCCACAATATCGTAATCCATCTGTGTTTCGGTTGGATGTGGCTTATCAGCATTCATTTTTTCTTCATGGGGCTTGGAATACGTATCATTATGCCTAGGATCTTGGCTGGTAATGGTGAATTTGGGAATCTTATCAGCTGAGGAATTATTTTGAAATTTCTTAACATTTTTTTGCAGCCTTTTAATCTTTGGGAGCATGAGACTGTCTTCTTTCACCAACCCTTGGATTCTTGTTGTTACATTTGCTTCCATGACGTCCTTCTACTCCCAATTTCTTTCCTCCATGGCATCGAATAATGAGATAGAGTTCCACAGAACCATGGTCTCATCCTCTTGTTCTTTTGTTGACGTATTACTGTCTTTTCTTTCCTCGTCTCCATCTTCTGTTAATTTAGAGTCCAACAGCTAGTTCATCACTAACGTCATCGATTTTATCCATTGAGGACAGTTCTTTTCAGAGTGAGGTTGTTGGTGGAAACTACAAAAATTGTCCATTCCTACCTCTATTAAATTCATAGATGTCGAATTGTGTGGAGGAGGTTGGGATTGATTGTTGTCCTCCTGTTTCTTGTAATAGGGCTTGTAGAATTTTTGGGCTTCCTTTTCTTTCTCCAAGTCTATGATTCTGTTAGAAATTTTCTGCATCATTTTTTCCATACTTTCAAAATCTGGTGATTGCTCTTCCTTAGGCTTGGTAAACAACAAGGCTTTCCTTCCCACACTTTTCTCTCCCGATCGTTCTGGATAATCTTCAATACTTTCCCTTTCAGCCTCTACTTTCTCTGCCTCCTCATAGGTCTCTGCTAAAGTGGGATTGGCCTTAATTTTGGAAAACATGGCCAACTCGGGTCCCAAAGCTGAGGTATAATACTCAATCAGGATTTTATCTGTAGGCCTGTCATCTTCAGAAAAATTCTTGAGATATGCTGCAAACCTTTGAGTGAAACTGTGCACCTTTTCCTTTCTCTCTTTCTTCAAGGTGCATAGTCCTTTCATAATAGTTGCATGAGTCTTCTGGGTTGCATACTTACTTCTAAAAATCCTCTCGAAGGTATCCCAATCAGGGATAGAGTTCATAGGCAAACCAAAGTACCACGATGCCGTAGCTCCTTTAAGGGTGTGCAGGAAGAGTATGCAAACTACATCTTCATATTCCCCAGCCCTTAACCCTTATATTGCCAAATAGAAACTTTGCAAGTGGTTGTCTACTAGTATCTTTTCACTTGGGTCGAATTTGGGCAGCATCTTTTCAAAGGCTTGAGGTAAATCATGTAATGGAGGTGTTAGGTTTAAAGGTGATCTGGCTCTCCAGGCAGGTGGTGGATTCGGTGGGTTGGGTGGTTGATTTGCGTTTACGCTTGCCATGAGTCTGGGCGGAGAGTGAGGAGGTGAGCGAAAAGGAGTGTGAGCAGGAGAACTGTGAGGAGTATCCGGGACCTCTTGATTCAGAGGTAGTACAAATTCCTTTAGGGCTATTTCTACAAGTTCTTCCCAATCCTCAACCACCACTGAGTCTTCCAATATAGGATGATCCTTCCTTTTATATTCTCTTCTGGGAAATTCAGGGATGATTGGAAATCCTACAATATTTTTCACATATGCCCTAGTGTGTCTTCTCATATTATTAACAACTTCGTTGTCAACAGAATACAAATGTTCTCTACCCTCTTCTTCCAGAATTGGATTAGGAAACACACTGGCTTCTGAACTGTTACCGATGGAATAGTTTCGAGAAAATGGGTTTCCTCGGCCAGCCATGCACTAGTGGCCCTCCTTCTAGCACCAGAAACTGTTGAGGCCTGGAAATTCACAGGCAACAACAGCAAGGGATTCTCCCTAGTCAATGTTCCCAATTATCCCGTGACTGTTCGGTGTAGGAAATCCATCCGGTTTGCGGTCTGGCTACCGTAGGTCAACTAACAAAAGGTTTTACCGGTTGCGGCCCGGTCCACCATATGTATTTTTGATTTAAAGTATGATATGCAAGTGCCTACCTAAATGCAGATTTGATAAAGAATGTCGGGAGTATTCACAAAGTGATGCATAGGTTCTTACCTCTCGTCTTAGAACTCGAAGGCATTTAAATCACATACATTTCAGAATATAAATTACTAACTAAACTATCTCTAGAGAGCTAGATATTAATTCATGAGTAATACGACACTGTCCACGTGTTATGGCAAATCACAGATAGCTGTTGTTATGACCAAAACATATAAACATGAATAAAAGTATACATGATAAGATAACTCATCAATAGTTAAAAAGTCCCATTACTCATAGTGGAAAAACATCACAGAATGCATTGGAGAACATTCAGATGAGAACATAGGTTCAAAAATTTAGAACATCCTCACAGTCAATGAAACATAGTCGTAAACGAAATAGTTCCCATTCAACATCGTTCATTTAATCACATTGAGACATTCCACATAGCACTTTCTCCAACAGGTAAAATTTGCAATTTCTGGTTGTAAAATGAAATAGTTCCTCTTACAAGCGATAGTTTACAAGTTTTCTCTAGGGGAAAAATCCCCTGCCGGTTCTAACTTTCAAATATTTAAACTAAACAATTAACCGCTTGGGCTTCCCCCAAATGTGTGACCTTTCGGTCCCTCATAGCGTTTCATATCCCTATTTTTTATCTTTTCTGTGCGCACTCATGATTCGCTGAGTAACCGACAGACCTTTCAGGTTTGTGCCTTTGTTGCTATTGATTTTTCCTTCTACTTCACTTGCCCTACTGGCGATCCTGCCGGTTTCGATTCGTCCTTTTGTCAAAACTACCCAACTCCCTTCTTCCACGATAGTTTGAACAGTCTCTTGAGTCCACCTGCAATTAAACGACGTGCATCATTCATTAGGAGTGCATTCTTAATAACGCCAAATTATATCAACCAAAATGGATAAGCATCAAGAGAGGCCATGTACTGCATTACTGTTATGAGAACTTTAACAAGTGCCGGCACTACTATCTTGTCCATACACAAGTTCAAAAACCTCACCAACGACGGAAAATAAAACTCATCGGCGACTCACAACACTAACATCGGCAGGGTAGACTTACTTAAAGCTGCATAAGCGGGTCTTAACAAGCGACGGGCACCGCGAAACCATTTAAGCCTATCGGAGTCGGAAGACTTATGACCTAAAATGTGGGCAGGAAAGCTTCTAGTTGGAAATCGAAAAGACATCGATGTCAGAAGACAAGTGATTTGCACAACCGCAACGGCGAAAGAAAAAAGACTATAGACACGCGACTAAAAACCACTTACATTTCGGATACTTAGCCGCTTTGGGAGCCGCAACGACGGAAGATAAACACACAACCACCTCCGATCAAAACATACTTTGACGCTCGATCAATTAAAATGCTAAGCGTTTGAAACAAATTTTAAAATTTAGCAACGGTCGAAAACCTTGTTTTACCTCCGAAACAATGGCTTTCCAGAGAACAATTGGTCCGATTCGTTTTGACTAGTGAGAAGAAAACAAAACAGACCCCAAAATCCATGACCCACAGCCATTACAACTATAAGTAATTTCTAAAAACAGGACGAGAGTTAATCTTCAAAATAATCCGAAACTAAAGCATGACCCAAAAATTCATGGATCCAAATGATTCAAAACAACATTAAAATCATGAGGGGGACCAAAATTTGAAAAAATTTGGGGAAAACAGTTGTAGCTGCAACAAGTAGTTATAAAGGTTTGAACCTTCATTGTAATAGTTGGGATGGATAATGAATAAAAGATAGTTTTTTATCCACTCTCACATGTTTATATTTTTTTAGATGTTGTAAATGAATCAAAGTTTATTGGCTACATAATTTTTGCGCATTGAGGAAGGGTATTCTTTTTTTTTGTAAGTTAGCATTCACATTATATCATGCAAAGAAAAATTCAGAAAAATACAAAGTAGTGGGGCCTCCCATTATGGGAAAAAAACCAAGAATATGAGTTTTCAGACCTCTCCAAAGTAGAAAACAACCTATTGTCAGTATAAAATTTGCATGACTATGGTAAATATTGGTCATGTTCAAGTCCAAAGACACAAAAAGGATATTGGATTCCATAAAACTAAAACCTAACTAGGTTCAAAACTAAAAAAGAAGAAATTGATTAGAACAAAGATAAACTCTACTTGATAGGTGGACTATTCCATGACTGAGACATGGGAGCAATGGTATTGACCTTGGATTTAACATCTCCCAGGTGTTCACACTTGGATCCTATTGTGCCATCTTTAGAGTAGGTAGCATCGTGCACCATCTTATCTTTTGTCGTGCATTTGGTTTCATGCTTAACATTGTCAGTTATCTCCTTAACCTCTAGGTCACTCTTACCATCTGGATTTTCCTCAAAAATACCATGTAGGTGTGTATCAGTCGCTATGGTTGTATGCATGGGAAAGGGAAAATGATAGAGAGTGGAAATATCCACAAACCAGTCCAAGATAGCCTGAACTATATCCTAGAGCTTAAGAATGTAGGCCTTTCTATCCTCTTCCGCTTCCTTGAGGTCATTATGATGGAGGTGTTACAGCTGCAACAATTTCCCAAAATTCCAACAAAATTTAGGACCCTCCTTTTGCTTTGGTTAGCTTGATTTTATGCTTTGATTTGGTTAGGGAACTTTCAGAAAGAGTTTCTCATGCTGAATTGGTTTACCACCTGTTTACATCTCCCTCTAACGCTAGAATTTTTCCCTTTTTTATCAAGCCTTATCGTTATTTTTGAATACCTTTGAAGCCACTCTAAATCAGAAGTTTGTTTAATTGACTTTCCCACCGCCGTTGTGGATGAATTTTGGCTTTACGTCGAAAGGTGTGGCTATTTCCTTGTCCGCCATTGTGGATGAACTTTTGCTTTTGGTTTCCGCCGTTACGGATGGGTTTTCACTTTCCTTCCGATTTATGTGTTTTGGTTGTCTTTTGGCTTTGTATCGGAGCCTTTTATCATCGCTCTCTCCGCCGTTGCGGATGGGGTTGAGTTTGGAGGTCCCGACGTGGCGGATGGGAAAAGCGTTAGGCTTTCGACGTATAGTCATTTGGTTTCCGGTTTGAGTTTTACGGATGATGTTTATGTTATGAGTGTCCGCCGTTGCGGAAGAGTTCAAGCTTTTGGCTTCTGACCCAAAAGGCCTCCGACGTCTGACCATTAGTTTTTTGGTGGGCCTTGCCTATCATTGCAGAGGGTTTTATGCAATGGCTTTTCACCGTTGCGGAAGGAACATCGCTTTGCCTCCCGATCCGGAGTTATTTCCCGTCCGATCCGTTAAGTTTCTCACGTGCGGGCCATATCTATATATTCACGGGGAGGCAAGGTATTATTCTATCGTATTTTTCTAACTGTCGCGCCCATCATTGTCGTGCTGTCGCCCAGTTCATCGTTTGCGGTACCCTCAGTACAGGTGTCTCCACCACGAGGCTTTCCAGACCTCTCCGCGTCGGATACGTCAGTGCCAGGTAGGTTTATTTACCTTCTCCCGTTCCTTTTGAAGCATGTGTTAAGGATTGATGCGGTTAGTCTTAGTTACAGGGGTTTCTTTGCCCTGTTAGGTGTGTGCGTATATAATAAGAGGGGGGGAGGGGTTATTTTGACTGTTAGCACTGGCATTTTTGACCTACGGAGCAATTTTTCGCTCGCGGCTGTTGGTGCGCAGCCTTGCGCGCGGTGGGTGGGGGGTTTGGTGCAGGCGGCCGTTACGCTGCCTGCACCAAACTGCCCTATATATGATAATGAGGTGCAGGGGGAGGTTATGTTGTGTTTTTTTTGTAAGCTTTTTGTAATTCCTCCTTTCGTTCAAGGTTCATATTGCCCATTTTTCTTGAACCCCATCCTGTGTTGCTCACGTCGTCCCGCGCAGTCCCTTTGGGCTCGGTTGTTAGAAACCCTAGTCGGTTAGAAGGGATATGCCACTGTTGTGGTTTGTTAGCTGGGAATCGCATGGGTAGCGTTTTATAGTAGGATGACAATAATACCCGCAGAGAGTGAAATGTGTAGTCGGCTTAATGCAAATTTTCTCCCACGAACTGCATGTTTCCTTGTTGATTCTAGTCTGGCTAGGCTATTCATTGTTAAAATGTTTGTTATTATAAAACACAGGAGACTCTCACAAGCATACTGCATATAACTACTCTCAATTATCTCCTTTGTTGATATACACAGACTAAACTGCTGAACACTGGACATTGCATTTTAATGGTCCTGATGGTTAAGGTATTTTTTAGGCTATACATGCATGCATTTGATTCACCACTTGCTATCACATTAAACACATGAAAATGGCACATTGCATATGGATGTAGTTTGTTGCAGTCTAGAAGATGGTTGATGAAATGATTTAATATCATACAAAAATGCTTTGTATCATGCTAAGATATAGACGAGATCACTAAATAATGTGCATTTGGTTGTAATAGTCCTGTTAGTCAGTCCAGTCAGGTTATGCAAGCTTATATCTTAGTTTCATCAACTAGTTGCTGTCATGGTACACATAGAAAGAATAAAATGCTGCACAGTGTCTTGTGAATGTCTGCAACTTGAATTCCTAAATGTTACAATGTTATACATGGAAGGAATAATTCGAATCCACCATGTCTAAGAGGTAGAATAAGAAGGCCCCTATGGTCGAAGAAGAAACAGAAGTAGAGGTTGTCACAAAGACCGAGTACATATATGAAGACACTCAATGTGTTTCTGGAGTTGAACCTGAGTACAAATGGGGTGAAATATATAGATTGATTTCCTGCAGGGAGGTTCCCGACATGGGCCTCGAAGAAGAATCCATCTATGCTAACATAGAGAAATATTCTCTCATGAAAGTTGCCACCAGACCAGAGTTGTTTCCATGCTCTGAGGTAATTTGCTGGATTCTGCCCTGAGTAGACACCACTACAATGATCATGGGAAATGTCGAAGGATAGGGCTATGCTGCATTTAGCCCTGGATATGTGGCATTGGCTTATCACCTACCAGAAGCCCAGGTTTTCTTGTCAGATGATTGGCTGAAAAGTAGCAGAATGGACTTGGTGGAAACTCTTAAGAGAATGATGTTGCAGGGAAAGCATTATCGACACAGACCGACCAGCGAGTATGATACAACGAGCTTGAGGGCTCCCTACAAATTCATAGCCTTGATGCTCAACAGAATATTTGGGAGAGCTCATGGCAGACTCTTCAAACTTGAATGGATACCAATTATTTTTCATGTGGCAACCCAAGGCACAGTCTTCAATTGGGCCAGCATGGTGTCCAGTAGTCTTTCTTCTTGCTTGACCTCAGCCTTGGAGGGAGATTCCAAGAAAAGATCAGAATTTTACATGAGTTCAATATTAATAGACTGCATATTGTGCAACCAGGATTTCCCCAGTCTCAGGTGCATCAGTCTCAGGTGCATCTGGGACAGGGAAAGGATGCCCGTTTATGCCACTTACAGACCATTGTGGTCTCACCAGTACCATAGCCATTACAGAGAAGTATGTGAACACTTCATTATGCCTCTATACACACTCATTTTCCGGAAGGAGTGTGACTATATGTCGGAAGAATCTATGCAAGTGATAGGAGAATATTCGGATTATTTCTTAACTAAAAATGCCATGTACTTCCGGATGTTTAGAGGATCAAGAACACCTTCATTGCTGCCCAAATATGCAACGGATTACATAGTCCACAAGGAGGCAATCAGACAAGTGTTCATTGATGGAATAGGCAGTTTTCTGTTCGAACACAAGAAGACTGCCTACCCTCCTTTGCCATTCAGGCTAGGAAGCTACAAATTCACCAAGGTGAAACAAGCTGCTGAATTCATAGAGGAATTGGAGAAGTTCCATTTTGGGGAGATGCCCTACCGCAGAAATGATACCCAAGGCAAGGTTATTGAGCATTGCAAAGAACACAAGGTGCACTTCGAGTATACCCACCATTTCGATAAAGACGAATCTGTCTTCAAAAATGCCCCAAAAATGACAATGCTAATGAGAAGATTCAAGAAAAATATCACCACCAAAGGTGGGAAGGGGGATGACCAGGAAAGGGATGAAGAAGAAGCAAAAAAGAGAAATGAAGAAGCCCAGAGGTTGGAAAAAGAAGCTGCAGAAAGGCTTCATACAGAAGAAGAAAGAAGAGTTGCTCAGGAAGCAGCCGAGAAAGCAGAGGAAGCAAAGAGAAAGCTAGATGAAGAGCTTCAAAGGCAAGAAGCTGAGAGGATAAAATTGACACAATAGTTAGCTTCTGAAACAGTAGTGGGGTAGGCTCAGGAGGTGGAGAACCCTGAGGTTCAGACTGCTCAAGTACCTGCTACCAGCATACCCATGGTTCCCACGCTCAGGCTGGTCCCTTTTGTGCAGGAAAAAGGAAAGGAAATCCCAGATTTCAACACTGTATATTATGATAGGGCAACAAAATGAATAATAAAGAGGACATAAAAGAAAGTTGAGGTAGAAGGTCTACCTGGTAAAATGATAACAGATACTGCTATTATGCTAGGGACAGACCTAGACCCAAGATTCACCCTGAGAGCCGGATCTGCCTTTCTTCATGCCTCAGAGGACAATGTAGACAAGATCATGAAGGACTTAGAACAGTCCAAGAAATCCTCTGCTTAGTTGAAAGATACACTGAGGCATGAGAGAGAAGAGAGCAACAGGTTGAAGCGGAAATTTGAACACTTACAGAGGTAAATGAAGACTGCTGAGGCTGAGTTGCAGACCCTACATGAAGAGAGACAGGCTTAGGAAACTACACAAGAATGACTTGAGCAAGTGCAAACAGAATGCAAAGATCTAAAGACAGAGAAGGGTCAGCTACTGACAAAGGTGGAGGAGCTAGAAGACCAGCTGAAGATCCTCCTGCAAGCAAATGATATGCACACTCAAGAACTGAGAAAGGAACATCAGGAGCAGATCTCTTCTTTGACCACTTCTTTGGAAGTATCCAGAGAATAGCAATTCGATCTTCATCCTCTCAAGAAGCATGTATTGACCCAGAAAACTAAGATGCTGCAGCTGCAGACTGCTGTTGAAAAAGAAAGGTGTAAAGTGCTGCAGATCGACGGCCGATTGGAGGAGATCCTGGAAACTACATCCTTCTTTGTGGACAGGTCCCAGGACATCCTAGAGGTCCTGATTGTATGAATGTCAAGGTTGGAGAACAACGAGGAAAACCTAGCAGAGATACCGACAAAAGACCAGCAGGCCCTCAAACGGGACTATAACCTAGTGGAGTTTACTATAAATACTGCTGAAGACTTCAAGAAGGTAGTAAAGAAGACAAGGGGATTATGCACCAAATTCTTCAGAAGACTTCTCAATACATACAACCAGTGCCAGATAAAAGCAAAGGAGAGGCTTGAAGTTTTCCCAGATCACGATGCCTTTGTGGAGCTATTGCAGAAGAGATTCCAGGAGGAAGAAGCTAAGGTGCAGGATATCAAAGCCATGGATGATCTGATCTTGAGAAGACAAGTAGATCACCCAGCCATCTGTGTACTACTTCTGGAATATCAGCTTCGATTGAGTATGCCCAATTTCAAGGCTATCAAGAAACAAGCTAAGAAATTTGAGATAAATATCCAGTTTTTAGAACCTTGTACTTTTGAAGGCATCGCTAATGAGGCTGTAGCATGGAGGAAGTTTTTGGACAGACAAGTGGGGCCCTCCTCGTGAGGGATTAGTCACCTTTGTATTTTGTAACTATTTTGTAAAGCATTTAATAAAAGTGAAACGTTGGGAGATGAGAGGTTGGAAATCCCAAAGGTCACTTTGGGCAGCCCAATAGTCTGACCCTTTTTGTATAAATGTAAAATACTTAGAAGAAAGAGGGGCTTTTTCCCAGTAAGACTGGTGAAGACATATTGTAAGAATAACTATTTCCTTTTGCAATAGAAAATTACAGTTTTCCTATTGGAGAAAGCTTAGTGGAATATTCAAATGTTGTGCTATGGATTTGTTCAAGAGGAACTATTTCGTTTTCAGCTTTATGTCCATTAACTGTGAGACCGTTCTAACTCATGGAACCTATGTTCTTGTATGAATGTTTTCCAGTTTATTTCATGAATATTTCCACTATGATTAATGTATGCTTCTTATGAAACAATTGGCTATCTAATTGTTGAAATATCTTTACTCTTTCATGTGCTATAGAGAAAAATATCAGCTATCTGTAATTTCTGTTTATAATACATGAATAATCCACATTACTCATAAATAAATCATATTCTGGCTCCCCGGGGATAGTTGGATAGTTAGGTAGTTAGATGGAGAGTTAGTTTGTTTCATTCTTGCATATGTGATGCAGATGCTTGTGAGCCTAAGACGAGAGGTAAGAACCTGTGCATCACATTTTGACGCTCCCTGCATCCTCATCATCCTGCATTGTTAGTTAGGCATTTGCATTTGCATACATTAAGTCAAAAATACAAAAAACTCGGTGGACCAGGCCGCAACTGGTAAAACCTTTGTTTTGTTACTTTGACCTACGGTAGCCGGACCGCAAACTGGACGGATTCCCTATATCAAATAGTCAACGGGCTAGTTGGGAATGTTGATTGGGGAGAATCCTTTACTGTTGTCACCTGCGAATTTCCAGGCCCCAACAGGAGGATAAGGGAGTTTTTCATCACTGCTAATTGCCCTAGAAGACCCATATTAGCTCTATTTTGGTTGGGAATGTTGCTTCCATGAAATTTCTTTCCTCTTCGACTATGTTGATCCATGTTGTTGACACCCTCCAAGACCACTGCAAGCTTCTAGTTTGTCCAGCATAAATGGATAACAATATATCCATGGTGTCAAGGAGAGACGAGCACTAGGAGCGGAGATGAAATGTGCCTAAGAAAATGGGTGTGGGCCATTAAATGACTAGTGCTAGGATTGACGTAAGAGTTAAACCAAACGAGTTAGCTGGTCATGTTGAGCCTTGTTGTGAGGAGAGGAATTAATGGCATGAGTTGTTGGCTCTTGCACTGTTGGGATTATTATTAATCCTTCCTTTAACCAAATATTTTATTTTTCCATTTTTCCTAGCTTAGGAGGTCTTCATCACTCCACTAGTGCATGGGGGACACACCTATGGGACATGTGCCATTTAGCATGCTTGTTTCCATTAGTTTAGGTGCCCTAGGGACAAATCCCTATAATTTAGGAACCCACTCTGAGTGCTACCAGTAGTCTCCAGTAGTTGACTCTAATAGGTATTTAGTTAAGTCTAGTTATGATAGTATTCCCATTAGTTAGATCACTCTAGTGACATGAATCAAGAAAATTTTGTGTTGCCTCCAATATTTCCCATCTCATACCCAAAAAGTATTGCATGATTGTATTAGTTTGAACCATTGTTGCAACCATAGTATCAGAGATGGAAAACGATTACAATATCGGATTTGTACTTTATTTAGTTTTTACAATTTCTCAGTTATCTACTTAAGGAAACTATGATTTGCAGTGATATCAATCCATCACTTTATGCTATATATCATTATAAATCATAGATAGTAAAACCCATGTTTTCTCTTATGCCAATGGGTTTCTCTTCTCGAAATTGTTTCGATGGGAAAGAAGATAACTTAATATGTGTTTTTTATGAATATAAGGAGCAAATTTACAGAATTTCCAATTCTCACAAGGCAATTAGATATGTCTTCTCTTCTAAAAAAAATTTGGTACCATGTTAAAATATCATGATCCATTCATGGTATTTGATACCATCTTAAAGCTTCAACTAAGCTATACAAGGACCATGACATGATATCTAACATCATTTATAAGGGTGCTCACACAAAGTTAAAGGAACCTTTTGATGCATTTTTTTTCCTTGCAAATACAAAATGTGTATACATTCTTTGGCACTAGCATTGGAGGAGCCCAAGCCTCATAGGTTAGTTTAAAAGTAAGTAAATGCACACGCCATTTGTGAACAAAAGCATGTGTATTTCCTTACTTTTAACACTACAATAGATAAACATCCCTCTAGTGCCATAAACACATGGTGAACATGCAGGAATCCACATGCAATCCACATGTAGTGAGCTACAACTAAGCCAAAATGAGACATTAACATAAATGCTAGTGTCGCTAACATTTTATGTTTGATAACTAATGCTATATTGGACATAGCATTAATGTATGGTTTCTTTGTTACGATATCTCAATGTTATTTTAAACCTAAATTGAAACATATGAAAATGAAAATAGCCTTGATCTTAGGCCAAATAAGACCTTAATGTTTACTATTGGTTAGAAAAAATGTTATAAACATTTGATAACGAAAACTTAAAATAATATTTAAAAATATTTGTGTTTTCATACGTATTAATTAAAATGATGAGAAGTCGATTCTTAAAGTCCCTACCATTCTGAAAGACAGATACTAATAAATTGTTCTTAGCTAGAAAGTAACATCACGATAATAATTCTAAACAATTCTAAATATGATAATATAAACATTATACTTATTTCATTTTATAAATAACTTGTTCGAGCGATGAAATAGTTAAGTAATGATAATTCTAGACATAACAATATAAAAACTATTATGTAAGAGGTTAGGTCAACCTAAATTAACAAGGGATATGAATAATGTAATTGTAAAATAGGGAGAGTATTGTTGGTTAAGTATTTATAACAAATAAAGATTTTAAGAGAACTAAATCCAAAGGATGGTGATTTTTGAAAGAGTTTATTGAAGCATATTTGAAACAATATGTCTAGTGGTTTAGACAAACCTTTTCAAAGTGGAATAATTGTAATGTTTTTATTTATTATTTTTTATAATTAATGTAAAAAACTTCTAAATAGATAAATTGATTTTATTTATCAAACATTTGTATCTAATAATAAATAAAACTTAGCTAAGTTATATCAAATCATAAATTTAGAAAACTTAGATAGATTAGGTGAATCTCCATACATTCTAAAATAAATTGTAATAACTCGAAAATATTAAAAATAAATATAATTTAACCAAATTGCATCTCTCACTCTAAGAAGCTAATCAATTACTAAGTATATCACAACTGTTTAAAAATTATAGACATAGAGAAATATAAACTTACACCTAAGTAAAGCATGGATTTGTAATTGGCTCTTGAATAACATGTTTTTTTTTAATAGAGGGTTCATTACTAGTCCCTTCCTTGAGGATGGAAGGGACTCTATGAATTAGCTTGCCTCCAATTCAATTAATCTGCACCAATACCAAAACATATTTTAAACATTTCTCTTAAGTTTATGTTCAGAGTATTTTATTCAACGAATCAAAGTACATATTCTATTTTCTCTACCAATCATCTTATTTGTCCAGATATTGAGTCAAAGTTTTCATTGTCTAGATTAAAGTATAGCCTAACTATAATATTATTCAATGATTTTTTTATGAAATAGATTAATTCTAGGAATTATTCAAGTATTACCTCTAATATTAAATGTTAGAATGATACTTCTACTTCGTTACGTTGTGTTGGTAAATGGTCACCGCGTTAGGGATGCTATGTGGTAGTGTGCCTTATGGATGATATCTGGCATTTTTATTGACTTAATAATCTACCAGGTGCATGATTAGTTGGTCTTGGCATAATCTACCAGGTTCCTCTTTATGCACGTTGTCTTCATGCATGAACTGTGGTATCTTCTTGTTGTCGACATAATGTTTAGCTATGAAGTTCAGTCGGCTTGTGAAATTTGGCTTGCACAACATCACAACCAAGGTTCTGAGTCATGTGCAAACCACCTTGATCTAGATTCATTAGCAATTCTTACTTATAGTTATTCTAGAGATAGCATGAAATAAGAGAAGAATTTGAGACATATACTAGAGAAATATCTCTAGAGTATATTTCCATTATTGTACATATTGAGAAAAAACCGGTACAATGATGATGATGATGATGATGGTAAACGTCCACTCAAACCAAACTTTGGTCTATCGGACCCAAAGAAATGAATTATTGAGTTTGTTTTAAAATTGTAGCTCACATTAATGTTGGCTTATCTTGACTAATTCCCCAATATATGACATTGTGCCAAGTGTAACTCCAAGTAGTGGCCATAATGAGGTGAAGTGAACCTAAATGGACCATGAAGTGGTTAGGCTAGTAAATAAGTGTGAAAGGAACCATCATGAGGGTGCTAGAGGTGGTTTAGTGGCTTGATTTTGGACAATTAATGAACAAATTGACCAAATCCTCAAGAAAGTGCACCCATACTCCTTAAAACATGGAAACAAAATAACTACACCATAAATGTAGCATAGAGGGGTGCATTGACTCCATAGAATAATTAAATGAGTGGGTAAGTGGAAAAATAATATTTTATGGCATAAACACTAGTCTAAGTGGGTCAAATGTGGACAAACTAGGATCCAAGACACTAGACTAGGAACTAGAGCCATTTTCACATGGAACAAATTATACTAAACACTTGGAACCTTATGCAAGATTATTAACCAAGTTATAGATCGGAAATATGTTACAACACCCCCCCTTAAGACAAAATGTTTGTGAGCAATTAGAAACAAGGATTATGGTCACCGTTTACATTATTAATCCATATGAACTAAGGAAAGAGGAAAAACCACATGGGGAAAATCCTCCCTAAAAAATGGACATCAAAGAGAAACCAAAATATTTATACACTCCAAATTAAATGAGTATGTCTAAAGGAGTATTCTTCTTGGGAAGAAGTGGAATGTGCTCAACCAACTTAGGAATGTGGATAGTTGCATGATGAATCCTGGGACAATGTAGAACAACTGAAATGCATTGATAGTAAAGTGAAGACTACTCTTCAGACTTGAGGATATGTGGCATCTGATAAGACTAGAAATTCAAGACTGGTTCGACCAGAAGATGGGAGAATTTGCTGAGACAGAGAACCAGAACCTGAAACTGACGACGGATAAGTGGCTGGAAAGGTACATACACGATGGCCCACACGAGTACTTTTTATCTGAATTTCCCATCATCCTATATGAGTGGTTGGCATGATTTACCTATCGTAAGACAAATTTCCAAGGAGGTGAGCCAATGTCCTGGACCCCTGAATTAACCCAGGAGTTGCAGCAAACTGATAAGAGAGAATCATGGGCTATTGAATTCTTATTGGATAGTATATTAGAAGGATATATCACTGAGTTTGTAGTCAATACTACCAAATCCTACAATGAAGCAGACAAGGACTTCTTCAACGGACCAAGAGGTAGATTCTTATTGTCATTGCAATTGTCAATTATGATGCTTGTCTATGAAAAAGGCATACTCAAAATTCACCTTGAGTAGTATACCTTTGATGTGTAGAGGTTGTGGATACCGTGACGAAAGGGGGGGAAACGAATTGAAGGATAAGGGGTAGATGGGTGCAAGTTTCGACAAGACTGTGAGGGAAGTCGAGGAAAAAAATGGTCTTAGGAGGTGAGGAGAAAGGTTTCAACAAGAGAAGGGGTAGAGGATAGGGGAAGGTTCTGTTGCCATCGAAACGCAAGACCATGAAGGAAGACCACACGGGATGAAGTGACCCTACAAGAGGACAACCAGACTACACCCAGGATAGAAGTAAGATCAACCCCCAACAGCAACGTTACCACGCCTCTGCACACTACTCTGCATTCAGGAAGAAACACAAGTTCCATGTCGACTTTCCCGACGTGCCAGCAGCATTCTAGTAGTAGATCAACTTCTGTAGGAATAAAGCCCAGGATGGCGGGATACAACACGAATTTACCTTTGTTCCATGGAAATTGGACTGACAATCCTGAGAAGTATTGGTTTCTATGTGAGGCAGTATGGACTGTCAGGAAAACTAAAGATGATGATGTCAAGAAGGGCCAATTGGCAACCACTCTTCGGGGTCATGTGCTGGATTGGTACATGAAATTTACACAAGTTCCTATGGGGAACCATGCAAAGACATTGGAGGAAATCAGGAAACGACATGATTGAAGAATTCAGAAAACCAAAGTCTGAAGCACAGTACATTACAGAGTTGAAGGAGATTAAGAAATTTCCTAATGAAACTATATGGGATTTTGAACAAATATTCAAGACATCAATGGCGAGGTTCAGTTTCGAGATGAGTGATTTCCAGCATCAATAATGGTTCATCATAGCACTGGTATCTTATATGAGACAACCACTGATGGAATAGAAGATTGCGACACAGAGCGAGGCTCTCTAGATCGCAATGAAGTTGGAAGCTTCACCCAGTGGAGAAAGTGCACAACTAGCAAACTTGACACTTCAGTTGCAAGATATAAAGAAAGGTAAAGAGCATCGCAAAGATCCTTGGTGCACTTGGTGTTGTGCAAATGGACAAACCAAAGATACTTGCCCCGATTTCTGAAATTATTTGTTATCAGGAGCACCGAACCCATTGAGTTTTGGCAGTGTACCATGGTTCCTCATTTCTCAAGTATATGGGAATCGACATGAAGAATGTGGATACATGCAGAAGATGGTAACGAAGCCAGAAAACCTATACTACTCATTTTTTTGATCTGTTGGGCATGAAAATAAAGACTGTCACACATATGGCCTACTTCAAGAAAGAACATATGGCTTGTACTACGTAAAGGGAGAAGTAAATCCATTGCAACCACAGGTGGTACGCCCACCACCCCCATTGCAGTATGTACCACCACCATAGATGCAGTTTATACCACCACAACATTAAATGCAGTATAATCAAATGTAAATGGCTCTGCGACAACCATAGTACGTTCAGTCAACACACTATGTCCAGCAATAGCCAAATCCCCCGCAGCAGCAGTTGACTTAGCTGTAGTACCAGCAACAAGGAGGATTCCATGGAGGATCTAAGGACGAGAAGGAGGCTTTGGTCAAGGAGGAAGATGAGTTCGTGGACCTATCCAATGTTATAATTGTGGTGTATTGGGTCACTATCAGAGGGACTGCACACAGTTACAATGCTCCTGTACGTATTGTACCACGATTGATCGTAGTGTTGAGAACCGTCCATGACTGATTGTAATATGGTATGCAAGAAATATTCCTCAGTTGCAGAATTAGAACCAGTTGCAGAATCAAAATCAACTACAGAACCAGAATCAATTGCAGAACCAGTTGCCAAACTAGAATCAAGTGAAAAATCGAGGTCAGAACCAAATTCCAATTCAAAACCAAAGTGCAACTTAGAACGTAAATCAACTGATGAATCCTCTGTTGAACCAGAATCAAGGGTAGACAGTTGCGATGATCTCAATGGAGCCCAAAACAAAATATGTCGATGTCCTTGTCGTTATTCATGGAGGTACGATGACCGGAGAAGATATCCCTCATCCACAAATTCGGTTGGCTGGGAAGAAGAAGGTATAGTTCGATATCGATGCTAAGAAGGAGACAATATTTGAAGCTTGCGATCTGATTGAAAGGAATATCGGTAAGTCACCTATTTATGAAATTCCCAATCCTTTTGATTCTTCATTGGAGGCAGGACCATCATGGTAGCATGGTACCTTGCGGATTTTATTTGAGAGTTTCTTGTCACTGGAAAGGGATCTCGATGCTCTTACCGAGATGGAGAACTTGTTGCACCGACCAACTAAGGGGAGGAATGGTTCTGTAGTGAATTCATTGCATATGAAAAAGACAGGCAAAGAGATGCACATGAACATTCAAATTGGGGACTATGAAGTAGATTCAGTTATTTTGGATCTAGGATCAGATGTGGATATTCTAACAAAAAAAATATGGCAGAAGATGGGGAGACCGACATTGGGATGGTCTCCAGTGTAGCTCCGATTGTCTAATCAAGCCAAGGTACAACCAATTGGGCGCTTATTACACCTGGTAGTGGATGTCGAGGGCATGAATACTTATGTTGACTTTGATGTGATTGAAGTCGTTGATGGAGGATCCTATCCCGCATTATTGGGGATTGGATGGGCCAATAATAGTATGGCAGTAATCAACTTTAAGAAGCAGATGATGACCTTTGAGAATCAGGACATCAGAGTCATCACTCCAATGGATCCAAATGAAGGGCAATGATATATTGAGCCAGTAAAGGATGAAGTTGTCAAAGGACGGGATCATGCGTATAATATATTAGAAGATTACATCCATCCGACTGCTAATGGATAACTTGGGTGGCGCAGTGCTAGCTCAGCGTCTTCTGACTTAGATGACACTATATAAAATTGGCAGAACTGGTTGCATGAGGTATCCATGAGGAATTCCGGTCTCATTACGCAGTCATTGTGTCATGTCGCAACTGACACTATAAAGTTATCGATATATGAAGGATTACCAGAGATTTCTGTGTTCTTATTGGACTTCGAAGAGAAGGTTTCAGAACCACAGTGGATTTTGGAATTGGACAAAGCACTGAAGGCTACCCCATTGCGATGGTGGGAGACTCATAATAAGATGATCACTGGCTAGTTGCAGTGTCGTAGATTGATGACAACCCAATTTGGAGATGCGGAGGTATACCACGATGGGTAGTACGACAGAAGGAATAGTCATGGTGATTATCTGATCGAATGTCAGACCTTATGGGTAAAGGGACCAAAGGATGAGTGGGTCCATGCATTTGTTCACACATTGGAGGAAGTACCGTGATCTTGGTACGTATCCGTTGAGTTGCGCAGGGAAATTACCACTTGGGAGGAACTGACATTTTTTTTCACTCATACCTTCAGCTTCACAAATGCCAATCCAGATGTCGATAATGCACTATAGCTCATTTGCAATGTGGTGCTGAACGTGGTTCCAGTCGCATATCCTATAGATACGCATGTGGATTGCCACATGTAGTCGATGATGGAATGTTATACATGTCTGGAATACCTAAGGAAGATGATGAGGTACAAAACATCAATATCCCAGAAACAAAGGGGAGTCGGGATGTCACAACACTAGATGTACCAATGGACCCCATGAATCAGCCATTGAAGATAAGAAAATTCAACATTGGGATAGAGGAGAACCAAAAATTTGCAAGTGTTAGGGAATATTGGGATGAGGAGACTATGGAAAAGATCGCGAATCTATTACATGAATTTCAAGATCTTTTTCCGATGAAGTTCTCTGAAATGAAGGGGATACTAGGTGATTTAGGGGAGATGAAGATCCCATTAAAGCTAGATGCGAAATTGGTAAGGTAGAGGTCATATCACTTAAATATGCGATACAAGGAGAAGGTCAAAGCTGAACTTGATAGAACGTTGGATGCTAGAATAATTGAGCCAGTTGAAGAATCAGAATGGATTAGTCCTATGGTGGTCCAAGACAAGAAAACAGGTGAATTTCATATTTATGTCAATCTGATAAAAGTGAATGATGCATGTATGCATGATCCATTTCTGACACCATTCACAAATGAAGTGCTAGAAGGAGTAGGTGGTCAGGAGATGTATTCTTTTACAGATGTGCTTTCTGGTTATCACCATATTAAGATTGCGAAGGAAGATCGACATAAAACCACATTTGTTACTGAATGGGTCTGCTTTCAGTACATTGTGATGCCATTTGGGATGAAGAATGCACCTGCGATATTCTCCCAGGTTGTTGTCGCTGCGTTCAAAAATTTTATTCAAAAATTTCCATAAGTCTATATGGATGACTGGATAGTGTACGGTCTAAGTAATGATCATCTAGAAAATCTATGGCTGATGCTGGAGAGATGTCAACAGCATCAGATCTCACTAAATTCTAAGAAGTGTATTTTCTGCGCACCTTTTGGGATGTTGTTGGGTCACATTGTTTGCAAGAAATGACTGTTAGTTGACCCTACAAATATTGTGCTTGTTTTGAGCTTGCTGCCGCCTACAAAAGTGAAATGCTTAGAGAGGCGTTGGGGCACACTGGGTATTATCACAAGTTCATAAGAAGTTATGTTGCGATTACAACCCTGTTGAGGCCTCGGGTGAGTATACGGCTGAAAAGGATCCAAGGATCACAACATATGATAAAAACCCAGCCAAAGGATTCAGGAAATCCTATGCAAGTATTACCCTATCCTCAAGATGTTTGGTGTGGTTAACACCCACGGATATTTGGCCTCTACTGGCACTCTCTAAGTCAATGAGTTTAGATCTTGGAAGGATCTGTCTTCCTATGAAGGAAAAATGGATTGATGAGGGAAATAAAAGGAAAATGTAATCTAAATGTAAAAGGAAATCTAATCTAGATCTACATTGCTCTAAGAGAGGTATTTGGTTTGTTCATAAATCAACCTAAGATGTAAGAGAGATAATCATTTAATCAAATTAACAAAATGTAAACAAGATCATTTACTTATCATTTAACTCACAATTAATTAATGAAAATTAAGTAACAACAACTTAAAAATAACACATTCAAGGTCAACCTGCATTTAAGTATGTCAATTAAAAAATTAACATATATGTTATCTAATTTCCTGTGTAATTACTTGCAGAAATAGACAAAGATTTCAACAGAATAAACTCCTTAAAACTTTATCAGTACATAGATCACTAACAAAGAGAAATCAAGGTTGTGAATAAATGCATTCATTAATTGCAAAGGACTAACAGTAATATTGATCCATCTGAAACAGGAAAAATTAGAATTCATTAAGGAAACTTCATGAAATAAATAACAAGAGATATGAAAGGATATCATTACTGTATTAAATTAAGTTTGCAAAAAATTACAAAAAACTCAAGTAAACAGAGGTATCTTTAGTCTCTTGTCCAGATTTTTCCCTTCCAAAAGTCTCCCTTACATGTGTAACCCACCCTTTGAATAATTATTACAAGGAGTAGATTCCCATCAAATTGGGATCGAAAAATATAAATAAAGCTAATATCCAAGTAAATCCCGCCATATGTTCCAAATCCCTAACAATTCCTCAATGTTGGGATAGTTAGCTAGTTCGAAACCAAGTTGAGTATCACATTTATAATTTTCCATTTCGTTTTTAGATAACTTATGTCAGATGCAGATGTAAATGTGGATCTTTCCCTCAATAGCGAAAGGTTGTCGGATTAGCTGATCCACATCTTCAATGGTGATATGATCAAGTCCCTAGATCTTCTCCTTTGCTTCATCTCATCGACGTTCAACCTGGTTGATCATCAGTCTTGGAAGACATGCATCCTCAATGAGACCTACTGTGGGAAAAACCAATGTCTCCATAATATTGTCAACAACATACCACCTTCTCCCACACATGGCCTATGCTTTCTTGATAGTATTTTCAACCATCTCATTCAAATCGAGCCAAGGATGCAAAACAGTTCCGACCTTTTTCAACTGAAAACTGCTGAGGATGATAATGTTTTCTGGATTGTCCTTCATATATCTTTGCCAATCCATAATGTCATGATAAGCCTTGGAATATTGCTCTCTCTTTTCTACCTGATCTTCAAGGACAACATACATATGACCAAATTCAATATGAGTTTCATAAATATCACTCAAAGTCTAGAGCAAGTCAGTTATTAACTCATAATGCTCTTGATTTGTTTTGATAGCCAATTCTATAAATTCCTCTTGTGAAAACTTGGAGAATGAAGAGGAAGGTGCACTTGCAGTGGCATCTTCGCAATGCTTTTCAAGTGAGGCTATCCTCTGTGTAAAGGTTGCATTTTTAGTCTTCTCGTTTTGAAGCTCAACCTGAAGAGAAGCACTTTTGACCTGTAGCTCATTATACGTATCCTCAGATGTCTTCACAAGATCAGCAACATGAGCCTCATGTTCCCTTCTAGTATTTTCAAGCTCTTCCTTAAGCTTTCTTATATCTTCTTTTCTCCTATCAAACTCCATGTTCAAGGTGTAAACAACATGGAAGTTGGCACCTATGAATGCACCCAAATTAGCAGCTGTATCTGTTGCATCTACCTGTGGGTCAGCGGACTGCTGAGTCTATACTATTTTATCAGTGACAGATACATCCATACCACTTTGATCCTTAGTCTTCTTTTTTCCCTTTTTAACCACTAGTTTATCATACTTTCTATAATAATAATCCCCAAGAGAGATGACAATGTATTCATCAAACTCAACTCTTGGCTCAATAGATGCAGAAGTCCCAATCACTGTGGATACCAAGGAGGATGTCTGAGTGATGATAGGAGGGGGCATGGGCATAGTAATGTGAGTGGTGGAAGGGAAAATGTTTTGAACATCGGCTACCTCAGAGGTTGGAGAGAAGAGTGGGGTTGAAATTTCAGAGGATGGGAAGTGGATGTTGACAGCCGAGAGTGGTGAGGAAGGCATCACGATATTTTCAGGACTAGATGATGATGACAGAGTAACTGAGGGTAGGTGTAGAGGAATATTAAAAAATGGTGCTTTTGTAGTGGCATATTGCAGCAGGGGGTTTGCACAAAAGCAGATGTGATAGATACAAATGTAGAGGTTAAAGCATCATATAGGTGAGATAGTGTTGGTGATAGGGCTGCTCCAGTAGGAAAGGTAGAAAAAGTATGAATGGATGAAAGGAGCAATGCTGAAGATGAGGAGATAGAAACATAAGTAGATTGTGAAACTGTAGGGACAGGGATAAAATATTTCTTACTATCACCATTGAAAAAATCTATGAATGGTTGCAAATATTGATCCACTTCTTCAGTGATAGGCGTGGAGGCTATTACTTCTTCTTCTAAGTCAGAATCAACCAAATTTATAGTAGGATTTGGAGAGGAAGAACCCTACATCTTCAGTCTTTTAAATGGATTTTATTCAGCCATTTCTTGATCATCATTTGGTTGAGTGACTACAGCAGTCACATGGATATCAACAACTAACTAAGTGTCCAATATAGAGGTGTTGGAGCAGAGTCCCGCAGCTACAGAAGAAGCTGCCATTTTGGCGGATAGACAGTTTTGGTGAGGACGAAGAGATAAGGTAAAGCTACGATGTCATAGCATGTCTCTAGCTGCAGAGAAGAGTTGAAAACTGTGACTGTTGGGACAGAGAAGTCAAGGAAGACGACAATACCTGAGCGGCCGAGAAGAGAGAGCTCAACCACTGCATTGAAGGGAGCGGCGGAGACAGGAGGGATCAACTACCCTCATAAAGGAAAAGGAGCAATGAGGACGAGGTATTGAATACGAAGGACAGAAGAAGGGAAGCGGTGCATAGTACCCATGGTAGCCGCTGGGAAGCATGGAAGACTGCAGAGAGCAGTGGTGTGACGAAAAGCGGCTACCCCAAGTACAGATATGTCGACTATCACTAGTTAGGGTTTTGGGTTACTGTTGGAACAGTCCCACAGTGTTGTAATGGCGAGACCTTCGGGCCGCCTATAAAGGGATGTATTTTGTATTGTAAAAGGTTGGCATTTTGGGCATTTCAAGCCATCCAGCTAGTCAGATTATCGGTAGCTATTCAGACATTAGTGAGTCTGAGAGTCCAGTAGTCTGTTAGCTCACTGTATTTTGTATTGTAACAATCCGTAGGGATTGACAGAGAGAGAGAGAGAGAGTGAGAGTATATTGTAAGAAGGCAATATACAGAATAGATATAAGAGAGAAGGGCTGCAGGCTGTGTGCGGATTTACCCAGAAGATCTCTAGCTGCATATGCGGTGCAGCAGAACTGTGTACCTCTCTCAAGTTATAATATAGAAACACAGTTCTATGGACGTAACTTCTACCCTGGAAGTGTACCACGTAAAATTAGATTGTTATGTGATTGATTCATGTGATTGTATTATTTGTTATATCTGTCACTCATTACATGAACTTTGCTTATAGTAAATGTATGTATGTGTTATTTAGTTCACAGTAGTATAGAAAGATAAATGTAAGTTGAAGTCTTTAAGTATTCTGTATAAGAGTTTCTCCATGTTTCACTTAAGAAAGTTAAGAGTTGCAGTGTAAAACAGCCTTGTGTGTTGAGTCCTGTAAGTTGAACACCAGTACGCTAAGTACACTGAGTTGCAGCGGTAGGATATCGCAGGGAGGCGATATCACACTATCAGAGGAGCTGTGGTGTGCGGTACCGCAGGTTGAGGATTGAGCGTAGGAGAGAGTTACGTGTTTCCCAGGACGCGGCAATGCGATAAAGGTTAGAGTCATCGCGAGTTAGAGGAAACTGCGCATCGCAGAGAGAGAGGTCTCGCGGGTTGAGAAGGACTACGAGACACACTCAAGACGCCATACAGAACCTGGTCGAGACACTTGAGTCTTTGTCCAACCCATTAGGATCACTTCGGGTGAGACTTCAGGCCGCTCCACGGCCTATTGCCGAAAGGGCCAGTGAGCTAGGGATGTTGTTGGTAGAATATAGTAAACCTGGGTCTGCCCAGCGCACCAACAAATGGTTTCGTTGCCGGTTTTGAACAAACTGAGCACTGATGTTCTGGTGGTGTCCTACTAGAGACGAACTCAAGGAGTGGGTTTGGTCTAAGGAGAAAGAGATTGCCGAACACAAGAATAAGAGTCCTAGACTGAGTACAGAGGATTGGTTACAAAAACATATCGTTACAGACCTGCATGCGATATTTTTTGCGACCTTTGGAAACGAGCTTTACGACTGGTTATCAAAGTTGACTGATACGAGCATATTCAAGAAGAAAAGATACATTGTCTGGACACTAGAGCTGATTCAGACTGTGAAGAAACTTGATAATCCCATTATGAGGATAGTAGACTTCTGGCTTGAGAGTGTGCTAGAAGGCTTCATCACAGAGTTTGCAGTTGAACAGAGAAAAAGCTTCAGCGAGGCTGAGCGGTACTTCTTCAAAGGATATCACGGTAAGTACCTAAACTATTTAAACTTGTCCATTAAGATGTTATTACATGAAAAAGGAACAATGGATCTAGTTTCAGATGAATAAGTAAAGATAGTAATGTCACAAGAGTTTGAAAGTGATTTTGATGACATTGGACGTACACGTAGTGGAAAGAAATACACAGTAGATTTCAGCTCTCCCATATTTGAAGACAGTTCAGATAATACTAGACAACAAAGTCACAGTACCACAGAAAGAACAGAAGGGGGTATCCCTTACCACCCTTATACCCCACAGAAATAGATCGGGACTCAGAACAATCCCGTAGGAACGCCATCTAGTAGCTCCCAGACAGTACATACTACCGCTACATCACCTCCACCTACACCAACGAGTGGTAGTAACACAACAAATCAACATCCACCACGTAGGAATAGAACGGGGGATGATATGAAGCTACCTATCTTTAAGGGTACAGGGGCAGAGGACCCAAAGAAGCATTGGTTTCTATGTGAAGCCGTGTGGACCATTAAATCTATCAATGATGATAATAGTAAACTTGTACAGTTTGTCACCACACTTAGAGAACGAGCCTTAACATGGTATATGAAGTATACCTCAGTGGTACCCAGAACACTTGTCCAGGTCAGGACCGCCATGATTAAAGAGTTTAAGAAACCTATGTCTGAGTCACAGTGCATTAGAGAGCTCAAAGACGTCAAACAGTTACCTACAGAGTCAGTGTGGGACTTCAATCAGAAATTTAAAGCCCTTATAGACCAAGTCAGCTTTGAGTTTGCGCCGGAGCAGCATAAGGAATGGTTTATTGCAGCACTTCTCCCTCACATCAGACTACCATTAATGCAGCAAAAACTCCAGATGCAGGACGACGTGTTGGAGATGGCGATGAAACTAGAGGCTTCACCTCTAGCTGAAACCAACACAGGTATGACAAATCTGCAAAACCAGTTAGCTAATCTCACAATACAGATGCATGAGCTTAAGAAAGGGAAAGAGGTTGTGCAAGACATATGGTGCGTAAAGTGTAAAGCACAAGGCCATACTAAAGATAATTGTTTAGTATTTGTAGAATATATAGCAACTGGGGCTCCTAACCCCTTACCACAGACCCAAGGGCCGTGGTGTGAAATATGCAAAACACGAGGACACCTACCTCACCAGTGCCCTCTACTTCAGAAGTACGTACAGACACCTAAGAACTTATACTGTGCCTTCTACAAGTCTTTAGGCCATGATGAACACGATTGCCGAGCCTATGATCTCATGGTCAAGAGCAAGCAAGACTTGTACAGAGTCCAATTAGAAAAACAGGGTCCAAGAGTAGGACCATTGTATAATGAGGCTCATGTTGGCCGTGGAGGAGGATTCAGAGGACGAGGAGGATTCAGAGGCTTTGGCCAGGGAGAAGGCTTTGGTCATGGTCGCGGACCAGTCACTTGTTACAACTGTGGAGTTCTAGGACATTATGCTAGGGACTGTCAGAGCCCTACCTCCACATGTAACTATTGCAAATCTTATGATCACGCTATAGAAGACTGTCCTACCTTGATAGCTAAGATCAGAGAACCTAAGCCAGCAGTACACTAGAACATCCAACTTATTGCTGCTGAGCAGGAAGAACTAGAACCAAGAGTCAACATTATGACTCGCAGCGGTGCTTCCACCAATGGGACATCACAGGTTACTGAAAATACCACAGGTCAGGAGTGGGTGCATAAAGCTCCTAACAAAGCAACACCACTTGACCTACAGAAGAATAAACAAACATTTCAGGAAGCTAAGAATTTCTTTGATGACCCTATGCAATCAGGACCGTAGGTACCGCTGTCTAGAGGCGTACTGCAGCAAGCACCTTGTGGCGTTAGCCCTATACAGATATCGCAGGCTACCACATCGGGCATATGCGATGAGGACGAGTTGGAAGGAAGTGTACAATCCTTCCTGCAGAGTTGTTTAAAACTCGTGAGAAATGAGCAAGCTATCGGAGAACTTCAGCGCATCATAGATCAGTGTCAACCATATTCTTCCGTGAGCAGTGCACAGCGTGCTGTTCATAGTATTATGGGACATACAAGAACAGGAAGAGAGATGCGACTCATAGCATAGGTTGGAGAATTTGAAATGGACGAGGTGATCCTAGATCTAGGATCAGAGGTAAATGTTCTAACTAAGTAGACATGGGAACATATGGGTAGCCCTAAGTTAGTCAGATCACCTATCCATATTAGATTAGCTAATCAACAGTGGGTATCACCCCTGGGACGATTATCGCAGGTGCTATTTGACATTGATGGAGTTCGCAGCTCTGCGGACTTTGAAGTTATAGAAATCATTGGCGATAGTAGACCATATCCAGCACTACTAGGCATTGATTGGGCAATCGGTAACATGGCCGTTATCGACTGAAAGAGAAGACAAATGACCTTTGAAGATGCGCAGATCCGGGTCATCGCACCGTTAGATCCTCTTCAAGGTCCTAGATACATTGAACCTATCCGAGCAGATGAAGAGGCACGTAACATAGAGATTCTCTATCAGATGACTACGAACGAGAGAGACTACATCAATCCAACCGCAGAAGGGAACACTAGTTGGCAATGTGACAACTCATGCGCATCGGATTCGGATGTTGGTCTAGAGAACTGGCAGAACAGACTTTACGAAGTCTCAGCACGTAGATGTGCGTACATGACTAGGTCACTGCGATGGATTGGTACAGAGATCAGTGAGATTCCATCATTTCATGGTCTAACAGATATCCAGGACTTTCTCATGCAGTTTGAACAACAAATTCCTCACGAGCACAGGATCGCAACTATGGACCTTGCAGTACAAGCCACACCTGCAAGATGGTGGTATGCACATAAAGAGAATATCGCATCATGGGATGATCTTAAGAGATTGATGGAGATCAGATTCTCTACCAACAGAGAGTATGTCCAGTAGAGATACACAAGAGAAAGTGACCCTAAGTCACATATTCAGACATGTGAACAGAATTGGTTGGACATTCCCAAGGATGAATGGGTTCACCGATTCATTCACACTTTGGACCCAGTTCCACGGAACTGGTACACAGAGACTGAATTGCGCAAGGGAACGACTACATGGCCACTTCTAATAGACAACTTTCTACTTACCTTTGCTTTTGAATCTGAGTATACAAATGTTGATAAGTCCCTAGATGTAATAAAGATTAAGATATTTGAGGATTGTACCCTACCAGTACATACTCAAACCGAGTGGGCCATCCAGTTAGAAGATGCGCTCAAGTGCTATAACTTCGAAGTATAACCAGAGGATGAGGATGAGGATCCTCAAAACATCAACATTCCGGAGTCAGAAGGGACTCGCGATGTCGATGGACCGAAGCTACAAATTCCAGCAATCACAGATCCGATCAAGATTAAAAAGATCAATATTGGTACAGACGCAGAACCAAAGTTTGCCTCTATTGGAGACTATTGGACTGATGAAACAGTCGGACAGATTGCAGAATTGCTACATAACTATCAGGACCTATTTCCCACCAAGTTCACAGAGATGAAGGGAATAGTCAGAGACCTGGGAGTAATGAGGATACCATTGAAAGAGGATGCTAGACCAGTCAAGCAGCGTCCATATAGATTAAATCCGCGCTACAAAGAAAAAGTTAAGGATGAGATCGATACGATGCTAGCAACAGACATCATTGAGGTCGTAGAAGAGAGCGAATGGGTTAGTCCCATGGTTGTACAAGAAAACAAAACCAAAGGAGACATTAGGATCTGTGTCGACTTGCGTAAACTCAACGAAGCATCGCTTCATGACCCATTTCCGACACCTTTCACTGATGAAGTACTAGACAATGTGGGAGGACAAGAGGTCTATGCCTTCACTGATGGATTTTCAGGCTATCACCAGATCAGAATCCACCCAGAAGATCGACATAAGACCACTTTTGCAACAGAATGGGGCTCATTCCAGTATACGGTAATTCCCTTTGGTCTTAAGAATGCACCAGCTATCTTTTCTAGAGTAGTAGTTGCTATATTTAAAGAATACATCCATAAATTCGTAGAAGTTTATTTTGATGATTGGACTGTATTTGGATTAATTGACAAGCACATAGGAGATTTAAGACTGATTTTAGATAAATGTAGGCAGTACCGGATTTCTCTAAACTTGAAAAAATGTATATTCTGTGCGTCATTTGGTATTTTGTTGGGTCACATTGTCTGCAAGCAAGGCTTGATGGTAGATCCCGCAAAGATTGTCATCATTGTAAATATTCCAGCACCCAACTCAGTCAAACAATTGAGGACAGTACTTGGTCATACCAGGTACTATAGAAAATTCATCAAAGGATACGCAAAGATTACAGCACCAATGGGAAAACTGTTAAAGAAATATGTAAAATTCCTATGGAATGAGGAATGCCAGCAGAGTCTAAACACACTTAAAGAGAAGATGGTTACAACACCCATCTTAGTATTTCCAGACTGGAATAAGTCATTTCATGTACATGTTGATGCATCTGGCATCGCACTAGGGGTTGTTTCAACACAACTAGGAGAAGGAGGTATCGATCATCCTATCGCATACTCCAGCAGAAAGCTATCGACAGTAGAAAAGAACTACACCACGACAGAAAGAGAAGGCTTAGCTATGGTGTACGCGCTACAGAAGTTCAGGAACTACCTGGTGGGTGCCTCGTTCAAGATGTTTACTGACCATTCCGCATTGAAGTATCTGGTCAATAAGCCAGTGTTAGGGGGAAGAATCTGCAGATGGTTACTCCTCTTTCAGGAGTATGATTTTGAAATCATTGTCAAACCAGGAATATTGAACGCCGGACCTGATCATCTATCGCGAATAGACTTAGGAGAAGAGTCAAGTAATCTAGAGGAAAATTTGCCAGATGCGCAGTTGTTCTCTATCCAGATCACAGATGAGTACTATGCTGATATCATTCACTTTCTCACTACAGGAAGGGCACCTGAGGAGTTTACCAAGCATCAAAAGAGGCAGTTGGTTGTTAAAGTAGCAGACTTCACCCTGATCGCAAGACAGTTATACACGTTGGGTCTAGATGAAGTCTTGCGCAGATGTGTGATGCCGCATGAAAAAGAGGCTATTATCGGAGAAGCTACAATAGGAGAAGCCCGCTGGTAGTGGCTCGGGGACGAGCCACAAGTAAGTGTTAGGGGACTGTTGGATCAGAGTCCCGCAACTACAGGAGAAGCTGCCATTTTTGTGGATAGAAAGTTTTGGCGAGGATGAAGAGATAAGGTAAAGCTACGACGCCGTAGCATGTCTCTAGCTGCAGAGCAGAGACGGAAACCATGACTGTTGGGATAAAGAATTCAAGGAAGACGACAGTACCTGAGCGGCCGAGAAGAGAGAACTCAACCACTGCATTGAAGGAAGCGGAGAAGACAGGAGGGCTCAGCTACCCTCATAAAGGAAAAGGAGCAACGAGGCCGAGGTATTGAAGACGAAGGACAGAAGAAGGGAAGCGGTGCATAGTACCCATGGTCATCACCAGGAAGCATGGAAGACTGCAGAGAGCAGTGGTGTGACGGAAAGCGGCTACCCCAAGTACAGATATGCTAAATGTCACTAGTTAGGGTTTTGGGTTACTGTTGGGACAGGCCCACAGTGTTGTAATGGCGAGACCTTCGGGCCGCCTATAAAGGGATGTATTTTGTATTGTAAAAGGTTGGCATTTTGGGCATTTTAAGCCATCCAGCTAGTCAGATTATCGGTAGATATTCAGACATTAGAGAGTCTGAGAGTCCAGTAGTCTATTAGCTCACTGTATTTTGTATTGTAACAATCCGCAGGGATTGACAGAGAGAGAGAGAGAATGAGAGTATATTGTAGGAAGGCAATATAGAGAAGAGATCTAAGAGAGAAGGGCTCCAGGCTGTGTGCGGAGTTACCCAGAAGATCTCTAGGTGCATATGCGATGCAGCAGAACTGTGTACCTCTCTCAAGTTATAATATAGAAACACAGTTTTGTGGACGTAACTTCTAGCCTGGAAGTGAACCACGTAAAATCAGATTGTTATGTGATTGATTCATGTGATTGTATTTAATTGTTATATCTGTCACTCATTACATGAACTTTGCTTACAGTAAATGTATGTATGTGTTATTCAGTTCACAGCAGTATAGAAAGATAAATGCAATTTGAAGTCTTTAAGTATTCTGTATAAGAGTTTGTCCATGTTTCACTTAAGACAGTTAAGAGTTGCAGTGTAAAACAGCCTTGTGTGTTGAGTCCTGTAAGTTGAACACCAGTACGCCAAGTACGCTGAGCCGCAGCGGTAGGATATCACAGGGAGGCGATATCGCACTATCAGAGGCGCTGTGGTGCGCGGTACCGCAGGTTGAGGATTGAGCGTAGGAGAGAGTTATGTGTTGCCCAGGATGCGGCGATGCGATAAAGGTTAGAGTCATCGTGAGTAAGATGAAACTACGCATCGTAGAGAGAGAGGTCTCACGGGTTGAGAAGGACTGCGAGACGCACTCAGGATGCCATACAGAACCTGGTTGAGACACTTGAGTCTTTGGCCAACCCATTAGGATCACTTCGGATGAGACTTCAGGCCGCTCCGCAGTCTATTGCAGAAAGGGCCAGTGAGCTAGGGGTGTTGTTGGTACAATATAATAAACCCGAGTCTGCCCAGCGCACCAACAAGAGGTCATCATTGCTAGCTTCTATTTTGACTATTTTGAGGTATGCATCAAGGCTTTCACCTGTTGAGTAATTGTTGCCTTTGGAAGGTCTCCCATTAGACGTTTTCCTTCATCCCCATCAGGATGGGTTGCCACTGATGGAACTTTTGTTTCTTGGGCTTCCTTTTCTTCTATGTCCTTTGTCATTTTCTCCAAGAGGTCCATCTGCATTGCTCTGTAACTTTGAATCCTGTCTTTAAGTTCCTTTTGATGCGATAAGATTTGACGTCTGTAAGATGTGATGAACTTAAAGAGAGGATTCATCATAACTTCCTTTAAGTTCCTTTTGATGAAATTTGCGGGTTGCGGGATGACACTCTATACTTACAAAAATGCTCCCACATTTCGTATTCCGCAAATTGTGGGATGCAGATTACGGGATGGAAAAATCGCAAATAATAAACTTCAAGCTCCCATAATCCACATTGCGGGTTGCGAGATGAAACAATTTTTGTAAAAGATAGTCTTCCACAACTCACAAAAAGCACACAAATCATACATAAATTCCAACATTCAACTAAGTTAAATCGAAGAAACCCATGATAAATGTTATGGGGACCCCAAAACAACTTCACGAATTCAGAGCAGTTACCTTTGTATGTGTAATTGGGACTCCTGTTTTTGAGATAACATGGGATATTTTGTACCTACAACAAGCCCCTATGGAGAATTTATTAAAGAAAGATGTCGCATTTGCATGGAGTCAAGAGTGTCAAGGGACTTTCGACACGCTGAAGGCCAAGATGGCTTCCGCACCGATCCTCATTTTCCCCGATTGGAACAAAGAGTTCCATGTTCACGTGGATGCATCATATGTTGCGCTAGGAGTGCTGGTCACGCAACCTGGAGAAGGAGATCTTGATCACACAATTGCATTCTCTAGTCAGAAGTTGTCATTTGTAGAAAAAAACTATACCACCATAGAGAGAGAGAAGGCCTAGCGATGGTATATGCACTACAAAAGTTTTGGCATTACCTATTAGGTGGTCATTTCAAGATGTTTACTGACCATTCTTCTTTTAATTACCTAGTTAATAAGCCCGTGTTGGTGGGGAAGATATGCTGCTGGATACTTTTCTTTCAAGAGTTTGATTTTGAGATAATTGTGAAGTCGGGTCGCTTAAATACGGGCCCTGATCATCTATCCGGAATAGGGATAGGCGAAGAGCCAAAAAATATTGAATATGGATTGCCAGATACGCAGCTATTCATAGTTGACATGGAAGATGATTATTATGATCAAATAATTCAGTTTCTAGCGACACAAATCGCACCAAAGGATTTCACAACAAGTCAGAAGAAACGGTTGGTAGTGAAGGCTTCGGATTTCCAATTGATTGCTAGACAACTATATAAACTAGGACCAAATGAGATTTTACAGTGATGTGTCCTACCACATGAGCATGGGAAAATTCTGGTAGAGGCACATGTAGGAGTTGTTGGGGGACACTATGGAGGATGAGCTACTGTAAGAAAGGTGTTTCACGCAGGGCTCTAGTGGCCCACTCTACATAATGATGCGACAAACTATGTGCGAACTTGTGATGTCTGTCAACGAACTAGAAAGCCATCAAGAAGGGATGAGATGTCGTTGGTACCTCAGGTGACATTGCATCCATTTGATAAATGGGTTGTGGATTTTGTGGGACCGATCAACCCACCTGGGAAGCGGACTGGTGAATGGTACATAATTATAGCGACAAAATGTCTCACAAGATGGGTGGAGGTCATGCCAGTTGTAGATAGAACCGCTGCGACAACATCGAGGTTCTTGTTTGATAACATTGTAACGCGGTTTGGATTCCCAAGGATATTGATGAGAGACTAGGGAAGTTACTTCATCAATCGCATGGTAAGGGCACTAATGGAGGTGTTGGGGATACAAAACAAGAAAAGTACCCCATATCATCCATAAGCGAATGGAACAGTAGACGCATTCAACAAGGTATTGGAGCACACACTTACAAAGGTATGTAATGCATGTCTGATGATTGGCACCTGAATATTCTAGCAGTAGTGTGGGCATATCGCACCACTTGCAAGAGATTGACAGGACAGACTTCGTTTAAGTTGGTGTGTGGGAAAGAGGCAGTCATGCCTTTGGAGTACATTGTCTCGAGTTTGCGCATTGCAAAATGATAGGCATAAACGATGAAGCAACACTAGAGGAGCGAGTGGAGTAGCTGGTACAGCTTGAGGACGAACACTTTGTCACAGGATTCCACCAGTGTATTGAGAAGGATCAGCAAAAAACTTGGCATGATTGCCATATAAAGAATAGACAGTTTCAGCAAGGAGATTTGTTTATGTTGTACGACAGCAAGTTCATGAAGAATCTAGAATCAACAGCGGATTCGGGTAGATAATGCATGATTTGGTCATGATGAATGCATTGATTTAGTAATGATGAAGTATGATTTGTATTGGCGCTATAAAAAGGGAGCTCAATGCTATCAGAAGACATCATTGTGAAAGAGTCGAGTCGAGTTGCAACATTACATAGTTGTAGAGAAAATTGCTAAGTGCGTTTGAGCAGATTAAGTAAGTTGCTAAGTCCAGAAAGGGTGAGTAACCAAGATTCTGTAGAGATTTCCAGTGAGCGATATTCACCAATGAGACTAGTAACAATTGTGGAAAAAGTCACTAGTATGCAACTCATCTCATCCTTAGTGCCGAAGGGGAAAAGAAAGGGGAAGAAGGCTAGCTCTTCGGTGCCATATAAAAGACAGAACAAAATGTCTACAATAGAAGGTATTGTGCAGATAGGGCCATCCATCTCTGGAGTAGTGGATTCAACAGTTCGAACAGGGGGGTATGTTGCAGAAATCCATGGGTATATACCTCCTAGTCGGCCTGGGGAAAAGGCCCACGAAGAACCAGAGATACCAGATACGGATGTTGACGATACCACAAGGGATGGTATGTACTTTTGATATTGTGTCTGCACTGATGCAGATGAAATATGAAGATCAATACTTGCTCACTTTAAAAGATGTTGAAAATGAACCGTATATTCCAATGGTAGCAATAGAAGGTGGGCCAATAGTGTGCATCCTACATGACTGGGCGCGCAGAATCGATAGATCATGATTGCTTAGGTTGATCAACATGCCACACTTTGGGTGACCAATTGAAGTAAATGCATGGGTGAAGCAGCTTCTCGCATGCTTCCACGACGGGTTCTTATGGTTGGATACACCAGTTGAAGTCACGGTGGGGTTGATTTAAGAGATAACGGGGCTACCCAAGGATGGGCCATACCCCTCACAATATTTATGTGGTAAAGATAATGACAAGAAGTTGGAAGCGACACTGAAGAAGTGCTATGCTCTAGAGTGCGATGGGAGGGCATACCACATTGATAGTATCAATAACCGCATGGTACGTATTGGCGCAAGGATTTTGACCAGTAAAGTGGTCAGGAAGAACTGCCCGGTTCAATGTAAATCTAGGGTGGTCGCATGTGCTAAGTTGTGTGCGCAAGGCATACAAACGAACTGGTCCCTTTTTCTTATGAACCAATTAGCGGAGGATGCAGTGGTAGCGAAGGCGGTTGAAAGACCATTCACATACAACTGGCTCCTCATTTTGATCGGGTTAGTGGCATGGATGGAGCTAGATGATTACTAGTGCCTCAATGTCAAATAAATAGAGGTATGCAAGGGCGCGAGATATCAGAATTTATGGTGGGTAAGAGAAGCAGAGAGATTGATAGACTGTTCGATCCAATTTTGGATCTACTAGGAAGTGCTACATGTGACAGTGGTAAAAATTCCAACACTAATAGTGGAAGCCGCAATAAAATATCAAAGGATTGTGCGGTTCGCAATCAGACCCCATTCTATTCACATTTAAGCGCGATGAGACACCGACAAGCAATGGTTTCCAATGCGGTACAAGGTGTCTGATGCAGAGCTAGAGGCAATGATTAATGATTGGCCCGCGGAATGGCGAGAACCAGTCAGTATAGAAGAAGTCTGGACGGGACCACCGGCGGATGCATCTGATGATCGTGTGCACAAAGATGACCAACAATCTGATGAAGAATAGTTGACGGAGACACCTACTAACCCAAACGCGCAGTGCATATTCAACGAACTGAGAATAAAGTTGAGATGCATGGACCAGGCTGCGAGCAGTAGCACCATGTCAGCAATGGAGGAACTGTTAAACCAAATCATCAGGGCCTTCAATGATGCAATTGATGCGGTAGCAAAGGAAATGAAGAAATTGGCACAAGATGGATTTGTAGAGGTAAGAACCAAACTGGATTATGTATATGATATTGTTTCCAAAAGAGCACTAGAAAGTGCGACTGTGCAGGAACTCATGCATTAGAGGGAATTTCAATTTAAAATGGGCCTTCCAAAAATAATACAAATTCCATGTCAACATGTATTAGCCAATCAAAATGCTTTAAAATTAAAAAATGGAGCACCTCTTAAACAATTTTTAATATGAATTTGGGGATAGGTATCATAAAAAAAACTATTTTTTTGTTCGTATTTTTGACATATCTCCCTGTGTTTATACTCAAATTTCGATCGGGAGAACTCGTTGGATGCAGAATTAAATTCCGCATCCAACAAGTACCCACTTGGCATACTTTTGATGGGCCCCGCTGCCCCAAAAACAAAAAATACCTGAAAATACGTGATGAGGACATTGCTGTCCTATATAAATTGGTGGGTGGTTTTAGGGTCTTGAAAATACCGCGAGAAATCTGTGTTTTTTCAAATTAGAAATTATTTTTTTGAAGTCCCAAAATATCGATTTATTCTTGCTCAAGACTTCTGATCACTTGATACTTTATATATATATATATATATATGGGGAAACGTACTGGTATATACTATGTTCGAATACGATATCGATCAAGCGGAGAGGAAATTCATGTATGACCAAATATCCGTTCCATTTATTTAGTGTTGTAAAGTAATAATCTTCGTTTCCAAGAAAACACGTTTTTAGATAGGTGGCTAGCTACTACTATTGAAGAGGTTCCTCCTACTTTCCCACTTTGACTGCTGTGGACGAAAAGAAACATAAAAAGTGTCAGTGCAAAATTTAAACACTAATTACATTCCTAATCAATATTGAAACAAATTTCTTTTTATAAATACTTATGGATTCTCTTTCGACACATCTCTGTTCATTATATAAATTATAACACTTTTTTATGTTCATTAAACTTTAAGGTGGACAATAATAATGAAGAGCCTTTTTTATTTCTAGGATTCATATATAAAATTGAATTCTTATTTAGGGTTGTCAATTATAAGGCTTCCATTCCTCATTAATTATATGCATAGGGTGGTCTAGACATTTTTTTGGACATGGTTCAAGATCAGCTACGAAAGAACCCAAGTAGTGCAAATTTATTTCTCTCCCTACAATGAGTCCAGTGGTGACATGTATTCTACGCTTGGCTTCTTGGGAGGTTATACCTATTGACTATGGCATAAGTATCTATTGCCTTTATTTTAACACATGACTGGATGCACTTTTCAATTGGTTTATCCTTTCCCCATGGCAGGTAAATTGTGAGAAATCAAAATCCATGCTATCTCAAGTCGAAAGCCCACCACCAAGAATGCTTGTGCTGAATGTCCATCACAAGACATCCCTCAACATCTATTTACGAATATAAATAATTGTAAGTATTAAAAACATTCAATCACTCATACATCGAGGCAAGGACTTGGTGCTTAGAATCCCTTCTTGTCCATTTAATTCTCGTGTGTTATTTTAGGTTATTTTCTTTTTTGCTAAAGTAGCTGTGGTATAAGAAAAATTGTGATTTATGTAAAGCCAATTAATTAACTTTATTAGCAATATATAAATTATTTATAATAGATAACAGAATAGTGGAAAAATTAAGATCTTAAAAGAAAATTAAAAAGAGAAAGAGTGAATTTTTAGAAGCTAAGAGGCATTACAGCGAGCACAATGGACATGAAAATATATTTCACTTGGATGAGGGAGAACATAGGTCTCATAGCATATATGATCCTCAAGTATATGGAGAGATACATTTGGTACAGAGTTTTAAATCATATTTAATCTAGTTTGAGCTTGAAGGTTGGATATATCACTTGCAAGGGAGGTAGATGATAAGGGGAAGTTATGACCTTTACAATTATTTCTCTTAGACATATTATTGGAGTATTCAATAGGCAGATAGGTGTCTTCTAGTTATTCATTGGTAATCTTAACCTCTCCTTTCAGTATACCTACTTGTGTTTTGAATTTGACTAGCTTGAAATCAACAATTATGTTTCTTGGCACATATATGTATCCTAGGTCACAGGAAATTTGTTAAATTGTGTTGAAATTCCCCTTCCTGTTGTTTGGAGAAAGTTGAATCATTTATATACCATTTTTTGTACTAATCCAGAGAGATATTTTGCGAAGGTTTCTGAGAAATGAGTGGTATATTAAGTGTGGAAATAAACCCAAAAGAATCAAAACTTCACAGGTTGAGAGATGCCCTCTTAAATCCTTTAATAAACATCTACACAGTGGTTAGTTTCCTATGCTTTGGTGATTCTAGGACAAAAAAAATTTAGACCTTAGGAAAATGTTGACGAGAATTCATAAAAGAGTAGATGTAGATGGCATGAGACAAGTGATTGTGTGCTTTACCAAGAAATTATAGATCTAAGGGGAAAATATAGCAGAGTTGGAAAATAACATGCAAGATAGTAGTTTTAGATTGGACCATGTGGAAAAGGGAATGGAAAAACATTACAACATGATCTTGGAAATTACTAAAGGGACTCATTCAAGAACATAGAATCCAAACTTTTCAAAGGGTTCAATAATGGACAATGGTAATAAAGTGGTCATAATGCAACATATAGACCTTACAATGGTTGATCATGATTAGCTCTAGATAGAGGGCACAAAGAAGAAATATTTTGCTCAAATGGAAGAATCCCACAATGTGCACCATTCCATTAAAATAGGACCATGTTTCATTTTTGTATCTTAATTTTTGGTGTCTTTGTTCACAAGTATAGTTCTGGTACCAACAAGCAAGCTTACAATTGAGCATTATATTGTTATTTAGTGAGGGATTATAGCTTATCATCTTCGGAGCCTTATATAATATTTTTTTTTATCTTTTTGTAATATTCAACTAATTTGGTACACCATAACCTCTTTATAATATATAAAAATACCCATTTGTGTAAAAAAAAATATTGATTATTAAATAACTATATTCTTATTCAATTTTTATATAAAATTAATTTCAAGATTAATAATAATGACAATATCAAATATCATATTTTTAGATTTTAATAGTAAAATTAATAACAATGAGATCATCAATTTAAAAGAAGTTAAAATGCTATAAAGGTTGTATAAATCCTAATTTCATCATTCAAAACAATGTTTTCAATACATGAGCTTAGAGAACAAAATCAATATTGTTAAAATTAAACAAATGGACATTATAACCTTTATTAGAACTAAGAAACACCTTGTAGTGAGACAATTTTTAAAACTTGTGATACATAAGAAATTGAGGGTGAGCATCATTTCCCTTTTAAAAGTGTTAGAAACATCTTTCAACCCTTTTCTTTACTTTGTTAGTATATTGTTGTTGGTACATATCCTTTGTAAGTAGTTCCATGAGTATATTCTATTAACCCACATTGATGGGGGGTAATAGTTGTTTAGAATAGACTTAGTATATAAGTACGTGTTGATGAAAATGAAGGCATCCACAAATTAATTATATTGAGCTTGTTCAGAGGAGGTATCCCCCTCGAAGTGGCATGCGATCAATAAATTCCTTCTTTGTTCTGCTATTTCTATTATGTCATGCATTTTCATTATTTATTGCAGGAGGTTTTTATCATTTGGTATCAGAGCACTTTCTTAGGCTCGCTAGGTGAAATTTCTGCCAAACTTTTTTTGCAGTGTCTTCCAAACGTTGTGGTTATTGCAGTAGTTCTTCTTCTTTGCATATGCATTGTTCATTTCAATTGCAAGTTTGAACAAGGTAATAACCCCTATCCACTTAACTGTGGGAAGTACCATTAGGGAAGTTTTGAGGTAAAAAATGGGTCTCAAAACAAAGATTGTACCATTAAAATTCACTTTATAAGAATCAATATGATTCAAGATGATGATCTCAACCATTAGGATAAAATTTGAAAACAAATGGAGGGAAAAAGCAAAAACTACTTTTTCTTACCATATTTTTGGCATATCTCCTTATCGGTTCACCCAAATTTCGAGTTTGGGGACTCGTTGGATGCAGAATTTTGTTGATTTAATTGTAACTTCGGAATGTATTCATCCATATTTCTTATGTATTGTAACCCGATGTTTATTCCGGGATGTATTGTAATGTATTTGAGTCATGTCATACCCCGATGCTTATTCCGGGAAGTTTCTATAATGAGAAAGTCATGTCAAGTCATTATGGGTAACCCTCCTATTGGTCAAGGGTTAAACTCTCCACAGTCGTGGGGCCCTTGGGTTATTAGACTATCCTAGTGAATTCAACCCTAGGTGATTCATTGTAAGTCAGGGCAATAGTCCCCATAAGTGGTGGGCGACTATGGTTATTAGACACTCCTAGACATGTTGGCTCTAGTAAGTAATTGTTAAGTGAGGCCGACATGTTGGAGTCAGTTCCAAGTGAATGGAAGAATATAAATAGAGAATGAGAGCCTCTCTATTTATTATACTCACACACACACACACACACTCATTGGGGTGCATGAGTGAGAGAGGAGAAGTTCTCTTAGTGTGAGAGAGAGAGACTGCTACTCTCGGGAGATCATCTTCCTGTTTTTCGATTTTACTTTTTTGGTGCTGATTCTATATCTGAGGAAGTTGTGGGGTTTTCTACTTTATGGCTTCCCCGAGGAAAATTATTTGTGTCTCTTGCCTCTTGTGTTGTGCTTGTGTTTTATTGTTGTGCATGTTATTCTCTCAGTTAAAGATCCTAATATCATAATGGTAGCTTGAATGATGAAAAACTAACATGGTATCAGAGCTAACCTGAGAAGAAGACATTGTGTAGTTGCAGAAGCTAGGGATTCTTACTTTTTGGGTCTCTCTCCACAATCCATCAGCAAAATTATGCTAGGCTGACTCTCCATTGAAGGGTGCATCTTTTTGTCGAAGCAAAATTCGATTCCGAACATTTTCAGTTTTCAATGCGGAAATTAGGGATTTCTACAAAAGAGAAATTTTTGAGTGAGCCCAGCATAGTATTTTTATCCTCATCAAAACCAAAATTTAGACACTTGGATCAAGAAATTTGGTTGGGTGAAACTCCGAGAAAGTGAAACCCTAAGTTGACCCCGAGCTAGAAAAAACCCTAAATACTAAAATTGCTAAGTTTTGGTACATTCACTATATCCCAAGATTGGAGAAGGCTCAGGAGCTGAAAATTTCAAGGGACGAAGATACAATATGGGTGTACATTGTTTCCAAAATTTAGCCTCATATTCACTATATTCTGGGATATATAATCCCTCCATGTTAGGGTTCCAGCCTCTTCCATAATTCCACCCTAAACAGGACACCTGGGGAGAATTGCAATATCTTCGACTATTGAGGTCCAAATGGAATTCCTGAAGATTTTCCAGAAATGGAATGAACTGCAATTTTGGTTTTCTTAAGATTAGACTCAGAATTTGAACAAGTGACACGTGGCATGTCGTACAACTTCGCTGTTATGAACAGTCCTGTAACAGGTCACCTTGGGAAAAGGATCATAAATCCAAATTTGTGAAACCAATTCTGATGAAACCTATGGTGTTTGGTCAGGAACATGTGAGGTTACCTTAGTATGAAATTTCAGACATAGGGGAGTAGTAAGTTCAGAGATATCATAGAAACAGTGATAGACATTTCTGTAGAAGAAATTGGAAAACTAGGGCTTCCTGTTCCGGGAGCTTCCCTCCACTATTTTCAGAAAAGGAGTACATTTGACAGCTCCATTTGAAGATATCTATCTGTCTATCCAATAATATCTGAAAGATTCCAATTTTTGAAAATTAGGGTTTCAGTGACAAACCCTAGATCAGCCAGCTCCGGAACCAGGACAGACACCTCAAATCGATAAGATCTAATCCTTTGCTATTTTCATTTGAGGTTCTCATTTCAAAGTGATCTATCACATCAACTTGCCGATAAGATTGGTGAAGTTGACAACTTCCAAGTATGGAAGTATATGATCTCTCTGAAGAAAATGAATTGGACACCTACATGAGTAGAGAGGTTCCAGTTCCAGAGGGAGACAAGAAGAACTTGGTCAAGGCGAAGAAAATCATTGTTGATTCAATCACGGATCAACTTGTACAACAAGTGTCTTCCCTAAAGACACCAAAGATGTTTGATTCCTTGACCAAGCTATTTGAAGGAAATAACATACATCAGAAGATGACCTTAAGAAACCAGTTGAAGAATGTGAATATCTAGAATGCAGAGACCATGTAGTCCTAAGGGTGTCTCAAATCAAAGAACAACTTGAAGCGTTAAAAGAAGAAGTGAAGAATGTAGAAGTGGTGATGGACACCTTGAATGGCCTCCTAGGATCATGGGATTCATTCATTTGAGGAATGTGTGCCAGAAGGAAGTGATTACTTTTAGTAGAATCTGGGAAGAGAACTCACAAGAAGAAGAAGCTCGGGAAGAGAAGGTGGGAGCAACTGAAGATCAAGCTCTTACCATCCAAAGAAGATCCCTCAAGCGATGAGAAATATGAAGGAATCAACTCTTGAAGCACCTCTTATCCTCCTTAGAATTTGGATAAGAAATGATGCTATCATGAATGAAGAAGACAATGAAGTTGAATGCTCAAGAAGGAGTCTACCCACAAAACAAATAAAGATGAGTATTCAATTGTCATTTCATGATATTGTTTTGTTATGCATTTGTTTATATTCAGTTGATGTATTATGCATGATATGATGTTTGCATTAATGATAGTATACTACTAATATGCATGTGATGGGTAAGTAGCTCATGGTGCTATACAAATTCTCCATTGCTACTTATCTAGAATGAAACCTCTTTGCTGACATATTAGATTAGTGCACAATCTCAATGTTGTCCTAGTAGAGATGGAAGGCATCTAGAAAAGTTTCGTGAGATATGGATGAATGTTGTATTGGCTAAAGTAGTTGCATGATCATATATTTATGCATAAGAATTTTCCAATATGAATATTCCTTATGAAATGTTTCTAACCATACAAACGCATTTGACTTGTAGGAAAGATCACATACATAATCGCCTACAAGCAAAGAAGGATGAGACTTGTTTTGAAGAACAAGTGACGACAGTTCAAGATGAAGAATAATATGACGAATGTAGCAACATCATTTATACAGAACCTTCCATCTATGAAAAAGTTCAAGAAGAATGATGTCTAGGATGCAGTATCGATACGTGAAGGGAATTTCGTAGTTCCATGATGCAACAGATGGAAACATCATGGGATACAAGGCATAGACTACGAAGAGACAATTGTAGCCACTGGAAATGAAGTCACATGACATGCATAATCATGTGTGAAAATGAAACAAGGCCTTATATGAGTTCAGAAGGCACCCATGTGATAACACATACATGATGAGCTTGATGAATATCTTAACCTTTGCTACAAGGTTGATAAAGGATGACAAGCTCACAGATGGATGTGAGAAGAACTTTTGAAAGAGTTCAAAATAGAGGATCTTGGCATCCAATGATCCTAGATGGATACTACTTTTCACTCTAGTACAGAATGTTTTAGTGCATAGAGTACGGAAGACAGAGGGAGTATGATGCTCCGCTTCAGAGGGAGTGACTGCAGAAGATCCTGAGGTTCGGCATGGTATGATAGGATGGATAGATTACTGATGAATCTAGGCTTTACTAAGAGTAAAGAATATTCCAACCTTTGCTTCAAGGTTGAAAGCGGAAGACCAATGATGCTCCTGTTATGTGTCAATGCACTATTCTCTAGGCATGGAGGTGTTGACAAGAGAAGTATGCAGTAGAGATCCTGAATAGGTTCAGGATGATGGACTGCATAACCACACCTATGGCATCGAACCTGAAGCTATTGAGAGATGCTTCATCAGAGTTGGGTGATGCTATGATGTATCGTCAGATGATTGGATCACTGATGTACCTGACGAACACGAGACCAGACATTTGCTTTTCTGTGAACACCTTGAGCCAGTTCTTGACAGATCCGAGAAATGTTCACTTGATTGCTGCAAAGCATATTCTTAGGTACCTGAGGGGTATAGTTGATTATGGGCTCAAGTACGATCTGAATTAGAAGATTAACCTAGAGGGTTATGTTGATTCAGATTGGGCAGGAAGTTCCATTAATAGGAAGAGCACTTCAGGGTGTTACTTCAGTATGGGATCAGGTGTGATCTCTTGGTTTAGTAGGAAGCAATCCTATGTGGCACTGAGTACAGCTGAATCAAAGTATGTCATAGCTTGTTCAACTAGTTGTGAGGCAGTATTGCTGAGGAAGATACTCTTTGATTTATTTGATCTCCAGATGGATGCTACTTGTATACATTGTGACAACTAGAGTTGCATGAAGTTGTCAGAGAATCCAGTGTTCCATGACAAGTCGAAGCACATCGAGATCAAGTATCACTATATCATGGATATGGTGTAGAGAGGAGCAGTGAAGCTCTAGTATGTTGCGACGAAAGAACAGATAGCTGATGTGTTGATGAAGCCATTGGCTAGAGTGAAGTTCGAGTACTTCAGGGAGAAGCTTGGTGTTCTCTAGATAGAGGTTTCCTCCAAGGGAAAGTGATGAGTCCCAAAGCCATTCTGACAAGTAGGTCAGATGTAAGGGCTGAGCCATTCTGTCATGGTGAGAGGATTCAGTTCCTTCCATGTCAGATATGAGTGCTAAGATCCAAAGCCATTCTGATGAGCAGGTCAGATGTAAGGGCTGAGCCATTCTGTCATGGTGAGAGGATTTGGTTCCTTCCATGTCAGATATGAGTGCTGAGATTCATAGCCATTCTGATGAGCAGGTCAGATGTAATGGCTGAGCCACTATGTCATGGTGAGAGGATTCAGTTCCTTCCATGTCAAATGTGAGTGTAGGCCATTCTGGCGAGCGTGTAGGACTTGTTTCCTACCAGGTCAGATATAAGGGAAACTGCCATTCTCCAAGAGAATGGAGGCACCTGGTCCATTACCAGGTAGCTCAGTCTGGTACTGGGGGCCATTCTGTCATGGTGAGAGGATTCAGTTCCTTCCAGGTTAAATGTGAGTGCAAGCCTTTCTGGAGAGGGTGGAGGACTTGTTTCCTTCCAAGTCAGATATAAGTGCTGAATCCTTTTCACAGATGTTAGTGATGTGATGTCCTATCATGCTGGTGAATGTGAGTGCTAGGAATTTCTGATGTGATTGTAGCTTACTACATGATCAGATGTGAGTGTTGGGCGTGCTTTTTTATGAGTAGGTCAGATGTAAGTGTTGGGAGAAGACCTACCTAATGGCTAGGCCAACAACCAGCATGAAAGAAGGCTGGCTTTGTAGAACTTCCTATGACGAGATAGCACACATGATGATGACCAGATGAGATCTAGATCGAGCTATGATCTAGATCTAGTTATGATGACTCTGAGAGATCTAGATCGGGTGATGATCCAGATCCAGCAGTGATGATCCAAATCGAGTTATGATCTAGATCCAGTGATGATGTCTAGTGATGATCCAGATCGAGTGATGATCCATATCCAGCGATGATGTCCAGTGATGATCCTGATCGAGTGATGATCCAGATCTAGTGATGATATCTAGTGATGATACAGATCGAGAGATGATCCAGATCCAGTGATGATGATCCAGATCGAGTGATGATCTAGATCCAATGATGATGATCCAAATCAAGTGATGATCTAGATCTAGATGCAGATGACAAGAAGAACCAGAGAAGAAGACCAGTGATGAAAATCGTGTCGAGAGAATACCTTCCTAGTTAAGAGGGAGTGTTGATGTAATTGTAACTTCAGAATGTATTCATCTATATTTCTTATGTATTGTAACTCGATGTTTATTCCGGGATGTATTGTAATGTATTTGAGTCATGTCATACCCCGATGTTTATTTCGGGAAGTTTCTATAATGAGAAAGTCATGTCAAGTCATTGTGGGTAACCCTCCTATTGGTCAAGGGTTAAAGTCCCCACAATTGTGGGGCCCTTGGGTTATTATACTATCCTAGTGAAGTCAACCCTAGGTGATTCATTGTAAGTCGGGGCAATAGTCCCCACCATTGTGTTACCCTCCTATTGGTTGGAGGAGGCAAAGTCCCCACAAGTGGTGGGGCACTAGGGTTATCAGACACTCCTAGAGATGTCAGCTCTAGTAAGTAATTGTTAAGTGAGGGTGACATGTTGGAGTGGGTTCCAAGTGAATAGAAGAATATAAATAGAGAGTGAGAGCCTCTCTATTTATTATACTCATACACACACACTCACTCATTGGGGTGCATGAGTGAGAGAGGAGAAGCTCTCTCAGTGTGAGAGAGAGAGACTGCTACTGTCGGGAGATCATCTTACTATTTTCCAGTTTTACCTTTTTGGTGCTGATTCTATCTCTGAGGAATTTGTGGGGTTTTCTCCTTTATGGTTTCCCCGAGGAAAATTCTTTGTGTCTCTTGCCTCTTGTGTTGTGCTTGTGTTTTATTGCTGTGCATGTTATTCTCTTAGTTAAATATCTGAAGATAATAATGGTAGCTTGAATGATTAAAAAATAACAAATTTAATTCCGCATACAACCCATACCCACACTGCATGCTTGTGAGGTATCCACGACACCCAAAAATGAAAATTTCAATAAAAAAACGTAATTTAATATTAAATTACATTTTTTTTATTGAAATTTTCATTTTTCGGTGTCGTGCTTACCTCACAATCATGTAGTGTGGGTATGGGTTGTATGCAGAATTAAATTATGCATCCAACGAGTCCTCATACTCGAAATTTGGGTGAATCGATAAGGAGATATGCCAAAAATTCAATAAGAAAAAGTAGTTTTTATTTTTCCCCTCCAAAATTTAGAACTTTTATTTTATTATTATAACTCTTATTTTATTATTTCCCTTATGGGGAATACCACGGGAACCCCAAAGTAGCCGGCCATTAAGAGGAATTCCTAGTGAAAAGGGAAATGAACGCTACTTGATTAACTAGTTCCCACCCATGAGGTAAACCAGGAGTTCTCATTTGTGGAAAAAAGGTTATTGATTTTAGTCAAGCCGTGTAGTGAGGGGTAATGCCCAATATGCAAGTTGTTAGATAACATTGGTAGCCAAGTGAATCCCCTAAACCTTTAGGAATTTGAACCTACATGGGATCCATATCTATTGTCAGTTGATAAATGGAAAATTACATTCATCCGGAGCCATCACGGATCAATTCCACCAGAAAAAAGAAGGGTATAAATTTATGTTTTTATCCATATCTTCTTTGTTTTATCTCTATTTCTCTTGAAAATTCACTAGAAACCCTACAACTCCATTCTACATATTTCCTTCCTTGAGGAGCCTAATCCCACATTTGTCGATTTTTAAGGTGTTCCGTGACTTCTTCGATTCTCACCCAATCGCCTTCAAATTTTTCCACAGTGTTCATCTCCTATTTTTGCTTTCTTGTCCATCTTTGAAAAATTTTCCCATTATTTCACCACGCTTTGAAAATCCCCTTTTTTTGTTTCCTATCTCTCGAAAAGTGTGCAAAACCTAGTTAAACCCCAATTACCCATCAGAGTTTTTCCCAACTCCAAATTTTCATTTTCTAAAAAAAAATTGTTTTGTTTTTCTACCCATTCCGCCAAAAAAAAATATTGGTTACAGTTGTCACCGGTGCAGGAGCAAACAAACAAAGGGAAGATGAACTCGCCACCCACAATACCAAACTACAAGATCTGGATGAAAAAATTCTCGGCCTCCATCTTTAACGTTTATCCATGAACAATAGACGACAACAAGAGTCTTCTGCAGACACTAGGTTCTCTTCTTCCAACAATTTTTGTGGGTCAAAGCTTGATTTTCCTTCAATTCAATGGTGATGATCTGACTGTTACACCTAAATATTTTCACCATCATGTTATGAGATAGGTATTCCCTTGTCTACTCCAATCCTTTAGTGGTTTTCCTAGAGAAATGAAAGAAAGAAAATGCATCCCTTGTATTTTTCCTTGTTTTGAGCTAGTAACACACCTTTTACATGGGAAAAGGGAGGCGACACTACTATTTTCCTTTATGAAAAGGGTGTTACCCCCTTAACACCTATTTTTCCCTTCATTAGAAGTGCAGTTCTTGAGTTTTAAAGGAAAAAAAGGAAGCTTCAAGAGGCTTCTCGAAGCTTTCCTCCATGGAGCATCATCCCTATGGTTTAGCACCAACTAGAGCTTGAGATACTTCCTTTTAGGATATTCTCTCCACCTCACCCATGAGATCCTCAACCATTCCTATCCTCCCATTCCTTTAAATACTAGCTCACCCCCAATGGGAAGGAGGAGGAAGAATTGTGTTTAACACCCAAACTCTGTCAAAATAATTCTTGAGTTATTGGAGGCAAGGTGAAGTTAGAGGCAAGGAGCCATTGGAAGGAACTCTCAACAAGAAGGATTTATGGTTGTAGTCTCTCCAATAATTTCTAATAATAAATGTATTTTCTTTCCCATATTTATTATATCATTCGTATGTATTGTTTAATTCCTTGGTTACAAGCATAGATCTGGTTTATTATCTTGCATGTTATAATCTTTCCCTTATTATCTTCAATATTTTACAGGTTCTTCTACAGTAGCAGAGGAGAAAGATTCAAGAATAGCAAGGACATCCTTTAAGGGAATTATTGTGGATTATATTCAAGAAATTGACTAGATATAGGGAAGGTTTAACATTTTGGGTTTGTGTTTTGTTCTAGACCTGTATCATTCAGATCTAGGAAAACAAATTTTGTTCGCAGAAGGTGAGAATTTCTAGCAACACTGACTAGATGGATATACATGGCATATCAATATTTCATTTTACATCACACTTTTGGTGTCAACAAATTTCCACTTGCATTGTTTCATTTGGAGCATGAAGCCCTTCAATGGTACTGTTGGTACATCAAGGCTCATGAAGAGCCAAAATGGACAGATTTATGCCAACTCCTTTTGCAATTTGGCCCTAGTGCTTTTGATTAATTCACAATAGCACTCACTAAAATTCTCCAAACTAACATTGTGAGAGAGTATCAAATAGAATTTGAGAAACTGACCAATCACACAGAAGGATTGTCTAATGCATTCTGCAATACTTGTTTTATCAGTGGTTTGAAGGATGCAATCTACCTTGAGGTTAAAATGTTCTATCTCAGCACAATGATGGAATCTCTAGGGTTGGCTAAGTTGTAGGAGGACATGATCATATCCCAACATCTCCAAATCCAATTTCATTCCATTCATAAATATGGTTTCCTAAATACCTCCAATCACGCCATCTCCGAGAACCACTCTTATCAATCATTTGGATGAAGCCATGATTGGATGAAGCCAAGATGCATGCAGGTAGAGAAAAGGGGATTTGTTATAATTATGATGAGAAATTCACCTAGGGACATAGATGTGTTGAGAAAAATATCTATCTCTTGGATGTGGATTCTCTGCCTACACATGAAATTTGTGAATATGCTCAGGATCTAGTAGATGATCTGATCTTCATTCAACAGTCACATGTTGACCCTCCTTATTAGGACGACCACCCAGAGATATCTCTCCATGCATTAGTCAGATTCACCACCCTACAAACCATGTGGGTCAAGGGTTTCTTCAGGAATCTCCCTCTTACAAAATGCATTGATTATCGTATCACTCTGTTGAGGCCTGGAAATTCGCAGGCGGAAAAAGTAAGGGATTCTCCCCAATCAGCGTTCCCAACTAGCCCGCTGACTGTTTGGTATAGGGAATCCGTCCGGTTTACGGTCCGGCTACCGTAGGTCAAAGTAACAACAAGGGTTTACCGGTTGCGGCCCGGTCCACCGGAATTTGTATTTTGACTTAATATATGCAATGCATATGCCTATCTTAACCATGCAGGGTGATAAAGATGCAAGGAACGGCACAATGTGCTGCGCAGGTTCTTACCTTTCATCTTATATCCACAAACATCTAAACCACATATGCAACTATGAAATGGGATGACTAACTATCTATCCCCGAGGAGCCAGAAAATGATTATTTGTGAGTAATGTACTACTTTCATGTATGATAAACAAAATTACAGATAGCTGTTATTTACCTTTACAACACATGAGTGAGAAAATATTCTAACAACCAGATAGCCAATTGTTATATACAAACACATGCATTACCCTAAGTGAAATTTCCATAAATAAAATCAGAAATTATTCAACCAGACATAGGTCATAAAGTTAGAACAATCTCACGATTCACAGACATAAGCTGAAAAACAAAGTAATTCATCTTTCCGCCGTCCATGGTACAGCATTTGGAACACTTCACAGTTCTTTCTCCAACAGGAAAACCAACTCTTTATTGCAAAATGAAGTAGTTATTCTTACAATAAGTCCTCCAGTCTAACTGGGAAAAATCCCTTTTCTTGTCTCTCTTCCCTAGTTTTATACAAAAAGCAAAAAATGGTTGGGCTACCCAAAGTGACCTTTGGGCTTCCCAACGCTTCATTTTCCTACAACCTTTTACAAAATAATAATTTACACAAAAGTTGACCGGTCCTTCTCAGGAGGAGGGTCCTGCTTGGTTTTCCAAAAATTTCCTCCACGCTACTGCCTCAGCAGCGAGTCCTTCAAACGAGTGGGGTTCTAAAAATTGTATATTCAGCTCGAACTTATCTTCTTGTTTCTGAATAGCCTCTATCCTGGCCGTGTTCAGATGCACCTGTTCCTCCAAGAGCGGTACACTAATGGCTGTGTGTCCAATTTCATTTCTCAGGATCGGCTCATCAAGGGCTCTGATACATTGGACCTTGGCTTCTTCTTTCTGCTGCCTTGTCTGCAACATCCCTGCAAATGTATCATGATCAGGGAAGTCGTGTAGCCTATGCTCAGCTTCCACTTGACAGCGGTTATAGGTGACCAGGGCTCTTCTAAAGAACTCTGCGCAGGTTCCCTTCATTTTCTTCACTGTCTTCTGGAAGTCCTCCGCAGTAATAACAGCAAACTCTATCAGATCATGGTCCCGCTTCAAAGCTTGCTTATCTTTGACTGGTAGCTCAGCTGGGACTTCTTGATCATCTTCTACCCTAGTTATCCTTGAAGTCAGCACCTCAAGGATGTCTTGCGACCTGTCCACAAAATAAGAAGCTGTGTCTAAAATTTCGTCCAATCTGCCATTGATCTGGAGGACCTAACATCTTCCCTCCTCTAGAGCATTCTGCAGGTGCAACACCTTAGCTTTCTGAGCTAAGATGTGATCTTTAACTGGCTGCAGATTGACCTGCTGTGCCTTTGCTTCTTCCAGCTGCTTTTCCAGCTCCTTAATGCTCAAGGTATTGGATTCATATATGATCTTTTGTTGCTCCATCAGGTCTTCCATATTTACCCTCAGCTGCTCCTTTTCATCCTTTAAAACTTGAATCTCCTGCTGGGCTTTTCCCAGGGCTTCTTGTTGAATGGCATGGATTTCGCTCTTCGTGGCTTCCATTTCCTTAAGCACATGCTCATATTTTCTTTTCAACCTATTTCCATCTTCTCTTTCCTTCCTGAGGGTGTCCTTCAGCTGAGCGGAGGTTTTCTTGGTTGAGTCTATCTCCTTCATCATTCGATCTACATTGTCCTCCGTAGCGTCTATTGCTGCCCTGCCATTCCTTATGACAAACTTTGGATCTTTATCTGTCCCAACCATCACAGCTTTATTAGTTATCATTGTGCTGGTCATTCCTTCAGCCTCTATCTTTTGCTCAGTTCTCCTCATAATCCTTTTGGTAGCCCTATCATAGTATACCGTGCTAAAATCAGGAACTTCTTCCCCCTTTTTGTGTGCAAAGGGCATTAACTGAAGCATGGGAGTTGTAGGAGTGATAGTAGTGGACATTGGCAAGGCCTGTGTCTCAGGGTTTTCTTCACCCTGACTTTGTTCTGGTGGTATTTCAGAAGCTGATTGTTGTATCAATTCTGTCTTCTTAGCTTCCTGTTTGCGAAGCTCTTCATTCAGCCTTCTCTGGGCTTCCTCAGCTGCTTCTTTTGCTCTTTCAGCTGCATCCTAGGAAGCTTTCCTCTTTTCCTCTTCTCCTTTCTGGAGCCATTCCGCAGCCTCCTCTTCTAGCCTTTGGGCCTCTGCTCTTATTCTTCGGGCTGTTTCCTCAGCCTTAGCCTGCTCAGCCCTCACTTGTTCGGATCCTTTCCCACCTTTGGTGGAGTGCTTCGGTTTGAACCTTTTATTGAGTGCTGTCATGTTCGGGGCTCTTCTGAATATGGATTCATCATTGTCGAAATGATGGGTGTACTCATAAAACACCTTGTGTTTTCTGCAATGCTCGGCCATTCTTTCATGAGTGTCATTTCTCCTGAAGGTCATCTCCCCAAAATGGAACTTTTCTAGTTCCTCTATAAATTCAGGAGCTTGTTTTACATTGGCGAAACTATGGCTGCCTAACTTAAATGGTAAGGGTGGGTAGACAGCCTTCTTCTTTGAAAATAAGAAATGACCAACTCTGTCAATAAATACTTGTCTCACAGCCTCCTTATGGATGATATAATCTGTTGCATACTTGGGCAACAGATAAGGTGTCTTTGACCCACCAAACATTCTCAGATACATTTCGTTTTCTGTCAAGAAAAAATCACCGTATTCATCTATTACTTGCATGGCTTCTTCAGACATGCAGTCACATTCCTTTTGGAAGACAAGAGTGTGCAGAGGCATGATAAAATGTTCGCATATTTCTCGGTAGTAACTATGGTATCGATAAGCCCCTAGTAGCTTAAAGGCTGCATATACGGGCATTCTGTTCCTGTCCCAAACACATTTGAGCCCAGGGAAGGGCTGGTGGCACATTATACAGTCAATCAAGATCGAGCTCATATAAAACTCGGATTTTTTCTGTTGTACACCTCCTTTTGCTGCAGCTATACAAGAAGACAGACTACTAGATACCAGGTTGGACCAGTTGAATATGGTCCCTTCAGTGGCCACATAGAACATCAGGGGTATCCATTCGAATTTGAATAATTTACCATTGGCCCTCCCGAAGATCCTATTCAACATTAGAGCTATGAATATGTACGGGGGTCTAAGGGTGGCTGTGTCATAATCTTCAGTAGCTCTATGTCTATAGAGCTTCCCTGGTAATAGCATTTTCCTCATGGTCTCTATCAGATCCATCCTGAGATTGTCCAACCACTCATTGGAGAAGAAAACTTGAGGCTCAGGAAAGTGGTAGGCTAAGGCCACATATCCAGGGCTAAAGGAAGCATAGCCCTGACCTTCAACATTTCATATCAGCATTGAACCATGGTTTGTGTGTGGAAGGATCCACCTCATCAACTCAGCACATGGAAACATTTCTGGCCTGGTGGCAACCTTCATGATTGCAGATTTTTCTATGTTTGCGTAGATATGTTCCTCCTCCAGGCCCATATCTGGGACTTCCCTACGGGAAATCATTCTGTGTATGTCTCCCCACTTATACTCAGGGTCCACCCCTGTGACACACTGTGTATCCTCATATATGTACTCAGTTGGTAGGTCGGCCTCTATTGCTGTTTGGTCTTCTACCACAGGGGCCTTCTTTTTCTGTCTCCTGGACATCTTGAAATCTTCCTGCAATGTAAAACATCATGATATTAAGCAATTCAAATTTGAAAATATTGAGAAGCAGTTTATTCTTTCCCAGGTGTATCATAATTATATCAGTGCATGAAATCAAACCTTAAGCTTCTATACTGAACAATTTACTAGCATGAAGTGCGGTGCAATGTGTTGTTAGCATAGTAATGTTTACTGTAGCACGTCTTCACCAGGTCTTATGGATGAATTGCCTTATGATATATTCCACATGCATCAAATTTATCAGTCATATTAGTGTTGGCATGCAACCTATGCTCTTATGAGGCTTGTCATTTCTTATGAAAGTGATATATCAAAGAAATATGTGCACGCTATATGTAGATGCAATATGCAATTAACATTCCACTGCCTATCACACGCAAAAAAAAATAACAGCCTCAGGCTTAATTAGTCGACACTTCAGCCCTACGGCCCAACATGCCCATTGCGACAGAAACGCAAGCGACCAGCATCGAAGAAAACATTATGTTGCTAACACTCTCACCCACCTCGGCGTGAAGCGACCACATCTCAGGATAAGGTATCCTCATCGAAACCGACCCACGCTATCCTTAATGAAAGCCACATTACCAGCGACACTTTCTTTCGACCCTAACTGGGGTTTTAGGCGGCCAACAGCAAAAACTAGATCGCGAAAGGTGGCTCAATCAACACGGGCTGCAGAGAGAAGGCGACACTGTCAAAAACAATCCTCTCAACCCTATTTATCCCGGTCGAGCCAGTATCAGGTTCTACCAATAATTTCCCACCGAGACGGCGCACAACCCCGGACTGTAAAAAAAAGGAAAACCAGGAAAAAAACATGGCAACTGCGGCCAGTGCAAACCCGACCCCTAAACATTCACCAACAATGCAGTCTCTACTCATCGCGACCGCATACCGAAGCCTGGCGCAGACGGCGTAACGGCCGTCTGCGCCTCAAAACCCCCAACCCTAGCGCGTAAGCAACTACTACGGGTAGACAGAAAAGGCTTAAAAGGTTAAATAAAACGCCCCCCCCCTCACCCTAGGTCAAGAGAATAAACGATCTAAGCGAACCAAAATCCTAGCTGGACGAGGAAGAAAAATGCGGGGCCCCAAAACTCGGCGGAAAACCAACAAACGTTAAACGCAAATGAAGGATGAGATGCACCTACTTGGCAATCAACACAGTGATCAAGCTAATGACAGTTGGAGATCCGCCCTCGCCACCTGGAAACCGGTACAGTGACAGCTAACCCTTCGATCCTTTCGAAATGCGACAACTCGACTCCCCACGATAGCGATCGAAAACAATACAAAAAACCTCGTTTGTCGCTATGTATATATGAACAACGCCACACGTGTGAGGAGTCACATCAATCGGGGCGGCTCCAAAAGTTATTTCGGGCGGCACAAGCTTCATACCATCCGCAACGGCGAACCACCTCCAGTCCCAACTCGCCCGATCAGTTACAAATAACCCGCGAACGAGAATCCCATATCGGGCGTCGACGGAAACCTTGTTCGGACGACCAAGAGTCTGGCCTCCCCCGCAAAGGTGGAACATCCTCCACACCTCACTATCCGCAACGAGAAAAAGACACTCCAAAAGCACGGCTCGGCGGGAGACGAGGATTTAAGAGTCTATGCTGATCCGCAACGGCGGGGACAGCAGTGTTCCTCCCCCTCCGATACGGTAGAGAGACAACGCCCGCAACATACCGCGATGAAAACGAAACTCAAGAGTCGAAACCCCCCCGCAACGGCGGTCGCGAAACGAAAACATGCGGACTTGAAGAACACCCGCAACGGCGGGCTCGGGATAGAAACAATCAAAAGTTCGAAGGCACCCGAAACGTCGGCCCGACAACCGAAAATGACGACCTGGAAGCCACCCGCAACGGCGGGACGGCTAAGAGAAACTAGAAGCCGGAGGACGCCCGCAACGGTCAGGCAGTCAAATGAAAATCTCCCGATACAAGAAACTTTGAGCGAAGGCTTGAAAAGTTTTTTTTGCAAAACAACAGAGGGCTCAATTTTAGATGGAAAAAACCTCAAGCTTTTAAATGATGAGAAACCATTCAACTTACAACATTCAAGACTCGAGAAAGCACTTCAACTTTCATAAGCTAAAATCAAAAGATGAAACCAATAAAAGAACTCACTAACTTGAAGAAAAGGAGGGCCCCAAACTTTTTAGAATTTTGGGAACTTGTTGCAGGTGCAACACACTCATAAGTTCATTGAGCCTCAGATCACCAAACATGATGATTTTTTTTTCCATCCTTGATATAGCTTTGAAGTCACAATTTCCAATGGGGGATCCTTACCTTGCAAGGGGAAGTGTCACAAGGTGTGTATCTCTATTGGATATTATAACTTGCACTCTGACATGTTTTCAATGGTCACACACACTTAGACCCATCTTATGGAATTTCGCTAAACTTTGGATGTAGTTTTTAGTCAATGGAAAAAAAACACATTGAAGGGATTACAACCAGTGTCTCTCAGCATAACTAGTTCACATCGCATAGAAAATATCCTTAATAGGAAATCACATGATTTCATTGCTCAACTCCATTCCATTCAGATCCAACCATCAACGGTCTCCACTACTCCCTTGGAGCTATGACAAAGTTTGGATCGATATGCATGTGTCTTTTCTGAACCAGTGGAATTTCCACCTTCACCAGAGGACCATCGTATTCCACTCCTTCCTGGAAGCATCCCTCCCAACATTAGTCCCTATCTCTACCCATTTTACCAAAAGACATAGATTTAGATGCTCATTCAAGACTTACTGAAGCAATGTATTATTCACCCTAGTACCAATTCCTTTTCTTCACCATTTATTCTTGTTCGAAACAAATATGGGTCATGGTGCCTCTGCATTGACTTTCAAGCACTTAATCACATGACAATCAAGGATAAGTTTCCAATTCCTGTTGTTGATTACCTTCTTGATGAGCTTTATGGTGCTCATTTTTTCTTCAAGTTGGATCTTCATTTTGGGTATCACCAAATTAAGGTTCATGAAGATGATATCCCTAAAATGGATTTCCACACACATGATGGCCACTATGAGTTTTTGGGCCTGCCCTTTGGCCTCACTAATTCTCCTTCCACATTACAGGCAATGATGAATGAAATATTTCGTCCCTACTTGCAAAACTTCATTCTAGTATTCTTTGATGATATCCTCATCTATAGTAAAACATGAGCTGAGCATCTGGATCTTATACTGCAACTTTTAGATGATCATCATCTCCATCCCAAATAGTCTAAATGTGTTTTTTTACAGGAGGAAGTAGAGTATCTCAGGCATATATCACAAGGGGTTCGCATGGATCCTACCAACATAGATGCCATGAAAAAATTGGCCTCATCCTTAGACACTCAAGATCCTTCATGGTTTTTTGGGATTGAATCGATACTACCACAAGTTTTCCAAGGATTATGGAAATATTGCGGATCCATTAATGTCTCTATTGAAATTGGACGATTTTCCATAGACAAATGTTGTTCAGTGTGCATTTGAAAAACTTAAACAATCTATGTGTACCACACATGTTCTAGCTATGCTCAATTTTTCCAAGCCCTTCACTATTAAGAGTGATTCTTGTGATAACGGACTTGTTGTTGTTATCCTTAAAGATGAACATCCCATTGTTTTCACTAGTAAATCCCTTTATGGTAAGAATTTACCCACCTCTAGATATGAGAAGGAAATGATGGTTATTTTGCATGCAGTTCAAAAGTGGCGGCCATACCTATTAGGGAATCATTTCTGCATTAAGAATGATCACCATAGTCTGAAATATCTCTTAGAACAACAAGTATCATCCCCCAAAAAATATGGGCCACGGCACCTCTGCATTGACTTTCGAGCACTTAATCACATGACAATCAAGGATAAGTTTCCAATTCCTGTTGTTGATGACCTTCTTGATGAACTTTGTGGTGCTCATTTTTTCTCCAAGTTGGATCTTCATTTTTGCAACATACCCCAAATTGCAAAAAAATAATAATTTTAGGAGACATTATGTTTTAATTTTATTACTAAGTTTGTAATTATTGACCAAGTAGGGTCAAGAATAATTGTATTTAATTGCTGAATATTTTATTAATTAATAAATGAAAGATGAGACAACAACTTAAGGAGCCTGTTAAATGAGTGTTTCCTGGGCACTTGGTGGAATAGGCTGGGTTGAGAGCAGATTGACACTTGGAAGCATCCTCAAACTACTTCTAGCTGTTGTAGGAGGAAACTTCCCTATTTTGTGGTCATGTTCTCCAAGAAAGTGGAACAAGAGCATGAGGCTCATTAAGTGAAAAAATGGCCCAAAAGACCTAGGAATATTGATAAAACTACTCATTGAATTCAGCTAAGGCTGCTCAATCTTTACTTATGAAATTTCTGAGTGAAATTGGTGCACAAGAAATTCGATGGAGGGGACATGCAGAAGTGTTTGAGTGGAAAGTGCTGATATACTAAACTAGTGCAGCTGTTTTGAGTTGAGTTCTTAGTGCTATAGGCATAAATATTACTGATGATTACTTTGTGTAGTTGCAAGGTTTCTAAACCTATTCTCTCACCCAATGATTTCAACCTGGTGGACCAGTAGACAGGCTCAGGGGTCCTAATATTTGAAACTCGGCTGTCTTTAGGAGTTGGTTGGGAGGAACCGGATCCTTAGGTTGTTGTCTCCTCTACTATACTACCAGGTTCTAAATATTATTTTGATTTCCTCTATGCAAGCATAGGAACAGGAATGTATGAGCATAGGAATTAATATATTTATATGTCTGCTTCATTTGTTTATTAAAATCAGTTAAAAAAATCTTTTACTATTCAAAGATAGATAAATTCTAGATTAAATATGTATTAGAATAAATGATTTAGGGTCAGTTTAAATTTACTGATGGATAAAAATACCTGACTATATTTTTCCACACCTCTGAAGAGGTAGTACTCTAACATAGTAGGTTAAGTTAACTTTGATGGTTAATTCAAATCGAGAAATGTATGAATATGATTATTTACTTGCTACTGTTAAAATATTTATAGGAATGTTTAGCAGAAAAATTCTTCTATTTTTCAAAATTTATGTAGCTAAAATATATCTCTAAAAATTATAAATATAAACTATCACAAAAGAATGTTTATTAAAAATCATTACACAGTTTGGTAACTGTGTTCTTTTAACATAGTAAATTAAGTAATTCTAAGTTTCAATCTATTATTTAGATACATATAATTTATAATCAATACCGAATAGGAATTTATTTCAAATGGTGCAATCATTGGACTTTAAACAATAAAAAGAAAATTTGGGTAATAGATTAGGTTTTATAAATAAAATTGAGGTAAATTGCAGTAATAATGTATAATTATTAAATATTATATTAACTAATAGTAAAAACAACAATAATGCAGAGTTTTTATACAAAACAAAATACAAACCCTAATTAAGGAAAACTGTCAACCAAATCTTTTCTTCTTTCCTCTTTCCAGAATAGGGTTTTTAACCCATAACCTAAATAATCAAAATTATTTAGTATACGATTATAATATCTTTATTATACCACTCTATATTAAATAAATTATTACACAGATCATAGAGTTAGACTGTTTATCTTTTCATTAACTAAAATAAAATAACAACGGATAAAATTTCCAAATCAAAATTACAGAGTCGAGCTTAGGTTATAGTGACAAACCCTACCTTATTATTATTTCCTAAGTAACTCTTAAAATAAAAGGAAAAAAAAAACTATAAGTTAACTGTCACTTTAAAATTCCGCATAATAACTTTATTTAACAAAAAAAATCAAGATTATGGACATTTACAACAGTGAAACCCTTCCTTTTTCATTTATCAAATCAATCACGAGACACAGGTATTTTTTAGCAAAAAGGTTCTCTAAAAATTCATTAAATTAAGCTTAAATAAAGTGAAGTTTCCAACACAAAAAACCCTACAGTCCAAGTCTTCCATAGACTTCCTTCAAACACAGCTAAGTGCGAAACTTTAGCTTACATTAGTGTCGAGTGTTTCTAAAAATAAATAAATAAAAAACTTATAAGATTTCAAACCCTACTTTTTACATCATTTACTTTCCAACAAAATAGAACTATGGCCAAATGGCAAGAGAGCTTGAATCTTGGTGGGACCGTATCATCCAAACCCCACACATCATCAAAGAAGAAACCTCAGACATGAAACTGAGGCTTACTAGATTGTATGAGAGGCATGGAGCTCTTTTCGGATGTATCCCATGTCTTCCAGCTCACAGTAGCAATTTCTGAAGTCTGCACAACAATTTAAAAGGAATTGTCAAGTTCTTTAAAAAAAAACTATTACAGTAAAGAATTTTCATGACAAATGCAGAAAGCATTAAAAAGAGTTTACTTGGAGAGACTTTCTCCTCGGCCGTGCAGTGATCTTGGTTTCACAGTAACTTTGGCCAATGAAACCTCATACCCTAGCAATTGGCAGGAGAATCACAAGCTAAAAACTTGATGATATTGATAAAGAAAATAACAAAGGCCACGATGAAACCCAAGCTCCCTACGTTTAACATTTTCCATAAGGTAAGCTGTGAATTTAAGAACCAGAGACCACATTGCTATAACTCAGAGGATTTAGTTTGACTGATACGGAGGATAAGTCACCCATAGAGACAAAACGATGGCATCAATGGCCATGTAGCCATGAGCCTGGCAGTGTTTCTCACAACAACATGTATGGTAAAAAACATGAGATTTTAGGGATCGAACAGTTAAGTAGTAGGGTTTTCCAACACCAAAACCCCATCCACAAACCGCTAGCCATGTGGATTACACCAAGAGTCAAATCTTTTGGATTTGGATAGAGTTTTCTCTATAGTCCCATTGGCCTCAGGAGAACCTACGTTGAAAATATTACACATGTTATTTATCTTGGAAAAAATCAATTTTAAAACTTTGCATATACCATTATATCGCTTATGCTTATGTTCATTTTCTCAAAGTTATAACTATATCTAGACATTAGGTTAATACTTGTTAAGTTAACCTCATGGTACAAGTTAATACAATGGCTTATGAAATTAATTTGGTAAAAATAAATAAGGTTTTGCATTAATTTTTCTAAATATTGTCATATTATATTGTAGCATGTGCGGTAGGATCTAATTTACCAACAATAGGACAATTTATAAGTTTTGCAAGATATAATTATAGTTAGGCTAAGAACATAAAGTTTCTACTTTGCTTATAAATTCAAGCACTTATGCCTAGAATAGGATAAAAAATTAGAACTCTAACATTTTTTAAATACTAAACTAATTCAAGAATTGGAAAGGAAACAGGTTCATAATACCTTCTTTACACACAATGTTAAGTTAAATGCTTATTCTAGCATTTTACTTTTGGAAGTTGAGACAATTGCTCTCAATCCTGAAACTAGAAAACAAAACGTTATACTTATAAAAGGACATGTACAAGAATCATCATTTCACTGCATTAGCTTCAAGATCTAAGTAAGCCTCGGGAATGGACTGAAGTACCTTCATTTTAAACAGGGAACAAAACCTTAGTGCATAGTAAACAAACAGTTGTTTTCAACTCTTACTATTTCAGATCATTCCTTACTAAAATCAATCTTTAATCACTTTGAATGCAAATAATGAAGAATGCAATTATAGAAATTAATAAAGGGATTGTTTTAGTTTCTATATTATACCCCGTAGGATGTTATCTGTTAGCAGTTAAGGTACTCTCTTTAGCGATGATATTAAAATTAAATATTGCAAGAAAAATTTTAATTTTTTATGAAAAATAGGGGTATTAAATATGGTATTAGAGCACATGTTCAGATAGTAGGCTTGAATGCGGCTCAACCTACATAGAACATTAACTGGAGTACCTTTAAAAAATACTTTAAAAATAAGTTTATGTCGGAACGGTATTATGAAGAGCGAGCTAAATAATTCTATGAACTGAAGTTGGGAACTATGAACATGAAGGAATTAAACAGTAAATTTTTAAGTTTACTACGTTACGTGCCTTACATTGTGGATTAGAATCCTAAGGTGCAACAGTTTCTAAGTTGTTTACCTTTTCACATTAATGATAGAATTGAATATGATAATTCGATAACCCTTGAGGAGGCTATGCAAAAAGCAATTTTTTGCTATGAGCAGAACCTAAAAAGGGAAAGAATGCCAAACTGGAAGGCTAAGAGGCTGTTGGGATGTGTACCCTAAGGATTATTAGTTTTGGTAACTTCAAGGTTGTTTGTAAGCAGAGTTATGGGTCAAAATAGTCTTAGGGGTGTCGGGGTAATTCAAAACCCCTTTTGTAATAAACCCATGGCTTAAATCCAGGGTTTAGGGTTTGGGTGCCCATGGTATCGAATCCATGTTTTTGTAAATAGTGCGCTATAAATAAGCACTTGTGTAAATAAGAAAGGTTAGGTTTTATGATGTAAGAAAGATTTCGGCGAAGTTAAGGCTGATTTTGTAAGGAAAGGTTAAGTCCCAGCTATGTACGTGGACGACCTCTGCAGCTGTGTGCACAGAGGGTTTTTGTAAGAAGATTGAGAAAATATCTGTAGCTGTGTGCGCAGAGGCCTGCTGCTATGTGCGCGGCTGTTAAGGACTAAAGGGATCTGCAGCTGAGTGCACGGATCAAACTGTGGTTTTGTAGCAAGTTCAATAAAACACAGTTTGTGGACGTAGCCCCTACACCGGGGGTGAACCACGTTATATTTGGTGTTGTGGTTTCTTGTGTTGTTTTTATTTCTGTTGTCTTTTATGCATTAATAACTGTATACATTTGATAACTTAGATCACTGCTAATAACAAGCTTCGCTGTGAATTCCCTATAGTGGGTTGCGCAAGTCACGGTTGTTTATCTATCTACGAAGTTGTATAAACGTGAATGACCAAGCTGTGTAATTGTTGATTAATAAGTTTAGTAAAGGCTAAGGTACAGTAATCCCCTCTCTGCTTACAAAAACCTGATTCTGCGGCACGCCATTGCTGTTTCGGGTGAGACTGCAACCTGTGCGCAGGTTGTTGCCGAAAGGGCCAACACATTGGGTCTTTTGTTGGTGCGACATAAAAGGATTAAACCCGGGTATGCCCTATTTCCCAACAAATTAGTTCGGTTGCCAAGACTTGAACCCGGGTCTCTCGGGTGAGAGTCGAGTATCCTAACCAACTAGACTACAAGACCATGCACTAGTCAAGGTGGCTCCGTGCGATATTGTTGACTCTCGCACACCCGCAGTACCTGCGCAGCAACCTCAGCAGGCCTCGCAGCCACACGATGCTTCGTCGGACAAAGTAAGTACACTCTCCTCCTTTTTACAGAGTTGTATGAAACTCTTGAGGAATCAGAATGCTTTAAAAGAGCTGCAAAAAGTTCTTGCTGTCACAGACTCTCAGAGAGGAGTTGATCAGGAGAAAACTGTTAGTCGTGTCCGAAAAACGGGGAGGGAAATGAGATTGAATGTTCAGATAGGGGAATATGATATGACTGATGTCATCTTGGATCTTGGATCAGAAGTTAATGTCCTACCCAAGCAGACTACGGGACAAATGGGAAAACCTTCCCTGGATTGGTCACCTATACAATTGAGATTAGCTAACCAGCAAAAGATTGTGCCCCTAGGGAGACTTCTTAGTGTTCCCATAGATCTTGATGGGGTAAGCACCCTAGCGGATTTTGAAGTTATCGAGATCATTGATGACAGCAACCCTTATCCCGCCTTGTTGGGAATCGAGTGGGCCATGGAAAATGCTACAATCATCAACCTTAAGAGGAGACAGATGACCTTCAAAGGAAATGGTCTACGAGTTATCATACCCCTCGACCCATCCCAAGGAGAAAGATATACAGAACCACTCAGAGACGAAGGGGAGCAGGATACCCTAGACCACATCTACAACATTACAGCCCAGGAAGCAGATTATGTCGAGCCTGATGCCGATGGCGTACTAGATTGGCAATGTGATAGCTCCTGCATGTCTGATTCAGATGATGGTCTAGAGAATTGGCAGAACCGACTGTACGAGCTACATGGCCATAGGTGCGTGCAACTCACTAAGTCTCTTAGATACCTTAGTGCGCAGCCCAGAAAGTTGCCTACCTACGATGGGTTGACTGACCCTGGAGAATTTATTGTACAAACCCCTCAGTCAAAGAGAATGCAGACTCTGAAGACAACATTAGGAGCTACAGCAGCAGGACGGACCGATCACAACAAGTCTACTCCCAGTTGGGAAGCCAGCTAGAAGATCCTGCGCCTCCACTTCATAAACCAAGTCCAAGATGCGCGAAGTCCATTTATTGGGCAGAATAGCCCTCAGAAACATTTGAGGCACAATTATGCAGTATGGGACACCATACCTCGCGAAGAGTGGGTGCATAAGTTCATACACACCTTTGAACCTCTAGCACAAAACTGGTATCTCGAGGCCGCGCTCCGACTTGGAATTGAATACCACACCAAGGGGCAGAACCAAGAAGCCATCCCATCAAACCTAACAGCCCTGTCGCCAACATTCCCAGGATGGGTCGAAGGGCAATACTGTGCCGAGGGTGCTTGTTGTCGTGAAGCTCACACCCGGATTGTGCTGAAGACCACAACCGCAGCGAGGATTAAAATCCGACCGTTGGGAAGCAGCCAATTTGGCGGTGGTAGTGTTTTAATAACCTTAAATGCTTGTACTACGACCAATATTGGAAATCGAGCTCCACTTGGACAAGATTTTCGTCAGATTTGGTGCCTTCAATGCACCGTCCTGCCCGATTTGATTGATGGCGTGTATAAGAAGATGCCTAAGTTACGGAAAATTGCATTCTGCATTTCTTCAAGATTTACGAGTGAACCCATGACAACAAAACGAGAGATTGACGATTTGGTCAGAGAATTCAAGCAAGAGGGTCTGATAAGCTGCTCTAATCGACCGCCTACCCTTGCTCCCTATGAAGAAGCTCCCCCAGCACCCCCACGGCCGATGCAGACACGGTCTGCCCGAAAAAAGATCAGAACTGAAGTTCACTCCAAACGAAACCAGGACCAGCAGAGGCAAGCAGGGAAAACACTAGTAGATCATCCTATGGATCCCACTGGTTCAGCACAGGTCCCGACCGAGGGAAGGGAGAATATTGCACCATCGCGGCTACCATATCTACAACCTGTTCGCCCAGGTACCACGTTACCCCGTCGAACAAAGCAGTTCACGTTAACCACACCCTCACTGCCACAAGGAGTTCAGCTGATCGGAAGCATGACAGGGAAGATCGATCGACCGAAGTATAGTGATCATGACACAAATGACCATGGAAAGTTTCCACAGTTTGAACCAGCAGAATACTTGCATCGCGTCAAGTACCCAGATCATAAGGTCACACTACTGGAAGTGCAACCATGGGCTGTAGGCCTGGACAAAGCTGGCCTACTTAAGATGCTTGATATTCCCCATTTTGGTCGCAGCATACATGTGACCGTAGTGACCAAACAGTTTCTAGCGTTAGTACATGATGGCTATTTATGGATAGGGGACCAGAAAATTCCTATTAATGCCGCGCTCATCCATAAGATCACAGGTTTACCAATGGCAGGACCTGATCCGGGAACTGAATTTCCATCCAAACATGAGGATACAAAGCTCACGCAAACTATGAAAGAGCGGTTTGGCTTGACAAAGGGGAAATAGGGATATCACACTTCCATAATTCAGGAACAGCCCATTCGCTTTGCAGCTGAACTATTAGCCTGCAAACTTATATGGAAATTCCGGCCAACTGAAGTACCTGCTCCGGTTATCCGAATTGCTATGAACTGCGCTGAGGGGTATACTTATAATTGGGCCGCATTGCGAAGGAGTTCCTAGAGGATGCCCGCGATGCACAGGAAAAAGGTAGACCTTTTCATTATTCCTGGCTGTTAATACTTATTGCATTAGTTGGGTGGAAAGAACCCACTGAAGCCCAGTTTGTAGAGTTAAACCCAGGCATGCCAGGGGCAGCGAGGTACGCCTCCCTATGGCTATCCTTCGATAAGGTTTCTCAGCAAATGACGAACACTGTGTTCATCTTTTATGCCATGAGTATCCACTATGATATTGTGTGAACACTACGGCTTAGTAATGAGGTGTTCTCTAAATATGAGGGCGCTGCGCACTTTAGTGCCGATATGCATCATGTTTTCATTCAAGCCCATGCAGATCCACAACAGCAATGCTTTAAATTACCATATGTAGTCACTGAACCAGATATCAGGGGTATAATTCAGTAGTGGTCAACTGACTGGCTGAAAGATATAGGAAAAAAACCCTCTATCCCAGTTCCTCTAGCTACCAATATTGGCGCAGGTACCAGTCAGGCGCAGAAGCAAAACCCATCGGAGGATAGCGAGGACCTAAGTGATTCGCAGATGGATGACGACGGCCAGGGTGGAGAGGGCGGACAGGATGAACAGGATGAGGAGTCGATCAAGACCATATCAGATCCTAACCCAGCAAGAAAGTGCAAGTCACCAGAAGTAGCAGAGGTAACCAAGCCACAACCCTGCAAAAAGTCAAAAGCATCGAAGGACAAATATATTGAAGAAGAAACCACTATAACACTGGATGCGCTGGAGCAAGCTCTAGAACAGTCCACGGGAGCGCTTACTAAAAAATGGTCAGAGTTTACGGAACTGCATCTTGCAGGGCTCTCAGGTATAGCAAACAGGGTTTCGGAACTAAAATATTTAGCCGCGAAAGCAGCACACAGTACTGCGACAAGTAGCACTACATCACCCACGCAACACGATATTAGGCAATGGCCACCTAGAGATTACCAAGGATAGGTATCAAGCACAGCTCTAATACCGCCCGATACAGATTCTAGGCCCAGACGAGTATGACCGTAGGGCTCGATTATAAAAAGATGTCCATGTCAGAACTGCACCTCTACCAGCTCGCTATTACAAAGGAGATCCATGCACGAGACCAATTGTCCCAAATTCAATTGGAAGACATCATCAAACAAAACAAAACCTTTGCAGCACGCCTAGAAGCAGTAGTACAACAGAAGATAGAGGCTAAACATAAAACAACTACGCTGATGCGAGCACTGGACGAGGCATGTCGAAGTCTTTCTGACTGCGACATACAGGGAGCAGAGGAACCAAAGCAGAGAATCGCTAAGCTGAGAGACTATGCCCAGCAGTCTCGTAGCGAGATTGAAAGGATGAAGACAGAACACCAGAACCAGATCGTAGAACTTCAACTGCGTATCCCTCCCGAAACTCCACCAGAGGTCCGAGAACAGCGCCATCAGGACATCAAGGCCTCAGCAGTGAAAATATCAGATAATGTGGCCAGCGTCGCAAAATTGATGGAAGACGGCATAGAGGCATGGGAAAACCTACAGGACCATATAGATGTAGGTAAGGTCCAGGAAACCATCAAGTTGCGCCAGAATGAATTAGATGCAGTCTGAGTAGAAATCAAGACGCTGCCACCTATGCAGAAGATGGCTAAAGTGAAGCGTAGCAAGGAACTTCAGCAGGAAATTGAGTCCTGCAGGACAAAAGTAACACTTCTGGAGAATGCATTACAGCCCCTGGTTGATGAAGCATTAGAGTTGAGCAATACTGCAGAGAGCCAGCTCAAACTTTTGAAGACTTATGACACTTTTGCGCAGGAACGGGCTGATACAGAATCATCTTCAGTGTTACAGGAATTGGTGGAAAAAGAGAAAGCCACTGATGATATACTACACAACCTCACCAGCCACTTCCAGATTCTTGTGCAGAAGATTCTCCCACCAGAGCCCTCACAGAGTGTCCTGGGACGGGCCACTAGTGAGTCTTAGGGGCCTGTTGGGACGTGTACCCTAAGGATGATTAGTTTTGGTAACTTCACGGTTGTTTGTAAGCGGAGTTATGGGTCAAAATAGTCTTAGCGGTGTCGAGGTAAGTCAAAACCCCTTTTTGTAATAAACCCATGGTTTAAATCCAGGGTTTAGGGTTTGGGTGCCCATGGTATTGAATACATGTTTTTGTAAACAGTGTGCTATAAATAAGCACTCGTGTAAATAATAAAGGTTAGGTTTTATGATGTAAGAAATATTTCGGCGAAGTTAAGGTTGATTTTTTAAGGAAAGGTTAAGTCCCAGCTGTGTGCGTGGACGACCTCTGCAGCTGTGTGCGCAGAGGGTTTTTGTAAGAAGATTGAGAAAAGATCTGCAGCTATGTGCGCAGAGGCCTGCTACTGTGTGCGCAGCTGTTAAGGACTAAAGGGATCTGCAGCTTAGTGCGCGAATCAAACTGTGGTTTTGTAGCAAGTTGAATAAAACACAGTTTGTGGACGTAGCCCCTACACTGGGGGTGAACCACGTTATATTTGGTGTTGTGGTTTCTTGTGTTGTTTTATTTCTGTTGTCTTTTATGCATTAATAACTATATACATTTGATAACTTAGATCACTGCTAATAACAAGCTTCGCTGTGAATTCCCTGTAGTGGGTTGCGCAAGTCACAGTTTCTTATCTATCTGCGAAGTTGTATAAACGTGAATGACCAAGCTGTGTAATTGTTGATTAATAAGTTTAGTAAAGGCTAAGGTACAGTAATCCCCTCTTTGCTTGCAGAAACATGATTCTGCAGCACCCCATTACTGTTTCGGGTGAGACTGCAACCTGTGCACAGGTTGTTGCCGAAAGGGCCAACACATTGGGTCTTTTGTTGGTGCGACATAAAAGGATTAAACCCGGGTCTGCCCTATTGCCCAACAGAGGCCTAATAATTTTGAACATAAGAATAAGGTTTTCACATCTAACTGCAATTTTAGGAATAATAAAACACATGACTTTCCTAATAATAATTTCCAAGGAAATAAAGGTAACTGACAACCAAACCCTAATGGTCCCAGAAATAAACAACTTGCTAATAATCATAGAAACTACATTAAGTATAATGAACGTAAATAACCAGTAAATTATTGGGGTTGTAATGGGCCTCATTATGCATCAGGATTCCCTAACAGAAAGAAGACTGTCAGCAACATTCATACAGTACAGGAGGAGATGATTGTTGGTGACATAGCAAGGGGGATTCCCAGGATCAACACGATGCTAGAAAATAGGCAGGTTGATTATCAAACTTCCATGGTGGAAGTAGAAGGTAAGCTGAAGCAAACACCCATTTCTATATTAATTAACACAAGGGCTAGCCTGAGTTATGTTTCTCCTAATTTAGTAAAAAAATGCAATTTATCAGTAGACAAGTTTGCAAAGTTAGGGCTAGTTCAAGTAGCTGCAAGAGAAAAAAGAAGAGTGATTAGTTTTGTAAAGGACTGCACTATAATTATGAATCAGTTTGAAACTTTGGTGAAGCTAAATCTACTTCCTTTAGGCTCTTGTGACATGTTAATTGGTATGGACTGGTTAGGACAACATAGAGTAGTTTTGAATTGTTTTTATAAAACTTTTACATGTGTAAATAATGAAGTAGAAATAGTAACCATAACAGGAATTCCTAGGAAAATAACTATCAGACAAATCTATGCCTTGCAATTAAAGAGAGCTGTCCGGAAAGGTTGTAAATCCTTTGCTGTGACTGTAATTGATAAAGAACATATTAATAATGAAGATAAACTAAAACTAGAATATATTTCAATCTTGAGGTGGTATTTGGATGTATTTCCGAAAGAAATTTCGAGACTGCCTCCAAAAAGGGAATTAGATTTAACTATTGAGTTGGTACCTGGTGCAGTGGCCAGCTCAAAAGCCCCTTATTGGATGGATATATTGGAACTAAATGAATTAAAATCACAGTTAAAGGAACTTATTGATAAAACATATAGAAGACCAAGCGTGTCTCCTTGGGGAGCACCTGTCATTTTCGTTAAAAAGAAGGACGGTACTCTATGCTTATGTATTGACTACCGTCAACTTAATAAAATGACCATTAAAAATAGATACCCGTTGCCCTGTATAGATGATCTGTTCGATCAGCTGTGCGGAGCAACTGTATTCTTAAATATTGATTTACGACATGGTTACCATCAAGTTCAGATCAAAGATGAAGACATTTTTAAAACATCTTTTAGGACCAGATATGGTCCCTATGAGTTTGTTGTCATGCCATTTGGGCTCACTAATGCCCCGGTTGTCTTCATGTGTTTAATGAATAATGTATTGCATAAGTATCTTGATAAATTCATAGTGGTTTTGAGTGATGACATTCTAATTTATTCTAAGTCTAAAGAAGAACACGAGGAGCACTTAAAAATTGTTTTACAAGAGTTGAGAGAACATAAAATTTATGCTAAATTTAGTAAGTGTGATTTCTTTAAAGATAAAATACAATACTTTGGCCATGTAATAACTAAAGAGGGGATCTCAGTTGATCTAGAAAAGATAAGAGCAATTGAAAAATGGTCGGTTCCAAAGGATGTGACTGACGTGTGATCATTCATGGGAATTACTGGTTACTATCGAAGATTCATAGAGGGGTTCTCAAGAATAAAAAATCCCATAACTTCTTTACAGAATAAAGGAAATAAATTCGAGTGAAATCAAAAGTTTGAAGAAAGTTTTAAGAAATTAAAAACATTATTAACTACTGCACTAATCTTAAGAATTGTTGATCCTAATAAGGATTTTTTCGTATGCATTGACGCATGCAATGATGGTCTAGGTGGGGTCTTAACTCAATAAGGACACTTAATTGCATACAAGTCTAGGAAGCTTAAAATTCATGAGAAAAACTACGCTCCTTACGATTTAAAGTTGGCTGCCATCATACATTCTTTGAATATGTGGCACCATCACTTAATCGAAAGAATATTTATGCTAATGATAGATGATAAGGGTTTAAAATATTTGTTGGATCAACCAAATTTAAACGCAAGGAAAGCTAGGTGGCTAGCTTTCCTTAGCGAGTACAATTTCAAGATCCAACATCTTAAGGGAAAAGAAAATAAAGTCGTTGATGCTCTATGTAGAAATGCAAGACTAAACTTTGTAGCAACAATCAGCACTTATAAAACAAATTTAGAAGAACATCTAGAGGAAGGAGTAAAATTGGATGAACATTATCATAAATTACAAGCTAAAGTGGCAGAAAATTTAAGTGGAAGTTTAAGTACATGGTATAGTTTAAATAATAAAGGATTAATACTTTACAAAAATAGGTTATATATACCTAATGTACCTAAAATTAAGCTGCTGATTTTAAATGAAATACATAAGACTCCTTACTCAGGACATCCAGGTTATCAAAAGACTCTAACCATGTTACAGAAAGATTATTTTTGGCCAAACATGAAGAATGAATTGGCATAATACATTCCCAATTTCTTTGAATGTCAATAAGTTAATGCTGGATACCACCATCTAGTCGGTTTACTACAGCCACTACCCATCCCTAGCTGGAAATGGGAAATAATCAATCTTGATTTTATTACAGGTCTACCTAGAAATCAAAATCAGAATGATTCGATAATGGTAGTCGTCAATAAACTCAGTAAAGTAGCTCATTTTACACCAGTAAATACCACCTGCAAGGTTGTTAATATTGCTGATATATTCATGAAACAAATATTTTGTTTACATGGGATACCAAAAATTATAATTTTTGACAAAGTCCCTGAGTTTACGGGCAATTTCTGGAAGTCTCTATTTAAAGGTTTGAATACTACTTTAAATTTTAATACATATTTTCATCCTCAGACGGATGGACAGAGTGAAAGAGTGAATCAAATATTGGAAGATATGCTAAGAATGTATGTTAGAGAACAACTAGGTAAATGGGAGGATTACTTACACTTGGTAGAGTTTTCTTATAAAAACCACTACCAAGCTTCAACAAAATACAACCCATTTCAAATTTTGTATAGAAGAATGTGCAATACTCCTATCTCATGGAGTAACCTAGTTGACAGGTTAGTACTAGGACCTGAACTATTAAAGGAGATGGAGTTAATTGTAAAACACGCCCAAGGTAATTTAAAGGTTGCACAAGAGAGACAAAAAAGTCGAGCAAATATTAAACAAACTCAGAAAGAGTTCAAGGTGGGTGAACATGTTTTTATAAAGGTAAGGCCTAAAAAGAGTTCTTTGAAGTTAGGAAGTTGTGCTAAGTTGGCACCCTGATATTGTGGGCCTTTTGAAATACTGCCCAGAATGGGACAGGTGGCTTATCAATTGGCTTTACCACCAAATTTAAAGGTTCATAATGTTTTTCATATCTCTATTTTAAAAAGATATGTACATGATGCTACTCATGATATAAATTGGAATGATGTGTAGGTGGAACCTGAAGGAAATTTTCTTATGGAACCGGATTGTATCCTCAACAAGAGGGAGATCTTGCTTTGGAATCGCACCATTGGATAGGTATAGGTGCAATGGAAGGACCTTAGTCCTGAAGAAGCCACCTGCGAATTGGAGAGTCATATGCAGGCAACATATCCAATTCTGTTCCACAGCAACTCTGAGGACGATGAATAAAATAACATCGAGGACGATGTTATATTTAAGGGGATATGTATGTCACATACCCCAAATTGAAAAAACATTTTATGTTTTAGGAGACATTATGTTTTAATTTTATTATAAATTTTGTAATTATTGACCAAGTGGGGTCAATGATAATTGTATTTAATAGATGAATATTTCATTAATTAATAAATAAACGATGAGACAACAGCTGAAGGAGGCTCTTAAATGAGTGTTTATTTGCCACTTGTGGAATATTCTGGGTTGAGAGTAGATTGACACTTGGAAGCATCCTCAAACTACTTTTATTTGTTGCAGGAGGAAACTTCCCTATTTTGTGGTCATGTTCCCCGAGTAAGTGGAACAAGAGCAGGTGGTTAATTAACTGAAAAACTAACCCAAACGGCTTAGGCATACTAATAAAAATACCCATTGAATTCATCCAAGGCTACTCATTCTTTACTTGTGAAATTTCTAAGTTAAATTGGTGCACAAGAAATTCGATGGAGGGGATAGGAAGAAGTGTTTTAGTGGAAAGTGTCGATATACTGAAATAGTGCAGCTGTTTTGAGCTGAGTTCGTATTGCTATAGGAAGAAATATTAATGTCGATTACTTTGTGGAGTTGCAAGGTTTCTAAACCTATTCTCTCACCTAGTGCTTTCAACCAGGTGGACCAGTAGACAGTATCGGGGGTCCTAAGATTTGCATCTTAGTTGTCTTCAGGAGTTGGTTTGGAGGAACAGGCTCCTTAGGTTGTTGTCTCATGTGCTATACTATCAGGTTCTAAAGATTATTTTGATATCCTCTATGCAAGCATAGGAACAGGAATGTATGAGTATAGGAATTAATATATTTATATGTCTTCTTCATTTGTTTATTAAAATCAATTAGAGAAATCTTTTACTTTTCAAAGATAGATAAATTCTGGATTAGATATGTATTAGAATAAATGATTCAGGGTTAGTTTAAATTTACTGATGGATAAAAATACCTGACTGTATTTTTCCACACCTCTGAAGAGGTAGTACTCTATCATAGTAGGTTAAGTTAACTTTGATGGTTAAGTCAAATCAAGAAATGTAGGAATGTGATTATTTACTTGCTATCATTAAAATCTTTATAGGAATGTTTAGCAGAAAAAATCTTCTATTTTTCAGGAGTTTCTTTAGCTAAAATATATCTGTAAAAATTATAAATATAAACTATCACAAAATAATGTTTATTAAAAATCATTACACGGTTTGGTAACTGTGTTCTTTTAACATAGTAAAATAACTAATTCTAAGTTTCCATCTATTATTTAGATACATATAATTTATAATCAATACCGAACAGGAATTTATTGCAAATGGTGCAATCATTGGACTTGAAACAGTAAAAGGAAGCTTTGGGTAATAGATTAGTTTTTATAAATAAAATTTAGGTAAACTGCTGTAATAATGTATAATTAGTAAAGATTATATTAATTAATAGTAAAAAAAACAATAATGCATAGTTTTAATATAAACAAAATACAAACCCTAATTAAAGAAAATTGTCAACCAAATCTTTTCTTCTTTCCTCTTTGGAGAATAGGGTTTTTACAGTTTAACCCATATCCTAAATAATCAAAATTCTTCAATATACGATTATAATATATTTATTATAATCACTCTATAGTAAATAAATTATTACACAGAACACAGAGTTAGACTGTTTATCTTTTATTAACTAAAATAAAATAACAACGGATAAAATTTCCAAATCAAAATTACAGAGTCGAGCTTAGGTTATAGTGACAACCCCTATTACCTTATTATTATTTCTTAAGTAACTCTTAAAATAAAAGGAAAAAAAAACCACAATTTAACTGTCACATTAAAATTCCACATAATAACTTCATTTAACAAAAAAAATCAAGATTATGGACATTTACAATAGCGAAGCCCTTCCGTTTTCTTTTATCAAATCAATCACCAGACAGGTATTTTTTAGCAAAAACGTTATTTAAAAATTCATTAACTTAAGCTTAAATAAACTGAAGTTTCCAACACATAAAACCCTACAGTCTAAGTATTACATAGACTTCCTTCAAACACAGCTCTGTTCCAAACTCTAGTTTTCATTACAGTCGAGTGTTTCTAGAAATAAATAAAAAAAAACTATAAGATTTCAAACCCTACTTTTTACATAATTTTCTTTCCAACAAAATCTAGCTACGACCAAATGGCCTTTACAAGTAATTCTTCAAAACATTCAAGTTACGGCCACACGACCTTCCCAAACAAAGCATTGTTCAAACACATCCACGGCAAGGGAGCTCGAATCTCGGTGAGACCCTATCATCCAAACCCCACACAACATCACAGAAGAAACCTCAGCCATGAAATCCAGGATTACCAGGTTGTATGAGAGGCATGGAACTCTTTTCAACTGTATCCCACGTCTTTCAGCTCACAGTACCGATTTCTGAAGTCTGCAGAAGAATTTCAAAGGAATTGTCAAGTTCTTTTAAAATAAAACTATTACAGTAAATAATTTTCGTGACAAATGCAAAAAGGATTAAAAAGAGTTTACATGGAGAGAATTTGTCCTCGACCGCGTAGTAATCTTGGCTGCACAGTAAATTTAGCCAAGGAAACCTCATACCCTAGCAACAAGTAGGACAATCACAAGCTAAAACCTCGATGAGATTGATAAAACAAACAACAAAGGCCACAATGAAACCCAAGCTCCCTACGTTCAACGTTTTCCATAAGGTAAGAAGTGAATTTAAGAAACAAAGACCACACTACTATAACTCAGAGGATTCAGTTTGACTGATACGTGGGATAAGTCACCCACAGAGACAAAACAATGGCATCAAAGGCCATGCGGACATGAGCCTGGCGGTGTTTCTCACAACAACAAATATGGTAAACAACGTGATATTTTAGGGTTCAAATGGTTAAGTAGTAGGGTTTACCAACACCAAAACCCCATCCACAAACCGGTAGCCACGTGGATTCCACCAAGAGTCAAATCTTTTGGGTTTCGATAGAGTTTTCTCTATAGTCTTGTTGGCCTCAGGAGAACTTGCGTTGAAAACATTACACATATTATTTATCTTGTAAAAAATCAATTTTAAAACTTTGCATATAACATTATATCGTTTACGCTTATATTGATTTTCTCAAAGTTATAACTATATCTAGACATTAGGTTAATACTTGTTAAGTTAAACTCATGGTGCAAGTTAATACAATGGCTTATGAAATTACTTTGGTAAAAATAAATAACATTTTGCATTAATTTTTCTAAATATTGTCATATTATATTGTAACATGTGGGGTAGGATCTAATTTACCAAGAATAGGACAATTTATAACTTTTGCAAGATATAATTATAGTTAGGCTAAGAACATAAATTTTCTACTTTGCTTATGAATTCAAGCACTTATGCCTAGAATAGGATAAAAACTTAGACCTATAACATTTTGCAAATACTAAGCTAATTCAAGAATTGGAAAGGAAACAGGTTGATAATACCTTCTTTACACATAAAGTTAAGTAAAATAATTATGCTAGCATTTTACTTTTGCAAGTTGATACAATTGGTCTCGATCCTGAAACTAGAAAACAAACGTTATACCTGTAAAAAGACCTGTACAAGAATCAATATTTTACTTCATTAGCTTCAAGATCTAGGTAAGCCTCGGGCATGAACTGAAGTACCTTAATTTTAAACAGGGAACAAAACCTTAGTGCATAGTAAACAGACACTTGTTTTCAGCTCTTACTACTTCACATCATTAATTACTAAAATCAATCTTTAAACACTTAACTTTGAATGCAGATAAAGAAGAATGCAATTATAGAAATTAATAAAGGGATTGTTTTATTTTCTAGATTAGACCCTGTAGGATGTTATCTATTAGCAGTTAAGTTATGCTCTTTAGCAATAATATTAACATTAAATATCGCAAGAAAAATTTTAAATTTTTATGAAAATTAGGGGTATTACATATGGTATCAAAGCACATGTTCAGACACTAGGCCTGAATGTGGCTCAACCTGTGTAGACAGACAATCAATAAAATGCATGCATACTGATTATTATTTTTCTTTTTTAAATGTTAGTATCATAAATGTTTCGAGGAATATGCAGATGAAGGGTCCCCATCAAATGAACAAAGTAATTCTAGAAGAGAACCGGTTAAGGAAGAAATAACTAACAATTCTTTATAATTATTACAAACTGTTAAAAAATTAAGAACTGAAATGGAAACAGTTAAAAAAGAGAATGAAATAATTCTAAGAGCTCAAGAGGAAATGAACCAGATACTGATAGAAAAATTTCAGAGTGAAGGGAAACATAAATAGACAGGATCCGGAAATACGTCCTACCAACGTAAAAGTAAAAAGTCCAAACTGTCTAAAATTGAAGGTAGTTCGTCCTCTGAAATTTATGGTGATTCACATAGAAAGAATCGACAGTACTCTAGTGATAGCAGTGAAGATAATTACCAATCTAGAAAAAGAAAATATAAGCCTTATGAGGAAATTTTGGGAGAATTTAAGAAGATAAAACCACCAACTTTCAACGGTGAAACTGAGAAAGAGGAGGAAGCCAAATCATGGCTGTTTGGAATAAAGAAGTATTTTCAAATTTATAATTACTCCAGTTAGCTAAAAGAAAGAATGGCCATTTACAACTTAACTGGAAAGGAAGATATCTGGTGGCAGGATTTAAAATGAATAAAATGTATTAAGGAAAAGAACATTAACTAGAGCAGCTTTAAAAAATACTTTAAAAACAAGTTTTTGTCAGAATAGTATTATGAAGAGTGATCTAAATAATTCTATGAACCAAAGTTGGGAACTATGAACATGAAGGAATTAAACAATAAATTTTTAAGTTTACTACGTTACGTGCCTTACATTGTGGATGACAAGCCTAAGATGCAGTAGTTTTATGCTATTTACCTTTTCACATTAAATATAAAATTCAATAGGATAATTTGAAAACCCTTGAAGAGGCTACGCAAAAAGAAAATGTTTACTATGAGCCGAACTGAAAAAGGGAAAGCATGCCAAACTAGAAGGCTAAGAGGTCTAATAATTTTGAATAGAAGAAGAAGGGTTTCACATCTAACCGTAATTTTAGGAATAATAACACATGTAAATTTCCTAATAAGAATTTGTTGGGTTATAGGGAAGACCCGGGTTTATATCATTTACCTCGCACCAACAAAAGACCCACAGTGTTGGCCCTGTCAGCAACAATCTGTGAACAGATTGGAGTCTCACCTGAAACAGCTACGGGATGCCACAGAATTAGGTTTCTGCAAGAAAAAGAGGGATATTACTGTACCTTTAGCCTTTAATAATCTATATTCATATAACACAGAGCTTCAACATTCACATATATAAATTCGCAGCTAGATAACAGGCAGTGACTTGCATAACCCTTTACTGGGAATTCACAGCGAAGTTATTTAGTTAGCAGTGATCTTATTTATCAGATATATATTTATCAATGCATGAAAGAACATAACAGAAACAACACAAGAACCAAAACACCAGATATAATGTGGTTCACCCCCAGTGTAGGGGTTACGTCCACAGAACTGCCTTTTATTCAACTCTTTACTAAAATCACAGTTCTGATCTACGCACTCAGCTGCAGATCCTTTCAAGTCCTTAAATCCATGCACATAGCTGCAAGCCTCTACGCACAAAGCTACAGATTTCCTTAACCCCCCAAAAACCTCTGTGCACACAGCTGTAGAGGTCGTCCACGCACACAACTGGGACTTAACCTTCTTACAAAACAAGCCTTAGCTTCGCATCACCTTATCTTACAACAAAAATCCTAAACTGACTTCTTTACAAGAGTGCTTATTTATAGTGTGCTTATTACAAAACCATGGGCTTAAACCATGGGCACCCCGAACCCTAAACCCTGGATTTAAACCATGGGTTTATTACAAAAGAAGGTTTTTACTCAACCCCGACACCCCTAAGATTGTTTTGAGTCATAACTCCGCTTACAATCTCCCGTAACTCCGTGGAGTTACTCATCCTAAGGACCGTTAGGGTGCGCACCCCAACAGGCCCCTAAGACTCACCAGTGGCCCGTCCCAGGACACTCAGCTTCTTTTCTGGTGGTAGAATCTTGTTGGTGAAGCCTGGTGCAATGCTGGCTGAAGCCATACATGAGGTTGTTGGCTGCTTGTTCCTTTCCTTCATGAAATGCTGGTTAAGGCCTTCTAGATCTATCAGCAACCCCATCCTTCGATCTGCTTGTCGAACATTTGACCATCCACAACTTAGGGTCCCCAGAGTTGTGTGTCAAGGTGCATAAGACAAACAGCCGTCATGGTTCTATCAAACCAGGAGGATACATCTTGGGATGTGTTAGAGTTTTTCTATGAAGACCAATGCTGTTCTTTGTGCGGCATAGAGCACACTTATGCCTTTCTTCTGACCCCCTAGAGCAAACTTCTGCCTTTCTTTATGCCTTGGTCGAGCATGGCTGCCCAGGTGGATTACTCAGAAGGTTCAGCAGACCTCTCTCTCTGACCACTCGTAATAACTGCTGGACTTCACGGTCATTCGACATAGTGCTAACTGAAGAAACTCAAAGACATGCACAATGCATGAGTCACAAGCTGATGTAGATTCTTATAGAATCCTGAAACAGAATCTGTCAGCATGGTGTATTAATGACGCTAAATCTGATGAAGTGGTGGAAATCCTGTCCACACGGTGCCAGATTTTCCCTAAATCTCATTATTGCAGGCAGTGAGGGCAGTTCGCATGCCAACGCCGCCAAGTCTATTTTGTCCCATCTGTCACATTTTGAGCTGTGACACACCTGTGATCTTTGACATAACTACTAACTTCAGCTTCGCATTGACAAGAACCTTCGACCCATCTTGACCTATAGGGAAACCAAACTTCATCCTGCAGACTTTAACAGTCTTCAACACTGCGTAGCTTTGAGAATGGCTTCATTATAGTCTAGTACCCAATTTCAACTGTTCTTGGTACTTAGACTGTCCTTCATGCTGTTACTCCTGACCAAGGGATCCTGGTTTGTCCCTGTACTTCTTTAACCTACTTCCATTCACCATAGAAGGTAAAATTTCTCCATTCAATTTATCTAACTGGACTGTGCCACCCTCAATAACTTTCTGCACTATATATGGTCCTTTCCAATGTGTCTTGAACTTACCCAGGAATTTCATGAATTTGCTGGCATATAGGAGCACAAGATCACCCTGCTGGAACTACTTCTTCTTGATGTGTCTATCATGCCATGCTTTTTCTCTAGCTTTCTGAACTTGCTGCTAGATTCCCGCAATGAATCTGTCCTCTTCAAGTTCTAGTATCTTTTCCAGCCTTTCTTTCATCATATCTGGGTCATCCATCTCTGTAAAAGTAGATATTTTGAGGCTAGGTGCAATGTACTCCATAGGCATGACTGCTTCTTGTCCATAAACTAGCCTAAAAGGTGTATGGCCTATCAACTTCTTGCAGGTGGTTCTATAAGCCCATAGTATTGCTGGAATCCTAAGGTCCCAATCATTTCTGTTAGCATTGCAAACCTTCATCAGAGTGTGTTCAAGGATCTTGTTAAAGGCTTCGACAGTTCCATTTGCTTGAGGATGATAGGCAGTACTCTTCTGATGATATACTTGAAACTCTTCAGTCAATACTTCAATAGTCTTATTTAAGAAATGTGATCCTTGATCGCTCATAAGAATTCTAGGACACCAAAATCTTGATAAGATGTTATCGAAGATAAAATTTGCAGCTGTAGCAGCACTACAGGTCTTGACTAGTTGAGCTTCGGTCCAATGAGTAAGGTAGTCAGTTGCTGTAATAATGTATCTTGCTCCAGATTTCTTTGCAGGGGGATTGATAGGTCCAACAAAATCAATAGCCCATTTATCAAAGGGTTGTAAAGTTACCTGGAACTAGAGGCATTTCATCCCTCCTGGATGGTTTGCCTATCCTCTGACAAATGTCGCAGCTGTGGCAATATTCTCTTGCATCCTTATGAATTGTGGGCCACCATAATCCGGCTGTCAGAATATTTTGTGTTGTAGCTTTTCTTGCGTAATGAACTCCTGCTGCCCCAGAATGTGCCTCATCCAAAATTAACGGCTTTTCATGCTCTAGGACACATTTGCACAATATTTCATCTGGTCCCATCTTATATAGTTGTCCTGCTATTAAGTTAAAGTCAGCTGCTCGAACCACCAGCTGCTTCTTCTGCTATGTTGTCATCTCGGCGGGTGGAAAACCTATAGACAAATACTGAACAATATCCTGAAAGTATTCATCAACCATCTGGATGGCAAAAAACTGGGCACCAGGAAGACCTTCGTCCAGGCTGATAGGTTCTTCTCCCGACTTGAGCCTCGATAAGTGGTCAGGACCTAGATTCAGTCTTCCTGGTTTGACTATGATCTCAAAGTCATATTCCTGAAACAGTAGCAGCCATCTGCATATCCTTCCACCTAGCACAGGCTTGTTAACCAAATACTTCAAAGCAGAATGGTCAGTAAACATCTTAAAATGAGATCCTAACAGATAATGTCGAAACTTTTGCAATGCATACACCATAGCTATATCTTCTCGTTCTATCGTAGTATAATTTTTCTCTGCTGTGGACAATTTCCTACTTGCAAAACAAATGGGGTGATCAATATTACCTTCACCTAACTGGGCCAATACTATACCCAGAGCAATGGAGGATGCATCGATATGCACATGAAATTCCTTATTCCAGTCAGGGAATACTAAGATAGGAGAAGTTACCATATTTTCCTTGAAAATATCCAAGCTTGCTTGACACTCGGGTGTCCACTTGAACTTAATATCTTTCTTCAACTGCTTTTCCATAGGGGCTGTTATCTGAGCATATCCTTTAATAAATTTCCTGTAATAACCAGTGTGACCAAGCATAGTGTGCAGCTGTTTAACATACTTTGGAGGTGGTAGGTTCACAATAATGGCTATCTTCGTAGGATCCATCATCAGTCCTTGCTTACAGACAATGTGACTTAGTAGAATTCCAAAAGGGGCACAGAAAATACACTTTTTCAAGTTCAAGGAAATCTGATGCTGTTTACATTTGTCCAACATAAGTCTTAGACTAGCTATGTGGTCTTTTACTAACCCGAAGATAGTCCAATCATCAAAATAAACTTCTAAGAATTTATGTTTGAATTCCTTAAAAGCAGAGATGACTACTCTAGAAAACATGGCAGGTGTATTCTTCAATCCAAATGGCATAATTGTATATTGGAAGGATCCCATTTCTGTAGCGAAGGTTGTCTTATGTCAATCTTCTGGAGCAATTCGAATCTGATGGTAACCTGAAAATCCATCAGTAAAAGAGTACACTTCTTGACCTCCCACATTGTCTAAAACTTCATCTGTAAAGGGATTGGGGAAAGGATCATGAAAATAGGCATCACTCAGCTTCCTCAAATCGACACAGATTCTGATTTCTCCCTTAGTCTTCTTTTCTTGCACCACCATAGGGCTGACCCACTCAGATTCTTCAACAGGCTCAATGATTCCTGTAGCAAGCATCTTATCTAGCTCCATTCGGAATTTTTCCTTATACTTAGGGTTTAGCCGATAAGGGCGCTGTTTCACAGGCTTCACATCAGGTTTCAACGGGATCTTTATCACTCCTATATCCCCAAGGATACCTTTCATCTCTGAGAACTTCTTCGGAAAGAGATCCTGATATTCATGGAGAAGTTGGGTCACCTTGCTTACCATTTCGTCATCCCAATAATCTCCAATGGTAGCATACTTAGGGTTTTCTTCTGTCCCAATGTTTACGGTCCGCGTCTTCAGGGGTTGAGTCACTTCAAGTGCCTCTACTGCTGGTCCATGCACTTCACAGTGTCCTTCTAACTCGGGAATGTTAATTTTGCATGGATCGTCATCCTCGTCAATTGTGAGGTTATAACATTCTATTGCATTGGCTTCCTGTACCTTCACGTCAGGTTGATATTCTGCTATTTCTTGATCATCAAATACTTTAGTATGAATCAATCTAATAGCTGCGTCTAAAGCAAGAGAAACCTCATTAACAGAAAATGTCAACACAAAGCTATCAATAAGACAGTCCCAACTTATAGTACCATGGCGAAGCTCGACCTCCGCATACCAATTCTTTGCTATAGGTTCCAGGGTGTGCACAAACCTATGTACCCATTCTTCATGAGGTACATGCTTCCATGCTTCATAGCATTGCTCCAAATGCTTCTGAGGTCTTACCGTTAAACCTACTCCGGGCCTCCTGTGGTCGATCCCTGAATCTCAGGCGAAGGGACTGTTGGAAAACTTTCCAACTATGAATGTACTTTTGTGACCATTCCACCATCTGGATGTTGTAGCTCTGAATGCTGAATCCAAAGTCTCCATTTTCTGTAAATCTGGTATCTGGGTTGAGAATTGTACAATAAAATCTTTTGGGTCTGTCGAACCATCAAAAACAGGTAAGGCTCTTGTCTGCGAGCTAAGCCATCTAAGAGACTTAGTAATTCTTGCACAGTGGTGGCCATGTAGCTCATATAATCTGTTTTGCCAATTCTCTAAACCATCATCTGAATCCGTCGTGTAGGAGCTATCACACTGCCAATCCATGGTGCCTTCGGTAGTAGGATCCACATGATCTTCTTCCTTTGCTATGATATTGTAGATGTGGTCCAAAACATCCCGGTCTTCATCTTTTACTGGCTCTGTGTATCTTTCTCCCTGTGAGGGGTCCAGTGGTACTATGACTCGCAAGTCTTTCCCTTCGAAAGTCATCTGTCTCTTATTAAGGTTAATGACTGTCGCATTTTCCATTGTCCATTCAATTCCTAGCAAGGCTGGATAGGGGTTGTTGTCATCAATGATATCAATAACTTCAAAGTTTGCTATAGTATAGACACCATCAATATCTATTGGGACATTAGTGAATTGTCCTAGGGGCACAATCTTCTGCTGATTGGATAATCTCAACTGTATAGGTGACCAATCGAGGGTAGGTTTTCCCATTTGTTCCCAGGTTTGCTTAGTTAAGACATTTACCTCTGATCCTAGATCGAAGATAACATCAGTCATATCATACTCTGCTATCTGAACATTCAATCTCATTTCCCTGCCAGTTCTTCTGACTCTATTAACAGCTTTTGCTTGAACAGTACTATGCTGAGGTTCGCAGGAAGAAATAACTTTCTGCAACTCACCTAAAGCATGCTGATTTCTTAGGAGCTTTAGACAACTCTATAAAAATGAGGATAGTGTACTTACTTTGTCTGTCGGAGCTTCTTGCGGCTGCAACTGCTGCTGATGTGGTTGCCTAGGTGCTACAGATGTGTTAGGATCAGCAAAATATTTCTTGGCTTGCATGAATGTCTCTTTCTCTCTTTCAATATCAAATGCGGGTACTTTCACGGGGGCCTTACGAACCTAAGCCTCATCAGGATGGTTCTCCTTAGTCTGTATGTGTGTCATAGCTCTACTCCGGGTAACAACATTAATAGCTGGGGCAGGTCTTTGCTCGACGGAAATCATCTGAAGATTCTAAGTACGGGCACTGATTCTTTCCTGAATCTTAACTATCAACTACGGGCACTACTCAATCACATGATCTACTGCTCGGCAATACCGACATGTCGTAGTGGGGTTCTGACAGTCTCTCACTAGATGCTCGGCCTAGTTACAGTTGTAACACACAACCTGGCCTCTTCCTCTTCCAGCCATACCGCCACGACCACGACCTCCAAAATCACCTCTACCTGATGCACCACCGTGGTAACCATAGCCATCACTGCTCTGTCCCTCATTTTGTACCCGATAAGTGTCGTAAGTTCGTTCTCTCATGAGGTAAAAGCTGTGACACTCATCTTCGTTGTGTCCCATCGATTTACAGAACTTACAATAAGGGTTCTTAGGGACTTGCACATACCTCTGCAGAAGATAGCAGTCTTCAGGTCGATGCTGGCCAGTTTTCCGACAGATCTCACAATATAGAATAGTAGGGTTGAACGGGTTTGGCGCACCAGTATTAAGGTAATTTCTTACCATAGGACACTGTTCCTTGTCATGACTTTCTGTCCGACATTGGGTACACCAAACCTCTTCGCGACCGGTTTTTCCTTTCTTCATATCGCGAAGTTCTAGAGCCATCGCTGCCAACTGCGCTTGGATTTGAGCAATACCAGAATTGTCTTCGACAGGAGCAGTTCCAAGCTTCATTGCTATTTCCAGAGCCCCCTGCTGGTCAGCAACCTTCTGTTGCATGAGTGGATTTTGGATGTGCGATAGAAATGCTGCAATGAACCATTCTTTGTGCTACGCAGGTCCAATGGGGAAACTGACTTGGTCCAGCAGAACTTTGAATCTTTGATCAAAGTCCCACACTGATTCACCGCGCCTCTGCTTAATCTCTAGCAATTTAGTGATATACTATGACTAGAATTTTAGCTTCTTAAATTCCTTTATCATTGCTGCTTTTATATCAGCCAATGCATGGTTCTGAATGCTGGAAAACTTCATGAACCAGGTCAGAGCATGGTCTCTGAAAGAAGTAACCAGCTGCGCTCTTTTTGTATCTTGATCCATAATGGTCTTAGCAGTCCACACTGCTTCACATAAAAACCAGAACTGTTCTGGATCCTCTGATCCAGTTCCTTTGAAAACAGGTAGCTTAATGTCATCATGCATATGGGCCATAACGGATCTAGGGGGGGTTGGAGGGGGATTGGAAGTAGGTGGGGGGGGAACTTGTTGGGGTAGACTGACCTGCGACAGGAGTATTCAGGCTAGGGTGACTTTCATACTGCGACGGGTTCTCAGGGATAGTAGGTCTTCGCTGCGGGGTTACAAGAGGGTTTCCAACATAAGGGGTTTCTTCAGGTTCTGAATCGGTGGGATTTACAGGGGAATACTCGGTATGCTGACCACGGGAATAGGAGCCAAAATCTCTCTTGTACCTTTTGCCACTTCACAGCAAACCACTTTTCTTGTCGAATGTATTTTCACTTGCAACCATAGGTTATTAATACTAAATCTAACAGTCTAATTCAATTAACAATATACCTTTTTCAGCTAATAGCATTTTAATTCTTACACGAAAGGAATTCAAAAACTTACCCCTTGGTCCTTTGAAAAACTGTCGCTCGGATTCACTAAAGGAATTACTCGTGTCGATGGTGAACTCTTTCTCGAGGGTTCGCACTGTCCAGAAATCAACAGCACGGGAAATCTCGTTGTTCACCCTTTTCAGTATATTAATTCTTGCGAGGGTCCACTCAGGAAACTGACGTTCTTGGAAGTTCGTCCTTCGCTCTGTTAACCTGGATAACCCATTATAGGAAATTTCAACTCAAAATGGGCCTCCTAAAATGAATTAATAAAATAATAGTTAAAATAATAAAATAATATTTATTAATTTTGGAGGAAGAAAAGAAAAAAACTACTTTTTTGTTTGTATTTTTGACATATCTCCCCGTGTTTTTACTCAAATTTAGATAGGAAGAGCTCATTGGATGCGGAATTAAATTCCGCATCCAACGAGTACCCACTCGGCATACTTTTGACAGACCCCGCTACCCAAAAAACAAGAAATACCTGAAAAATGGAATGATGACATCATCATTCTATTTTTTCAGGTATTTCTTGTTTTTGGGGTAGCGAGGTCCATCATTCCATTTTTTCAGGTATTTCTTGTTTTTGGGGTAGCGGGGTCCATCAAAAGTATTTCGAGTGGGTACTCGTTGGATGGGGAATTTAATTCTGCATCCAATGAGCTCTCCCGATCGAAATTTGAGTAAAAACACGGGGAGATATGTCAAAAATACAAACAGAAAAAGTAGTTTTCTTTATGATACCTATCCCCAAATTTATATTAAAAAAGTGTTCAAGACCTATACGGTATTTCAAATTTAAATCAATTTCATTGGTTAACACATAATGACATGGAATTTGAATAAAAGTTAAAAGGCCCATTTTGAGTTGAAATTTCCTCTAATGACTGGTGCAACTCTATGTGGATACTACCAAAGAAAATTTCATAAACGTCACAAAAAACATACCTTTGTAGAAATTCATTTGCACTATGACGTGGATATTTGTTCTCTTGCTCAGCGAATTTCAGATAAGTCTGATCAAGACAATCACCGATTTCCTTTACAGAGGGTCTCTAGAACATAGCCCTCGAGATACGACGTAAACCCCTCTTGAGCAGATACTGAGTTCAACTGGCAATGGAACCAATTTGTTGGGCTATAGGGCAGACCCGGGTTTATATCATTTACCTCGCACCAAAAAAAGACCCACAGTGTTGTCTCTTTTGGCAACAATCTGCAAATAGATTGCAGTCTCACCCGAAATAGCTACGGGATGCCCTAGAATTAGGTTTCTGCAAGCAAAAGAGGGATATTACTGTACCTTTAGCCTTTAATAATCTATATTCATATAACACAGAGCTTCAACATTCACATATATAAATTTGCAGCTAGATAATAGGAAGTGACTTGCATAACCCTTTACTAGGAATTCACAGCGAAGTTATTTAGTTAGCAGTGATCTTATTTATCAGATATATATTTATCAATGCATGAAAGAACATAACAGAAACAACACAAGAACCACAACACCAGATATAATGTGGTTCACCCCCAGTGTAGGGGTTACGTCCACAGAACTGTGTTTTATTCAACTCTTTACTAAAATCACAGTTCTAATCTGCACACTCAGCTGCAGATCCTTTCAAGTCCTTAAAGGCGTGCACACAGCTGCAGGCCTCTGCGCACACAGCTGTAGATTTCCTTAATCCTCCAAAACCCTCTGTGCACATAGCTGCATAGGTCGTCCACGCACACAGCTGGTACTTAACCTTCTTACAAAACAAGCCTTAGCTTCGCATCACCTTATCTTACAACAAAAATCCTAAACTGACTTCTTTACAAGAGTGCTTATTTATAGTGCGCTTATTACAAAAACATGGGCTTAAACCATGGGCACCCTGAACCCTAAACCATGGATTTAAACCATGGGTTTATTACAAAAGAAGGTTTTTACTCAACCCTGAGACTCCTAAGACTGTTTTGAGTCATAACTCCACTTACAATCTCCCGTAACTCCGCGGAGCTACCCATCCTAAGGACCGTTAGAGTGCGCGCCCCAACAGAATTTCCAAGGAAATAAAGGTAACTCACAGCCAAACCCTAATGGCCCTAGAAATAAATAACCTGTTAATAATCACAGCAACTACATTAAGTATAATGAAAGTCAAGAACCAGTAAAGTGTTTGGATTGTAATGGAACTCATTATGCATCAGTATTCCCTAACAGAAAGAAGAATGTCAGCAACATTCATACAGTACAGGAGGAGATGATTGTTGGTGACTTAGCAAGGGGGATGCTCAGGATCAACGCAGTGCTAGAAAATAGGCAGGATGATTATCAAACTTCCATGGTGGAAGTAGAAGGTAAGCTGAATTAAATGCCCATTTCTATCTTAATTGACACAGGGGGTAGCTTGAGTTATGTTTCTCCTAATTTAGTAGAAAAAAAGCAATTTATCAGTAGACAAGTTTGCAAAGTCATGGCTAGTTCATCTAGCTATAGGAGCAAAAATAAAAGTGATTAGTTTTGTAAAAGATTGCACTATAATTATGAATCAGTTTGAAACTTAAGTGAAGCTAAATGTACTTCCTTTAGGCTCTTATGACATGTTAATTAGTATGGACTGCTTAGAACAGCATAGAGTAGTTTTGAACTGTTTTGATAAAACTTTTACATGCGTAAATAATGAAGGAGAAACAGTAACCATAACAGGAATTCCTAGGAAAACAACTATCAAACAAATCTCTGCCTTGCAATTAAAGAGAGTTGTTTCGAAGGGTTGTAAAGCCTTTGCTATGATTGTAATTAACAAAGAACATATTAATAATGAAGATAAAATAAAACTAGAATATATTCCAATCCTGAGGGGGTATTCAGATGTATTTCTAAAATAAATTTCGAGACTGCCTATGAAAAGGGAATTAGATTTTACTATTGAGTTGGTTCCTGGTGCAATGCCCAGCTCAAAAGTCCCTTATTAGATGAATATATTGGAACTAAATGAATTAAAAACACAGTTAAAGGAACTTATTGATAAAAAGTATAGAAGACAAAGTGTGTCTCCTTAGGGAGTACCTGTCATTTTCATTAAAAATAAGGACAATATGCTACGCTTATGGATTGACTACCGTTAACTTAATAAAATGACCATTAAAAATAGATACCCGTTGCCCCGCATAGATGATCTGTTCGATCAGCTGCGCAGAGAAAATGTATTCTCAAAGCTTGATTTATGATCTGGTTACCATCAAGTTTGGATCAAAGATGAAGACATTTTTAAAACAACTTTTAGGACCAGATATGGTCACTATGAGTTTGTTGTCATGCCATTTGCGCTCACTAATGCCCCGACTATCTTCATGTGTTTAAGGAATAATGTATTGCATAAGTATCTTGATAAATTCATAGTGGTTTTCATTGATGACATTCTAATTTATTCTAAGTCTAAAGAAGAACACGACGAGCACTTAAAAATTGTTTTACAAGAGTTGAGAGAACATCATCTTTATGCTAAATTTAGTAAGTGCCGTTTCTTTAAAGATAAAATACAATACTTTGGTCATGTAATAACTAAAGAGGGGATCTCAGTTGATCCAGAAAAGATAAGAGAAATTGAAAAATGGTTGGTTCCAAAGGATGTGACTGACGTGTGATCATTCATGGGAATTACCTATTACTATCGAAGATTCAATGAGGGTATCTCAAGAATCAAATCCCATAACTTATTTACAGAATGAAGGAAAGAAATTCGAGTGGAATCAAAAGTGTGAAGAAAGTTTTAAGAAATTAAAAACATTATTAAATACTACACCAATCTTAAGAATTGTCGATCCTAATAAGGACTTTGTCGTATGCACTGACGCATACAACGATGGTCTAGGTGGGGTCTTAACTCAATAATGACATGTAATTGTATACGAGTCTAGGAAGCTTAAAATTCATGAGAAAAACTATGCTACTTATGATTTAGAATTGGCTTCCATCATACATGATTTGAAGATGTGCCGCCATCACTTGATTGGAAGAAAATTAATGCTAAGGATAGATAATAAAGGTTTAAAATATTTGTTCTATCAACCAAATTTAAACGCAAGGAAAGCTAGGTGGCTAGATTTGCTTAGCGAGTACAATTTCGAGATCCAACATATTAAGGGAAAAGAAAATAAATTCATTGATGCTCTAAGTAGAAATGCAAGATTGAACTTTGTAGCAGCAATCAACACTTAAAAAATAGATTTAGAAGAACAACTAGAGGAAGGAGTAAACTTGGATGAAAATTATTAGAAATTAAAAGCTAAAGTGGCAAAAAATTTAACTGAAAGTTTAAGTACAGGGTATAGTTTAAATGATAAAGGATAAATACTTTACAAAACAGGCTATATATACCTAATGTACCTAAAATTAAGCTGTTTATTTTAAATAAAATACATAAGACTCCTTACTCAGGACATCCTCATTATCAAAAAACTATAAGCATGTTACATAAAGATTATTTTTGGCCAAACATGAAGAATGAACTGGAAGAATACATTGCCAAGTGCTTTGAATGTCAACAAGTTAAGACTAAACACCAACATCCATCCGGTTTACTACAGCCACTACCCATCCCTAGCTGGAAATGGGAAATAATCAGTCTTGATTTTATTACAGGTCTACCTAGAAATAAGAATCATAATGACTCGATAATGGTAGTCGTTGATAAACTCATTAAAGAAGATCATTTTATACCAGTAAAGACTACCTACAAGACTTCTAATATTGCTGATATATTCATGAAACAAATATTTCATTTACATGGGATACCAAAAGTTATAATTTTTGACAAAGTCCGGGAGTTTACGGGCAATTTTTGAAAGTGTCTATTTAAAGGCCTGAATACTACTTTAAATTACAGTACATATTTTCATCCTCAGATGGATGGAAATACTGGAAGAGTGAATAAAATATTGGAACATATGCTAAGAATGTATGTTAGCAAATAGCCAGATAAATAGGAGGATTGCTTACACTTGGTAGAGTTTTGTTATAACATCCACTACCAAGCTTCACCAAAATACAACCCATTTGAAATTTTGTATGGTAGAAAGTGCAATACTCCTATCTCATGGAGTAATCCAGTTGACATGTTAGTACTAGGACCTGAACTATTAAAGGAGATGGAGTTCATTGTAAAACAGGTCCAAGGTAATTTAAAGGTTGCACAAAACATATCGAAAAGTCAAGCAGATATTAAACGAACTCAGAAAGAGTTCCAAGTGGGTGAACATGTTTTTATAAAGGTAAGGCCTAAAAAGAGTTCTTTGAAGTTAGGAAGTTGTGTTGATGTATTTGTAACTTTGGAATGTATTCATCTGTATTTATTATGTATCGTAACCTGATGTTTATTCCGGGATGTATTGTAATGTGTTTGATTCATGTCATACCTCGATGTTTATTCCAGGAAGTTTATATAATGAGAAAGTGATGTCAAGTCATTGTGGGTAACCCTCCTATTGGTCAAGGGTTAAAGTCCTCACAGTTGTTGGGCCCTTGGGTTATTAAACTATCCTAGTGAATTCGACCCTAGACGAGACATTGTAATTTAGGGAAATAGTACCCACCATTGTGTCACCCTCCTATTGGTTGGAGGAGGAAAAGTCCCCACAACTAGTGGGGCACTAGGGTTATTAGACACTCCTAGAGATGTCGGCTCTGGTAAGTAATTGTTAAGTGAGGCCGACATGTTGGAGTGGGTTCTAAGTGAATGGAAGAATATAAATAGAGAGTGAGAGCCTCTCTATTTATCATACTCATACATACACACTCACTCAATGGGGTGCATGAGTGAGAGAGGAGAATATCTCTCAGTGTGAGAGAGAGACAGACTACTGCTGTCGGGAGATCATCTTACCATTTTCTGGTTTTACCTTTTTGGTGTTGATTATATCTCTGAGGAAGTTGTGGGTTTTTCTCCTTTATGGTTTCCTTGAGGAAAATGTTTTGTGTCTCTTGTTTGTTATGTTGTGCTTGTATTTAATTGTTGTGCATGTTATTCTCTCAGTTAAAGATCCTAAGACCACAATGGTAGCTTAAATGATAAAAATCCAACATGGTATCAGAGCTAACCTGAGAAGAAGACATTGTGCAGCTGCAAAATCAAGGGCTTATTAATTTTTGGGTCTCTCTCCACAATCCATCTGAAAAATTATGCTATGATGACTCTCCATTGAAGGGCACATCTTTCTGTCGAAGTGGAGTTCGATTCTGAGCATTTTCAGTTTTCGATGCGAAAATTAGGGATTTCTACAGAAGAGAAATTTTTGCGTGAGCCTAACATAGGATTGTTCTCGTCATAAAAATCTAATTTTAGAGACCTAGATCAAGAAATGTGGTTGGGTAAAACTCCGGGAAATTCAAACCCTAGTTTGACCCCGAGCTAGAAAAATGCTAAATACTAAAATTGCTAAGTTTTGGTACATTCACTATATTTTGATATTGGTGATGGATCGGGACCTAAAAAATGCAGGGGTAGAAGATAAAATATTGATGTACATTTTTTCCAAAAATCAGCCTCAGATTCACTATATGCTGGGCGATATGATCCCTTCAAGTTAGGGTTCCAACCTCTTCCAGAATTCATCCCTAAACAAGACACCTAGGGATAATTGCAAAATATTGGGCTACATAGGTCCAAATGGTATTCATGAAGATTTTCTAGAAAGTTAATAGAATTTTCTCTTCGTGTTCCGAGTATCAGACTTAGAAGATGAACCAGTGACATGTGGAAGTCCGTACAACTTTGTTGTTTTGAACAGTCCTGTAACATGTCACCTTGGGAAAAGGATCATAAATATCAATTGGTGAAACCAATTCTAATGAAACCTATGCTTTGAGATCAGGTACATGCGAGGTTACCTCATTGTGAAATTTCAGACACATAGGAGTAGTAATTGTAGAGATATCACAGAAACAGTAACAAACATTTCTGTAGAAGAAATTGGAAAACTAGGGCTTCCTGTTCCGAGAGCTTCCCTCCACTGTTTTCAGAAAAGGAGTACATTGGACAACTCCATTTGAAGGGATATATCTATCTATCCAATAATATCTAAAATATTCCAAGTTTTTAAAATTAAGGTTTATGTGACAAACCCTAGATCAGCCAGCTCCGAAAACAAGACAGACACCTCAAAATGGTAAGATCTAATCTTTTACTATTTCCATTTGAGGTTCTCATTTCAAAGTGATCTATCACATCGGCTTGATGATAAGCTTGGTGAAGTTGACAAATTCCAAGAATGGAAGTATATGAACTCTCTGAAGAAAATGAATTGGACACCTACATGAGTAGAGAGGTTCCAGTTTCAGAGGGAGATGAGGCTAGAAACCTTACACAAGAAGAACTTGGTCAAGGCCAAGAAGATCATGGTTGATTCAGTCATGCATCAACTTGTACCACAAGTGTCTTCCCTAAAGACATCGAGGATGTTTGATTCCTTGACCAATCTAGTTGAAGGGAAGAACATAAATCAGAATATGACCTTAAGAAACCAGTTGAAGGAAATGCAGAGACCATACGGTCATACTTTACAAGGGTCTCTCAAATCAAAGAACAACTTGAAGCGGTAAAAGAAGAAGTGAAGAATGTAGAAGTGGTGATACCCACCTTGAATGGCCTCCCAGGATCATGGGATTCATTCATTTGAGGAATGTGTGCCAGAGGGAAGTGATTACTTTCTATAGACTCTAGGAAGAAGAAGAAGATCGACTCATAAGAAGAGAAGAGAAGATGGGAGCAATTGAAGATCAAGCTCTCACCATCCAAATAAGATCCCTCAAGCAATGAGGAATATGAAGAAGTCGACTCTTGAAGAATCTCTTAGCATTTGGATAAGAAAGGATGATATTATGAATGAAGAAGACGATGAAGCTGAAGGCTCAAGAAGGATTCTACCCATGAAACAAATAAAGATAAGTATTCAATTGTCATTTCATGATATTGTTTTGTTATGCATTTGTTTATATTCAGTTGATGTATTATGCATGATAGGATGTTTGCATTAATGACAGTATACTACTAATATGCATGTGATGGGTAAGTAGTTCATGGTGCTATACAACTCTCCATTGCTACTTATCTAGAATGAAACCTCTTCACTGACATATTGGATTAGTGCATAATCTCAATGTTGTTCCAGTAGAGATGGAAGGCATCTAGAAAGTTTCAGTGAGATATGGATGAATGTTGTATTGGATAAAGTAGTTGCATGATCATATATTTATGTATAAGAAATTGCCAGTATGAATATTCCTTATGAAATGCTTCTAAAAATACAAATTCATTTGACTTGTAGGAAAGACTACATACATAATCGCCTGCAAGCAAAGAAGGATAAGACTTGTTCTGAAGAACAAGTGATGACATTTCAAAATGAAGAATAATATGACGAATACAGTGACATCATTGACGTAGAACCTTCTGGCCATGAAGAAGTAACCAAGAAGAAATGAAAGACCAGTTCAAGGAGAATGATGTCTAGGATGTAATATCAATACATGAAGGGAGGTTTGTAGCTCCATCATGTAGTAGATGGAAACATCGTGGGATACAAAGCAAGATTCGTAGCATGAGGCTTCTCACGAAAAGAAGGCATAGACTATGAAGAGACATTTGCAGCCAGTAAGAATTGAAACACATATATGATGAGCTTGATGAAGATATTAACCTTTGCTACAAGGTTGAAGCTACAAGTCTATACACTAGATGGTCACATAGAATATTAGTAGCATAGGAAGCTACTTGTCACTCCGGTACAAAATGTTCAGTGCATAGAGTATAGAAGACAGAGGGAGTATGACGCTCCACTTCAGAGGGAGTGACTGTAGAAGATCTAAGGTTCGACATGGCATGACATGATGGATAGATTACTGATGACTCTAGGCTTTACTAAGAGTAAAGCAGAATCCAACCTTTGCTTCAAGGTTGAAGGTGGAAGACCAGTGATGCTCCTATTATGTGTTGATGCATTATTTTATAGGCATGCAGGTGTGGACAAGGGAAGTATGCAGTAGAGATCCTGAATAGGTTAAAAATGATGGACTGCATGACCACACCTATGGCATCAAACCTGAAGCTATTGATTGTTGCTTCATCAGAGTCAGTTGATGCTATGATGTATTTTCAGATGATTGGGTCCTTGATATATCTGACAAACATGAGACCAAACATTTGCTTTACTGTGAACACCTTGAGCCAGTTCTTGATAGATCCAAGACATGTTCACTTGATTGCTGCAAAGCATATTCTGAGGTACTTGAGGAGTACAGTTGATTATGGTATCAAGTACGATCCGAATTAGAAGATTAACCTGGAGGGTTATGTTGATTCAGATTGGGTAGGTAGTGCCATCGATAGGAAGAGCACTTCAGGGTGTTGCTTCAATATGGGATCAGCTGTGATCTCTTGGTTTGGAAGGAAGCAATCCTGTGTGGCACTGAGTACAGTTGAAGAAAAGTATGTCGCAACTTGTTCAGCTAGTTGTGAGGTAGTATGGATAAGGAAGATACTGTCTAATTTATTTGATCTCCAGTTGGATGCTACTTGTATACATTGTGAAAACCAGAGTTGCATGAAGTTGTCAGAGAATCCAGTGTTCCATGACAAGTAGAAGCATATCGAGATCAAGTACCACTATATCAGGGATATGGTGTAGAGGGGAGCAGTGAAGCTCTAGTATGTTTCAACAGAGGAACATATAGCTGATATATTGACAAAGCCATTGGCTAGAATGAAGTTTGATTACTTCAGAGAGAAGCGTGGTGTTCTCCAGATCGAGGTTTCCTCCAAGGGAAAGTGATGAGACCCATAGCCATTCTGACATGGTGAGAGGATTGGTTCCTTCCATGGTTAGATGTATGGGCTGAGCCATTCTGTCATGGTGAGAGGATTGGTTCCTTCCATGTCAGATATGAGTGTTGAGATCCATAGCCATTCTGACGAGTAGGTCAGATATAAGGGTTGAACCATTATTTCATGGTGAGAGGATTGGTTCCTTCCATGTCAGATATGAGTGCTAAGATCCATAGCCATTCTGTCAATTAGGACAGATGTAAGGGCAATTGCCATTCTAGGAATGGAGGCACCTAGTCAGTAACCAGGAAAACTCAGTCTAGGACTGAGAATCCATTCTAATATGATAGAGGGATGCATTCCCTCTTGATCAGATGTAAGGGCTAAACCATTTTGTCATGGCTAAAGGATTAATTTCCTTCCCTATCAGATCTGATTGTTGTCCATTCCGATGAGTAGGTCAGATGTAAGGGCAACTGCCATTCTCTAAGAGAATGGAGGAACCTGGTTAGTTACCAGGTAGCTCAGTCGAGGAGGACCAGGGGCCATTCTGATATGACTGTAGGATTGGTTCCTACAAGATCAGATATGAGTGCAAGCCCTTCCATCATTATGAGCAGGATGTGTTCCCTCCTGGGTGGATGTAAGTGTAGAGCCTTTCTTCGATCATGTGTTGATCAGATATACGTGCTGATCCTTTCTTCGATCATGTGTTGATCACATATAAGTGATGTTCCTTTCTTTGATCATGTGTTGATCAGATGTAAGTGCAGTTCCTTTATTCGATCATGTGTTGATCAGATGTAAGTGCAATATCTATCTTCGATCATGTGTTGATCAGATAGAAATGTTGAGCCTTTCTCTGATCATGTGTTGATCAGATGTAAGTGCCGGGCCTTTCTGATATGATTATAGGATTGGTTCCTACATGATCAGATGTGAGTGTTGGGCGTGCCTTTTTTATGAGGTCAGATGTAAGTGCTGGGCATGCCTTTCTTCGATCATGTGTTGATCAAATTTAAGTGCAGTATCTATCTTTGATCATGTGTTGATCAGATAGAAATGATGAGCCTTTCTTCGATCATGTGTTGATCAGATATAAGTGCTGAAGAAGACCTGCAAGGAGGCTAGGCCTACAAACAACATGAAAAAGGGATAGCTCTGTAGAACTTCTTGTGATGAGAAGAACCATGAGATAGCATCCAGTGATGATGCCCAGTGATGATCCAGATCGAGTGATGATCTAGATTCATTGATGATGATCCAGATCAAGTGATGATCCAGATCTAGATGAAGATGACTTGAAGATGAAGATGACTTGAAGATGAAGATGACTTAAAGATGATGAAGACCTGATGATGAACCAGATGATACAGAGAAGAATACTTGTGCTGATAAATTGTGTCGAGAGAATACCTTCCTAGTTAAGAGGGAGTGTTGATGTATTTGTAACTTCAGAATGTATTCATTCCATATTTCTTATGTATTGTAACCCGATGTTTATTCCGGGATGTATTGTAATGTATTTGAGTCATGTCATAACCCGATGTTTATTCCGGGAAGTTTCTATAATGAGAAAGTCATGTCAAGTCATTGTGCGTAGCCCTCCTATTGGTCAAGGGTTAAAGTCCCCACAGTTGTGGGGCCCTTGGGTTATTAGACTATCCTAGTGAAGTCGACCCTAGGTGAATCATTGTAAATCGGGGCAATAGTCCCCACCATTGTGTTACCCTCCTATTGGTCGAAGGAGGCAAAGTCCACATAAGTGGTGGGGCACTAGGGTTATTAGACACTCCTAGAGATGTCAGCTCTAGTAAGTAATTGTTAAGTGGGGCCGACATGTTGGAGTGGGTTCCAAGTGAACAGAAGAATATAAATAGAGAGTGAGAGCCTCTCTATTTATCATACTCATACATACACACTCACTCATTGGGGTGCATGAGTGAGAGAGGAGAATCTCTCTCAGTGTGAGAGAGAGACTACTGCTATCGGGAGATCATCTTACTATTTTTCGGTTTTACCTTTTTGGTGTTGATTCTATCTCTAAGGAAGTTGTGAGGTTTTCTCCTTTATTGTTTCCCCAAGGGAAATTCTTTGTATCTCTTATCTCTTATGTTGTGCTTGTGTTTTATTGATGTGCATGTTATTCTCTCAGTTAAAGATCCTAAGATCATAATGGTAGCTTGAATGATAAAAATTTAACAAGTTGTGCTAAGTTGGCACCCCGATATTGTGGGCCTTTTTAAATACTCTCCAGAATGAGACATGTGGCATATCAATTGGCTTTACCACCAAATTTAAAGGTTCATAATTTTTTTCATATATTTTTTTTAAAAAGATATGTACATGATGCTACTCATGTTATAAATTGGAATGATGTGTAGGTGGACCCCAAATGATATTTTCTGGTGGAAATGGATTGTATCCTCGACAAGAAAGAGATATTGCTTTGGAATTGCACCATTTGACAGTTAAAGGTGCAATGGAAGCACCTTGCTCCAGAAGAATCCACCTGGGAATTGGAGAGTCATATGCGGGCAACATATCCAATTCTGTTCCAGGGAAACTTTGAGGAGGATGAATAAAATAACATCGAGGACGATGTTATATTTAAGGGGGTGTGTATGTCACATACCCCAAATTGCAAAAACATTTTATTTTTTAGGAGACATTATGTTTTAATTTTATTATAAAGTTTGTAATTATTGACCAAGTGGGGTCAAGGATAATTGTATTTAATTGTTGAATATTTCATTAATTAATAAATGAAAGATGAGACAACAGCTTAAGGAGGCTGTTAAATGAGTGTTTACTGGCCACTTGTGGAATATTTTGGGTTGAGAGTAGATTGACACTTAGAAGGATAAGTCACCCACAGTGACAAAACGATGGCATCAAAGGCCATGCGGCCATGAGCCTGGTGGCGTTTCTCACAGTAGAAGGTATGGTAAACAACGTGAGGTTTTAAGGTTCGAACGGTTAAGTAGTAGGGTTTACCAACACCAAAACCCCATCCACAAACCGGTAGCCACATGGATTCCACCAAGAGTCAAATATTTTGGGTTTGGATAGAGTTTTCTCTATAGTCCGGTTATGCTGAAAACATTACACATGTTATTTATCTTAGCAAAAACAAATTTTAAAACTTTGCATATACCATTATATCGCTTATGCTTATGTTCATTTTCTCAAAGTTATAACTATATCTAGACATTAGGTTAAGGCTTGTTAAGTTAACCTCACGGTGCAAGTAAATACAATGGCTTATGAAATTACTTTGGTAAAAATAAATAAGGTTTTTCATTATTTTTTCTAAAGATTGTCATAGTATATTGTAGCATGCGAGGTAGGATCTAATTTACCAACAATAAGACAATTTATAAGTTTTGCAAGATATAATTATAGTTAAGATAAGAACATAAAGTTTCTACCTTTCTTATAAATTCAAGCACTTATGCCTAGAATAGGATAAAAACACAGACCTCTAACATTTTGCAAATACTAAACTAATTCAAGAATTGGAAAGGAAAAAGGTTGATAATACCTTCTTTACACACAACGTTAAGTTAAATAATTATGCTATCATTTTACTTTTGCAAGTTGAGACAATTGGTCTCAATCCTAAAACTGGAAAACAAAACGGTATACCTGTCAAAATAACTGTACAAGAATCATTATTTCACTGCATTAGCTTCAAGAGCTAAGTAAGCCTCGAGCATGATTTGAAGTACCTTCATTTTAAATAGGGAACAAAAACATAGTGCACAGTAAACAAATAGTTTTTTTTAGCTCTTACTACTTTAGATCATTACTTACTAAAATCAATCTTTAAACACTTAACCTTGAATGCAGATAATGAAGAATGCAATTATAGAAACTAATAAAGGAATGGTTTTAGTTTCTAGATTAGACCCTGTAGGATGTTAGCTATTAGCAGTTAAGTTACTCTTTTTAGCTATGATATTGACATTAAATATTGCATGAAAAGTTTTAATTTTTTATGAAAGTTAGGGGTATTACATATGGTATCAGATCACATGTTCAGACACTAGGCCTGAATGTGGCTCAACCTGTGTAGACAAACAGTAAATAAAATGCAAGCATACTAATTATTATTTTTCTTTTTGATATGTTACTACCAATTTTTTTTTTAATTTGAGCTAGAACTGCATGTATGGAAAGACTCGAGGAATATGCAGATGAAGGGTCCCCAGGAATAAAGTAATTCTAGAAGAGAACCGGTTAAGGAAGAAATAACTAAAAGTTCTTCAGAATTATTACAAACTATTAAAGAATTAAGAACTGAAATGGAAACAGTTACAAAAGAGAATGAAATAATTCTAAGAGCTCAAGAGGAGCTCAACCAGATAGTGATAGAAAAAATTCATAGTGAAGGGAAAGATAAATAGATAGGATACAAAAAATACGTCCTACCAACATAAAAGTAAATGGACCAAACCGTCTAAAATTGGAGGTAGTTTGTGCTATGAAATTTATGGTGATTCACATAGAAAGAATCGCCAGTACTCTACCGATAGCAGTGAAGATAATTACCAATCTAGAAAAAGAAAATATAAGCCTTATGAGGAAATTTTGAGATAATTTAAGAAGATAAAACCACCAACTTTCAATGGTGAAAGTGAGAAAGGGGAGGAAGCTGAATCATGGTTGTCTGGAATGCAGAAGTATTTTCAAATTTATAATTACTCCAATCAGCTAAATGCAAGAATGAACATTTACAACTTAACTTGAAAGGCAGATATATGGTGGCAGGATTTAAAATGAGTTGAAGGTACTTTTTAAGAAAAAGAACATTAACTGGAGTTCCTTTAAAAAATACATTAAAAAGAAGTTTCTGTCAAAAAAGTATTATGAAGAGCGAGCTAAAGAATTCTATGAACTGAAGTTGGGAACTATGAACTTGTAGCAATTAAACAGTAAATTTTTAAGTTTACTACGTTGCGTGCCTTACATTGTGGATGAGAATCCTAAGCTACAGTGGTTTCTAAGCTGCTTACCTTTTGAAATTAAAAATATAATTGAATACGATAATCAAAAAATTGTTGAGGAGGATTTGCGAAAAGAAAATTTTTGCTACGAGCAGAACCGAAAAAGGAAAATCATGCCAAACTGGAAGGCTAAGAGGTCTAATAATATCGAACATAACAAGAAGGGTTTCACATCTAACCGCAATTTTAGGAATAATAATACACGTAACTTTCCTAATAATAATTTCCAAGGAAATAAAGGTAACTCACAGCCAAACCCTACTAGCCCTAGAAATAAAGAACCTGCTAATAATCACAGCAACTACATTAAGTATAATGAATGTAAAGAACTAGTAAAGTGTTGGGATTGTAATGGACCTTATTATGCATCAGTCTGCCCTAACAGAAAGAAGACTATCAACAACATTCATATAGTATAGGAGGAGATGATTGTTGGTGACTTAGCAAGGAAGATGCCCAGGATCAACACGGCGCTGAAAAATAGACAGGTTGGTTATCAATCCATGGTGGAAGTAGAAGGTAAGCTGAATTAAACACCAATTTCTATCTTAATTGACCCATGGGATAGCCTTAGTTACGTTTCTCCTAATTTATTAGAAAAAATCAATTTATCAATAGAAAAGTTTGAAAGTCATGGCTAGTTCAACTAGCTACAGGAGCAAAAAGAAAAGTGATTAGTTTTGTAAAAGACTACATTGTAATTATGAATCAGTTTGAAACTTCGGTGAAGATAAATGTACTTCCTTTACACTCTTATGACATGTTAATTGGTATGGATTTGTTAGTACATCATAGATTAGTTTTGAACTTTTTTGATAAAACTTTTATCGGCATAAATAATGAAGGAGAAATAGTAACCATAACAGGAATTCCTAGGAAAACAACTATCAGACAAATCCCTACCTTGCAATTAAAGAGAGTTGTTCGGAAGGGTTGTAAATACTTTGTTGTGATTGTAATTAATGAAGAACATATTAATAATGAAGATAAACTAAAAATGTAAGATATTCCAATCCTTAGGGGGTATTCTAATGTATTTTCGAAAGAAAATTTTGGACTGCCTCTGAAAAGGGAATTAAATTTCACTATTAAGTTGGTACCTAGTGCAGTGCCCAGCTCAAAATCCCCTTATCGAATGAATATATTGGAACTAAATGAATTAAAATCACAGTTAAAGGAAGTTATTAATAAAAATTATATAAGACCAAGCGTGTGTCCTTACGGAGCACCTGTCACTTTCGTTAAAAAGAAGGACGGTACTCTACGCTTATGCATTGACTAATGTCAACTTAATAAAATGACCATTAAAAATAGATACTCGTTGCCCCGCATAGATGACCTATTCGATCAGCTACGGGGAGAAACTATATTCTCAAATATTGATTTACGATCTGGTTACCATCAAGTTCGAATCAAAGATGAAGACATTTTTAAAACAACTTTTAGGACCAGATATGGTCACTATGAGTTTGTTATCATGCCATTTGGGCTCACTAATGCCCCAGTTGTGTTCATGTCTTTAATGAATAATGTATTGCATAAGTATCTTGATTTCGTAGTGGTTTTAAATGATGACATTCTAATTTATTCTAAGTCTAAATAAGAACACGATGAGCACTTAAAAATTGTTTTACAAGAGTTGAGAGAACATCATCTTTATGCTAAATTTAGTAAGTTCGATTTCTGTAAAGGTAAAATACAATACTTGGGCCATGTAATAACTAAAGAGGGGATCTCAGTTGATCCAGAAATGATAAGAGCAATTGAAAAATGGTCGGTTCCAAAGGATGTCACTAACATGCAATCATTCATGCGAATTGTCGATTACTATCAAAGATTCATTGAGGGGTTATTAAGAATCGCAAATCCCATAACTTATTTACAAAAGAAAGGAAAGAAATTCAAGTGGAATCAAAAGTGTGAAGAAAGTTTTAAGAAATTAAAAACATTATTAACTACTACACAAATCTTAAGAATTGTCGATCCTAATAAAAACTTTGTCGCATGCACTGATGCATGCAATGATGGTCTAGGTGGTGTCTTAACTCAAGAAGGACACGTAATTGCATACGCTTATAGGAATCTTAAAAATAATGAGAAAAAATACGGTACTTATGATTTAGATTTGGTTTCCATCATACATGGTTTGAAGATGTGGCACCATCACTTAATCAGAAGAAACGTTATGCTAATGACAGATAATAAGGGTTTAAAATATTTGTTGGATCAACCAAATTTAAACGCAAGGCAAGCTAGGTGGCTAGCTTTCCTTAGCGAGTACAATTTCAAGATCCAACATATTAAGTGGAAAGAAAATAAAGTCATTGATGCTCTAAGTATAAATGAAAGACTTAACTTTGTAGCAGCAATCATCACTTATAAAAAATATTTAGAAGAACAATTAGAAAATTGGATGAAAATTATAAAAAATTACAAGCTAAAGTGGCAGAAAATTTAACTAAAAGTTTAAGTACAGGGTATAGTTTAAATTATAAAGGATTAATACTTTACGAAAACAAGCTATATATACCTAATATACCTAAAATTAAGCTGGTTATTTTAAATGAAATACATAAGACTCCTTACTCAGGACATCCTGGTTATCAAAATACTATACCATGTTACAGGAAGATTATTTTTGGCCAAACATGAAGAATGAACTGGGAAAATACATTGCCAAGTGCTTTGAATATCAACAAGTTAAGACTGAACACGACCATCCATCCAGTTTACTACAGCCACTACCCATCCCTAGTTGGAATTGGGAAATAATCAGTCTTGATTTTATTACAGGTCTACCTAGAAATCCAAATTAGAATGATTCGATAATGGTAGTTGTCGATAAACAACAGCTCATTTTATACCAGTAAAGACCACCTACAAGGTTTCTAATATTACTGATATATTCATGAAACAAATATTTCGTTTACATGGGATAACGAAAGTTATAATTTCCGATAGAGACCCTTAGTTTACGGGCAATTTCTGGAATTCTCTATTTGAAGACCTGAATATGACTTTAAATTTCAGTACATCTTTTCATCCTCAAACAGATGGACAAGTTGAAAGAGTGAATCACTTGGTATATTTTGTTTAGAACAACCACGTAAACGGGAGGATTACTTACACTTGGTATATTTTGTTTATAACAACTACTACCAAGCTTCAACAAAATACATCCCATTTGAAATTTTGTATGGAAGAAAGTGCAATACTCTTATCTCATGGAGAAACCCAGTTGCAATGTTAGTACTAGGACCTGACGTATTAAAGGAGATGGAGTTAATTGTAAAATAGGTCCAAGGTAATTTAAAGGTTGCATAAGACAAAAAAAAAATTCAAGCATATATTAAATGAACTCAGAAAGAGTTTAAGGTGGGTGAACATGTTTTTCTAAAGGTAAGGCCTAAAAAGATTTAATTGATGTTAGGAAGTTGTGCTAAGTTGGAACCCCGGTATTGTCATCCTTTTGAAATACTGTCCAGAATGGGATAGGTGGCATATCAACTACCTTTACCGCCAAATTTAAAGGTTCATAATGTTTTTCATATCTTTGTTTTAAAAAGATATGTACATGATGCTACTCACGTTATAAATTGGAATGATGTGCAGGTGGAAGCCGAAGGATATTTTCTGGTGGAACTGGATTGTATCCTCGATAGTAGGGACATATTGCTTTGGAATCGCACCATTGGACAAGTAAAGGCCCAATGGAAGTACCTTAGTCCAGAAGAAGCTACCTGGGAATTGTAGAGTCATATGCGGGTAGCATATCCAATTTTGTTCCAGGGAAACTCTGAGGACGATGAATAAAATAACATGGAGGAGGATGTTATATTTAAATGGGTGTGTATGTCACATACCCCAAATTGCAAAAAAAAAAATGTTTTAGGAGACATTATGTTTTAATTTAATTATAAAGTTTGTAATTATTGACCAAGTGGGCTCAAGGATAATTGTATTTAATTGTTGAATATTTTATTAATTAATAAATGAAAGATGAGACAACAGCTTAAGGAGGCTGCTAAATGAGTGTTTACTGGCCAATTGGTGGAATAGGTTGGGTTGAGAGCAGATTGACTCTTGGTAGCATACTCAAACTACTTCTAGCTGTTGCAAAAGGTAACTTCCCTATTTTGTGGTCATGTTTGCCAAGAAAGTGGAACAACAGCAGGTGGCTCATTAAGTGAAAAACTGACCCAAAAGACCGAAGCATACTAATAAAACTACCCATTGAATTGAACCGAGGCTGCTCATTCTTTACTTATGAATTTTCAGAGTGAAATTGATGCACAAGAAATTCGATGGAGGGGACAGGTAGAAGTGTTTAAGTGGAAAGTGTTGATATACTGAACTAGTGTAGCTGTTTTGAGTTGAGTTCTTACTACTACAGGTAGAAATATTACTGTTTATTACTCTGTGGAGTTGCAAGGTTTCTAAAGCTATTCTCTCACCTAGTGCTTTCAACTAGGTGGACTAGTAGACAGGCTCGAGGTCCTAATATTTGCAGCTCAGATGTATTCAGGAGTTGGTTGGGAGAAATGGGCTCCTTAGGTTGTTGTCTCCTCTACTATACTACCAAGTTATAAATATTATTTGATTTCCTCTATGGAAGCATAGGAGAAAGTATGTATGAGTATAGGAATTAATATATTTATATGTTTGCTTCATTTGTTTATTAAAATCAGTTAGAAAATTCTTTTACTGTTCAAAGATAGATCAATTTTGGATTAAATACGTATTAGAATAAATGATTTAGGGTTAGTTTAAATTTACTGATGGATAAAAATACCTGACTGTATTTTTCCACACCTCTGAAGAGGTAGTACTCCAGCACAGTAGGTTAAGTTAACTTTAATGGTTAATTCAAATCAAGAAATGTAGGAATATGATTATTTACTTGCTACTGTTAAAATCTTTATAGGAATGTTTAGCAGAAAAAATATTCTATTTTTCAGGAGTTTCTTTAGCTAAAATATATCTGTAAAAATTATAAATATAAACTATCACAAAAGAATGTTTATTGAAAATCAGTACACTGTTTGGTAACTGTGTTCTTTTAACACAGTAAATTAACTAATTCTAAGTTTCAACGTTTTCCACAATGTAAGCCATGAATTTAAGAACCAGAGGCCACACTACTATAACTCATAGAATTTAGTTCGACTGATACGTAGGATAAGTCACCCATAGAGACAAAATGATGGAATCAAAGGCCATGCGGCCATGAGCCTAGCGACGTTTCTCACAGCAGCAGGTATGGTAAACAACGTGATATTTTAGGGTTCAAATAGTTAAGTAGTAAGGTTTACCAAAACCAAAACCCCATCCACAAACCGATAACCATGTGGATTCCGCCAAGAGTCAAATATTTTGGGTTTGGATAGAGTTTTCTCTATAGTCCCATTGGCCTCAGGAGAACCTGCGTGGAAAACATTACACATGTTATTTATCTTTGCAAAAATCAATTTTAAAAGTTTGCATATATCATTATATTGCTTATGCTTATGTTCATTTTCTCAAAGTTATAATTATATCTAGACATTAGGTTAATACTTGTTAAGCTAAACTCACGGTGCAAGTTAATACAATGGCTTATGAAATTACTTTGGTAAAAATAAATAAGTTTTGCATTATTTTTTCTAAATATTGTCATATTATATTGTGGCATGTGGGGTAGGATCTAATTTACCAACAATAGGACAATTTATAATGAGTTGAAGGTACTTTTTAAGAAAAAGAACATTAACTGGATTACCTTTAAAAAATACATTAAAAAGAAGTTTCTGTCAGAACAGTATTATGAAGAGCGAGCTAAAGAATTCTATGAACTGAAGTTGGGAACTATGAACATGTAGGAATTAAACAGTAAATTTTTAATTTTACTATGTTGCGTGCCTTACATTGTGGATGAGAATACTAAGGTGTAGTGGTTTCTAAGCTTCTTACCTTTTGAAATTAAAAATATAATTGAATACGATAATCCAAAAACTGTTGAGGAGGCTTTGTGAAAAGAAAATTTTTGCTACGAGTAGAACCGAAAAAGGAAAAGCATGCCAAACTGGAAGGCTAAGAGGTCTAATAATTTCGAACATAACAAGAATGGTTTCACATCTAACCGCAATTTTAGGAATAAAAATACACGTAACTTTCCTAATAAGAATTTCCAAGGAAATAAAGGTAACTCACAGTGAAACCCTACTAGCCCTAGAAATAAAGAACCTGCTAATCATCACGGCAACTACATTAAGTATAATTAATGTAAAGAACTAGTAAAGTGTTGGGATTGTAATGGACCTCATTATGCATCAGTCTGCCCTAACAGAAAGAAGACTATCATCAACATTCATACAGTATAGGAGGAGATGATTGTTGGTGACTTAGCAAGGAAGATGCCCAGGATCAATGTGGCGCTGGAAAACAGATAGGTTGGTTATCAATCCATGGTGGAAGTAGAAGGTAATCTGCATCAAACACCCATTTCTATCTTAATTGACCCATGGGATAGCCTTAGTTACGTTTCTCCTAATTTATTAGAAAAATTCAATTTATCAATAGAAAAGTTTGAAAGTCATGGCTAGTTCAACTAGCTACAGGAGCAAAAAGAAAAGTGATTAGTTTTGTAAAAGACTACACTATAATTATGAATCAGTTTGAAACTTTGGTGAAGATAAATGTACTTCCTTTATGCTCTTATGACATGTTAAATGGTATGGATTTGTTAGTACAGCATAGATTAGTTTTGAACTTTTTTGATAAAACTTTTACATGGGTAAATAATGAAGGAGAAATAGTAACCATAACAGGAATTCTTAGGAAAACAACTATCAGACAAATCTCTGCCTTGCAATTAAAGAGAGTTGTTTGGAAGGGTTGTAAATCCTTTTTTGTGATTGTAATTAATGAAGAACATATTAATAATGAAGATAAACTAAAACTGTAAGATATTCCAATCCTTAGGGGGTATTATGATGTATTTTCGAAAGAAATTTTGGGACTGCCTCCGAAAAGGGAATTAAATTTCACTATTGAGTTAGTACCTAATGCAGTGCCCAGCTCAAAATCCCCTTATCGAATGAATATATTGGAACTAAATGAATTAAAATCACAGTTAAAGGAACTTATTAATAAAAATTATATAAGACCAAGCGTGTGTCCTTACGGAGCACCTGTCACTTTCGTTAAAAAGAAGGACGGTAATCTACGCTTATGCATTGACTACTATCAACTTAATAAAATGACCATTAAAAATAGATACTTGTTTCCCCGCATAGATTACCTATTCGATAAGCTGCGGGGAAAAATTGTATTCTCAAAGATTGATTTACGATCTGGTTACCATCAAGTTCGAATCAAAGATGAAGACATTTTTAAAATAGCTTTTAGGACCAGATATGGTCACTATGAGTTTGTTATCATGCCATTTGGGCTCACTAATGCCCCAGTTGTCTTCATGTGTTTAATGAATAATGTATTGCATAAGTATCTTGATAAATTCATAGTGGTTTTCAATGATGACATTCTAATTTATTCTAAGTCTAAATAAGAACACGATGAACACTTAAAAATTGTTTTACAAGAGTTGAGAGAACATCAGCTTTATGCTAAATTTAGTAAGTTTGATTTCTATAAAGATAAAATACAATACTTGGGCCATGTAATAACTAAAGAGGGGATCTCAGTTGATCCAGAAATGATAAGAGAAATTGTAAAATGGTCGGTTCCAAAGGATGTCACTAGCATCCAATCATTCATGCAAATTGTCAATTACTATCAAAGATTCATTGAGGGGTTCTCAAGAATCGCAAATCCCATAACTTATTTACAAAAGAAAGGAAAGAAATTCGAGTGGAATCAAAAGTGTGAAGAAAGTTTTAAGAAATTAAAAACATTATTAACTACTACACCAATATTAAGAATTGTCGATCCTAATAAAAACTTTGTCGTATGCACTGACGCATGAAATGATGGTCTAGGCGGTGTCTTAACTCAAGAAGGACACATAATTGCATACGCTTATAGGAAGCTTAAAAATAATGAGAAAAACTATGGTACTTATGATTTAGAGTTGGTTTCCAAATTAGAATGATTCGATAATGGTAGTCGTCAATAAACAACAGCTCATTTTATACCAGTAAATACCACCTACAAGGTTTCTAATATTACTGATATATTCATGAAACAAATATTTCGTTTACATGGGATACCGAAAGTGTCAAAACCCGAAAATTTCCAAAAAAAATAAAAATTTTAAAATTTACAAAACATTAAAGTTAATCAGATTAACTAACATTAATTAGTTATGTGTTAACAGCTTGCTATTGAATTTATCAATTAGTATGTTTAGTTGTTGAACATTTTACAGCTTGCTGACTTTTATTCCTTTTGTGACCATAAGGTGAAATGTTATGCATAACTGGGCTTACTTAGCTTTCGAGCTAACGCAACGGTTTCTACTTTTCTTACAGATGTACAGGTAAGAGGTTGTGGCACTGCATTTCGTAATTCTAGAGTGCTTATTAAAAGTTCATCGTAAGAGTAAAAGATTGAAATAAAGTAAAAGGAAATATTATTTCAACTTATGTTAAGGTACATTCAAAATGGATTCTTTTTAGCAGTGGTAATTTATATTTCTATTAATCTGTCATCTTCTCTATTTATCACAGTTGCAAATTATCCAAAAGTAACGTAGTAACTCTTGAGAATCAGAGTAGAGAAACATAGCTATGGAATCTATACTAAGGACCTGATTGTAACAAGCAAATCAAGTCACGTGATAACTGCTAAAGGGATTTCTGTATTATTACAAGGTTTAGCCCATTTTTGCAAAGTCTTTGCTTATTAAGAGGATATCTCTAAGTAAAAACAATGTCTTAAATGATAAACAAAACTTCCTCGTCTTTAGTAACTTGTATTACATATGCTATTTTAAGCTGTGAAAATAAATCATTTAAGAGTTTACAAGAAGCAAGGAAAATATACCTAACTTTTACCATCATGTCCTCCTTTATAAATTTTTAACCATGCTAGCAATAAGGGAACTTGGCTTACAAAAAATAGAATTCAATAAACAATTCTGTAATACTTATCATAGCCTTGAACTTTAAAATCCAATATGAGGCTATCCTTTTTCAAAGGGGATTTTTATACTAATAAAGAGTTATTACTTCATACAAGGGTTGATCTCCAAGGTTAATGGTAGCACTTATACTATAACCCAAAGGTTCTATAGCTTGCACTAAATAACCATCCAAGGTCTTTATATTTTTATTCTTTTAATTATTAAAGGACTTGGGCAATTTATAATATAATGAAAAGTTATATTAAATATGCACCAAAGTTATTTCTATATATATATTATACATACTACATTATCCTTCCAAGTATGTAACTATATTATCAATGTTAATATTCGAGATCGAATACCTATCAATCATAAGGCTTATCATTACTATGATGTTGATAAACGGTTTTATTAAGATTTCCAAAGGGTTAACATAATAGAGTGGAGGAATAATGACAACAATGATTTGCATGCAGCGTTGAATGGCAAAATTTGCTCCACAACTTTGGATAAACTTTGATCAATGAATGATTTGGGAAATCATTCCTCCATCAAAAGATTTGTTGGTTGACTATAGACTCAAACCCACTTTGTAATGATAATTAAACTACTATCGTGGCATTATCCCAGCCAAGCATTACGTGAATATAAATGTTGTATTGTTAACCCTAGACTTCATTTGTCTCATCTCCCTCGGCGCTGGTCGCTCTGCGACTGTGCTGGGCATTTATGTGTGGCCTCTACTCTGTGAGTCTCCTCCACATAGCTTGCTCCATATTTTCATGTTGAGTTCGGTCTTCATTCCTCCATTAAACGTTCCCTTGCCATACTGAATAGTATCTTCGCCAAATCTATTGCCTCCCTCTCGGGTTTCATTTGTTGGTCTTACATCCTTAGAACTCTGCGCAAGTTTGAGTGATAAAATTCCTTTTACCTCCTTACAGGTGCTTCCTCCCTGCACTATTGGTGATGATAAAAAAATGCCAGTGGTCGTGCCTCCTCCACGAAAACAGGTAAGGGTTTTAAATTTTGTTTACAGTTTGACTTTAGATTTCAAATATTATTTTTACAGGTTACGACATTCTCATGTGAGTTTTTATTTCTTGTGAATACAGGCTTTTACATCTTCAAAGGTGCGACCAATGGTGAGAAAAACTGAGCAAGCGAGCTGCAAACCTGGTAAGCCTGGTTACACCATGGCTGGTCCTCCTTATGGTTTTCAGTTGGAACTTTCATGGGTTGGCTTAAGAAGCCTGAAACCCTTACTGCTTTGTTCAGGTTTTAAGATTGCTAGTTAAAAGATTGATTAAATGTAAACCCTTCACGTGATGTGAGGGTGTTATGGCTTGGGCCGAGATTGTATACATTAGTTGTCTTTTAAGCTTTTAACTCTTGTAAAGAGAAAAAACTGGGCTATCAACCCGTTGCGAAGAGGTTTAAACTTCGACTTCGACTTCTGTTCTTTGTATAAATTTTGGGAAAGCTCTGGATGTCTTCTCCCACAGTTTACATTATCAATTAAATATACTATCTTTTACTTCTGTAACTTGTTTGTGTTACTGCATTTACTTTAAATTTCACACTGTGTATGCAATAGGTAAACTATAGGCTTATGACAGCCTTGTAGCGTTGATTTGTTTTCGGCCGTAAGTAAATTATTGTATTAATTTATAATACCAAAAAACTGGAAGATAAATGTACTTCCTTTACGCTCTTATGACATGTTAAATGGTATGGATTTGTTAGTACAGCATAGATTAGTTTTGAAATATTTTGATAAAACTTTTACATGTGTAAATAATGAAGGAGAAATAGTAACCATAACATGAATTCCTAGGAAAACAACTATCAGACAAATCTCTTCCTTGCAATTAAAGAGAGTTGTTTGGAAGGGTTGTAAATCCTTTGTTATGATTTTAATTAATGAAGAACATATTAATAATGAAGATGAACTAAAACTGTAAGATATTCCAATCCTTAGGGGGTATTCTGATGTCTTTTCGAAAGAAATTTTGGGATTGCCTCCAAAAAGGGAATTAAATTTCACTATTGAGTTGGTACCTAGTGCAATGCCCAGCTCAAAATCCCCTTATCGAATGAATATATTGGAACTAAATGAATTAAAATCACAGTTAAAGGAACTTATTAATAAAAATTATATAAGACCAAGCGTGTGTCCTTACGGAGCACCTGTCACTTTTGTTAAAAAGAAGGACGGTACTCTACGCTTATGCGTTGACTATTGTCAACTTAATAAAATGACCATTAAAAATAGATACTCGTTGCCCCGCATAGATGACCTATTTGATCAGCTGTGGGGAGAAACTGTATTCTCAAAGATTGATTTACGATCTGGTTACCATCATGTTTGAATCAAAGATGAAGACATTTTTAAAACAACTTTTAGTACCAGATATGGTCACTATGAGTTTGTTATCATGCCATTTGGGCTCACTAATGCCCCAGTTGTCTTCATGTGTTTAATGAATAATGTATTGCATAAGTATCTTGATAAATTCATAGTGGTTTTCAATAATGACATTCTGATTTATTCTAAGTCTAAATAAGAACACGATGAGCACTTAAAAATTGTTTTACAAGAGTTGAGAGAACATCAACTTTATGCTAAATTTAGTAAGTTTGATTTCTGTAAAGATAAAATACAATACTTGGGCCATGTAATAACTAAAGAGGGGATCTCAGTTGATCCAGAAATGGTAAGAGCAATTGAAAAATGGTCGGTTCCAAAGGATGTCACTAACATGCAATCATTCATGCGAATTGTTGATTACTATCAAAGATTCATTGAGGGGTTCTCAAGAATCCCAAATCCCATAACTTATTTACAAAAGAAAGGAAAGAAATTTGAGTGGAATCAAAAGTGTGAAGAAAGTTTTAAGAAATTAAAAACATTATTAACTACTACACCAATCTTAATAATTTTCGATCCTAATAAAAACTTTGTCATATGCACTGACGCATGCAATGATGGTCTAGGTCGTGTCTTAGCTCAAGAAGGACACGTAATTGCATACGCTTATAGGAAGCTTAAAAATAATGAGAAAAACTATGGTACTTACGATTTAGAGTTGGTTTCCATCATACATGGTTTGAAGATGTGGCACCATCACTTAATCAGAAGAAACTTTATGCTAATGACAGATAATAAGGGTTTAAAATATTTGTTGGATCAACCAAATTTAAATGCAAGGCAAGCTAGGTGGCTAGCTTTCCTTAGCGAGTACAATTTTGAGATCCAACATATTAAGTGGAAAGAAAATAAAGTCGTTGATGCTCTAAGTAGAAAAGCAAGACTTAACTTTGTAGCAGCAATCAACACTTATAAAAAATATTTAGAAGAACAATTAGAAAATTGGATGAAAAGTATAAAAAATTACAAGCTAAAGTGGCAGAAAATTTAACTGAAAATTTAAGTACATGGTATAGTTTAAATTATAAAGGATTAATACTTTACGAAAACAAGCTATATATACCTAATGTACCTAAAATTAAGCTGGTTATTTTAAATGAAATACATAAGACTCCTTACTCAGGACATCCTGGTTATCAAAATACTATACCATGTTAGAGAAAGATTATTTTTGTCCAAACATGAAGAATGAACTGGAAAAATACATTGCCAAGTGCTTTGAATATCAACAATTTAAGATTGAACACCACCATCCATCCAGTTTACTACAACCACTACCCATCCCTAGTTGGAATTGGGAAATAATCAGTCTTGATTTTATTACAGGTCTACCTAGAAATCCAAATTAGAATGATTCGATAATGGTAGTCATTGATAAACAACAACTCATTTTATACCAGTAAAGACCACCTACAAGGTTTCTAATATTACTAATATATTCATGAAACAAATATTTTGTTTACATGGGATACCGAAAGTTATAATTTCCGATAGAGACCCTTAGTTTACGGGCAATTTCTGGAATTCTCTATTTGAAGGCTTGAATACTACTTTAAATTTCAGTACATCTTTTCATCCTCAAACAGATGGACAAGTTGAAAGAGTGAATCAAATATTGGAAGATATGCTAAGAATGTATGTTAGAGAACAACCAGGTAAACGGGAGGATTACTTACACTTGGTAGATTTTGTTTATAACAACTACTACCAAGCTTCAACAAAATATAGCCCATTTGAAATTTTGTATGGCAGAAAGTGCAATACTCTTATCTCATGGAGAAACCCAGTTGCAACGTTAGTACTAGGACCTAATGTATTAAAGGAGATGGAGTTAATTGTAAAATAGGTCCAAGGTAATTTAAAGGTTGCACAAGACAAACAGAAAAGTCAAGCATATATTAAATGAACTCAGAAAGAGTTTAAGGTGGGTGAACATGTTTTTCTAAAGGTAAGGCCTAAAAAGATTTATTTGAAGTTAGGAAGTTGTGCTAAGTTGGAACCCCGATATTGTCGGCCTTTTGAAATATTGTCCAGAATGGGATAGGTGGCATATCAACTAGCTTTACCGCCAAATTTAAAGGTTCATAATGTTTTTCATATCTTTATTTTAAAAAGATATGTACATGATGCTACTCATGTTATAAATTGGAATGATGTGCAGGTGGAACCCGAAGGATATTTTCTGGTGGAACTGGATTGTATCCTTGACAGTAGGGACATCTTGCTTTGGAATCGCACCATTGGACTAGTAAAGTTCCAATGGAAGTACCTTAGTCCAGAAGAAGCTACCTGGGAATTGTAGAGTCATATGCGGGTAGCATATCCAATTTTATTCCAGCGAAACTCTGAGGACGATGAATAAAATAACATGGAGGAGGATGCTATATTTAAAGGGGTGTGTATGTAACATACCCGAAATTGCAAAAAAAAAATTATTTTTTAGGAGACATTATGTTTTAATTTAATTATAAAGTTTGTAATTATTGAGCAAGTGGGCTCAATATTAATTGTATTTAATTGTTGAATATTTTATTAATTAATAAATGAAAGATGAGACAACAGCTTAAGGAGGCTGCTAAATGAGTGTTTACTGGCCAATTGGTGGAATAGGTTGGGTTGAGAGCAGATTGACACTTGGTAGCATACTCAAACTACTTCTAGCTGTTGCAAAAGGAAACTTCCCTATTTTGTGGTCATGTTCCCCAATAAAGTGGAACAACAGAAGGTGGCTCATTAAGTGAAAAACTGACCCAAAAGACTGAAGCATACTGATAAAACCACCCATTGAATTGAACCGAGGCTTCTCATTATTTACTTATGAATTTTTGGAGTGAAATTGATGCACAAGAAATTCGATGGAGGGGACAGGTAGAAGTGTTTAAGTGGAAAGTGTTGATATACTAAACTAGTGCAGCTGTTTTGAGTTGAGTTCTTACTGCTACAGGTATAAATATTACTTTTGATTAATCTGTGGAGTTGCAAGGTTTCTAACCCTATTCTCTCACCTAGAGCTTTGAACTAGGTGGACCAGTAGACAGGCTCGAGGCCCTAATATTTGCAGCTCAGTTGTCTTCAGCAGTTGGTTGGGAGGAATGGGCTCCTTAGGTTGTTGTCTCCTCTAATATACTACCAAGTTCTAAATATTATTTGATTTCCTCTATGGAAGCATAGGAGCAAGTATGTATGAGTATAGGAATTAATATATTTATATGTCTGCTTCATTTGTTTATTAAAATCAGTTAGAAAAATCTTTTACTGTTCAAAGATGGATCAATTTTGGATTAAATATGTATTAGAATAAATGATTTAGGGTTAGTTTAAATTTACTGATGGATAAAACTACCTGACTGCATTTTTCCACACCTCTGAAGAGGTAGTACTCCAGCATAGTAGGTTAAGTTAACTTTAATGGTTAAGTCAAATCAAGAAATGTAGGAATATGATTATTTACTTGCTACTGTTAAAATATTTATAGGAATGTTTAGTAGAAAAATTATTCTATTTTCAGGAGTTTCTTTAGCTAAAATATATCTGTAAAAATTATAAATATAAACTATCACAAAAGAAAGTTTATTAAAAATCAGTACACAGTTTGGTAACTGTGTTCTTTTAACACAGTAAATTAACTAATTCTAAGTTTCAACGTTTTCCACAAGGTAAGCCATGAATTTAAGAGCCAGAGACAACACTGCTATAACTCAGAGAATTTAGTTTGACTGATACACAGGATAAGTCACCCACAGAGACAAAACGATAGAATCAAAGGCCATGCGGCCATGATCCTAGCGACGTTTCTCACAGCAGCAGGTATGGTAAACAACGTGATATTTTAGGGTTCAAATAGTTAAGTAGTAAGGTTTACCAACACCAAAAACCCATCCACAAACCGATAACCATGTGGATTCCACCAAGAGTCAAATCTTTTGGGTTTGGATAGAGTTTTCTCTATAGTCCCATTGGCTTCAGGAGAACCTGCGTGGAAAACATTACACATGTTATTTATCTTTGCAAAAATCAATTTTAAAAGTTTTCTTATACCATTATATTGCTTATGCTTATATTCATTTTCTCAAAGTTATTATCATATCTAGACATTAGGTTAATACTTGTTAAGTTAAACTCATGGTGCAAGTTAATACAATGGCTTATGAAATTACTTTGGTAAAAATAAATAAGTTTTGCATTATTGTTTCTAAATATTGTCATATTATATTGTGGCATGTGGGGTAGGATCTAATTTAACAACAATAGGACAATTTATAAGTTTTGCATGATATAATTATAGTCAGGCTAAGAACATAGCGTTTCTACTTTGCTTATAAATTCAAGCACTTATGCCTAGAATAGGATAAAAACTTAGACCTCTAAGATTTTGCAAATACTAAACTAATTCAACAATTGGAAAGGAAATGAGTTGATAATACCTTCTTTACACACAACATTAAGTTAAATAATTATGCTAGCATTTTACTTTTGCAAGTTGAGACAATTTGTCTCGATCCTGAAACTGAAAAACAAAATGTTATACATGTAAAAATACATGTACAAGAATCATTATTTCACTGCATTAGCTTCAAGAGCTAAGTAAGCCTCGAGCATGAACTGAAGTACCTTCATTTTAAATAGCGAAAAAAACCTTAGTGCATAGTAAACAAACAGTGGTTTTCAGCTCTTACTACTTTAGATCATTACTTACTAAAATCAATCTTTAAACACTTAACTTTGAATGCAAATAATGAAGAATGAAATTATATAAATTAATAAAGGGATTTTTTTAGTTTCTATATTAGACCCTGTAGGATTTTATCTGTTAACAGTTAAGTTACTCTCTTTAGCGATGATATTAACATTAAATATCGCAAGAAAAAAATTATTTTTTTATGAAAATTAGGGGTATTACAATTTTGGGTATCACCAAATTCAGGTTCATAAGGATGATATCCATAAAACAAATTTCCACACACATTATGGCCATTATGCATTTTTGTCCATACCCTTTGGCCTCACTAAAGATCCGTCCACATTACAGGCATTGATGAAAAAAATATTTTGTCCCTACTTGCATAACTTAAATATGGTCTTCTTTGAGGATATCCTCATCTATAGTAAAACATTAACTGAGCATAACCATCATTTGGATCTTGTACTACAACTTTTCTATGATCATCATCTCCATCCCAAATAGTCTAAATGTGTTTTTTTGCAGGAGGAAGTAGAGTATCTCAATCATATTGGTTAAGCCCTTAATGATGACACATTACACCATATAGTGTGGCACATTACCCCCTATATTGTGGTGCATTACATATTATTTATGTAGGCTTGGGTATATTAGTGGGTTCATTAGTTGTTATTGTACACCTATATCTCCTATATATAGGAAGGAGATCTTCTAATTTTAGTCATCGTAGTATCTTATCTTGTCTTGTGTACTCAGTACATTGTGTGAGGAGGTTCCTCCCTCGAAGAGGATTAATATTTATCTCTTATATTCAGTTTTTAAGCTTGGATTAATGTCTAATTTTCTATTTCTTCTCTTTTCATGCTATATTTGGGACTTGGTTGCATAACATTTGGTATTAGAGCTCTTTCCTTGGGACTGGCTTCTGCAAAATGAGTCATCTTGGAATTTTCACTAAAACTATTTTTCTATAGAGAGTCATAGATTGTGGTTAAAAATTGAATTCCAAAATAGGGATAACTATCTTGAATCCAAAACTCAAAGACTGGACCATTACATTTTCAGAGATAATTGTGGAGGAATCAAGGGTTTTTACTAGTCCTACAGTTAGTCTAAAACATGTGTTCTTGGAAAAAAGGTCATATCTGAGGAATCCTAGATCCAAATGGATTGAAACTAGTTTCATACGAACGAAGACAGAACAGGGTATCTATGGTAGAAGTTTCAAATACAGAAACAAAACAATGTACATGTGGCATACAGTACAAGTTTTCTCTTCTGGATAGGAAAAAAAAGAAGTTTTGGTATATTCTTTTTTTTGGCTCATCCAAATTAGGCTAGACATGCAAAATTGGAAAGAGGACGTATCAAGGTACAACAAGAAAAAGTTTCAGGCTCAAAGGAGTCACAATTCAAATTTTATCTTAGTTACAAGTCGTCCCTAAAACAGTCTTCCAATCAGGGTTTGAAAAAGGTACGCCATTTTGCATTTGAATAGATTTTAGTAAAAGGATATATTTGTGGTAAAATATAGGGTGTGATATTGTTAAAAAAATTACCAAAATGAAGTGGAAAGAATCACATTCCACTCAAACCCTGAGAGGATTCATCCCCTACATACGAGGAAATGGAAGACATTTCTTTTAGAGAGTCCAAGTTGGAAGATCTGATTAAAGGAAATGTGAAAATTGATGACTCTATTGAATTGGAAAAGAAGATGGCTACTAAAGAGGATCTAAAAGGGATGACTAGTAAACAATATCTCAAAGGGATGGCTAGTAAAGAGGATCTTCAAGACTTGAAGGATTTTATCTAGGATATCAAACATAACTTTATTCCTCAATTATCTGCTCAAGAACAGGATAAGGAGGAAAAATATGACTTATTCCAGTCATGTTTGGAGAAAATTGAAACAACATTGTAGAGTAGGAAGTTGGATTCCTCAAAATTTGATGATTCACTACAACATCATGGGTTTAATTCAGGTCCAAGAAACTACTTTATCCCCAAGATTGACATGCAAAATTTTGATGGAAAGGATCTAATCACATGGATTTTTTAGATGGAGCAATTCTTTGATGTACACTAGGTTCCCACTAAGCAAAAGGTAACTGGCATCTTTGTGTTTAGAACCTGATCAGTTTGTATGGTACCAATGGCTTTGTGACCGTAAAAAGGATCATGTTATCTCTTGGTCTATATTCACTGAAGAATTAATTGCACATTATGGGGACATAAATAGCAACACATTACCTATCCAGTTGGTAAATCTCAAGAAAAGAGGTTCAGTTACATATCACATCAAGCAATTTCAGCAGCTAAGTCTCAGACTGAAGAATATTTCAAAAGATAATTTGTTAGATCTCTTTAATGGAACCATGAAAGATAACATTCAACATGAGGTGCGTCTCTTTGAACCATCATCACTAGAGAGGGATTTCATGATGGCAAGGAAGGTTGAAAATAAAATTATGGCAATGACTACTAGAAAGGCCTTCTCTGACACATATAGAGAAAATAGTGTTCCTTCTTCTAAAACACCACAAAGGTTGATACACCAACAACTAGATATAAGAAGAGGAAAATTATTATGCTTTAATTGTGACAGCAAGTATAGCAAGGGACATAAGTGCAACGAGAATAAATTATTCTACATATATTGTGAAGAGGAAGAACCAAAAGAAGAGGAAGCATCTTAAGAAGAGGCGACTTCAAAAGAAATAGAAGAGGCTACTTCAGAAGAAATTACTCCCAACATATATTTTCATGCATTGGATGGAATTAGCACTCAAACTCTCAAGATAGAAGGATACCTCATAAAGAAGAAGGTAACAATATTGATTGATTTTGGTAGTACTCATAATTTCATTCACTATAAATTAGCCAAAGTTCTTAATTTCTTTGTTTATCCAACACCAAATTTTCAAGTAATGATTGCATATGGAGGAACTATAAATTTCCCAAGGAAATCCCATAATATCAATCTAGCTATGGGGGAATATGTATTGAAAATTCCAATGATTTCTATCCTAATGGGTGATGTTGATGTTGTCTTAAGTGTCCAATGCTTACAATCATTGTGACAGTGGCTTTTAATTTTCAAAAACTTTTTCATGAAATTCTCCTGGGAAGGTAAAGAATATGAGTTAAATGGTATAACAGGAAAACCAAGCAAGGTGATAAGCTCTAATGGTATGACAAAGTTGTTAGAAAAGGGACATCAAGGTACAGTTGCACAATTATGTTCATTAGATGTTCAAACCTACAATTTCCCTATCTCCCCAGATATCCAAAGGGTCATTAGTAAGAATTCCAAGGTATTTGAATATATTCCCAAAGGTCTTCCACCTATTCGTGACTTTGATCATGCTATCCACTTAATTCCAGCCATTGTTACTCCTAACATCATACCTTACTGATATCCCTATAGCCAAAAGAGTCAAATTGAGCATATGGTGGATGAAATGTTAGAGGATAGCATAATTAGGACTAGCCAAAGTTCTTACTCTGCACCAGTGGTAATGGTACACAAGCCAGATGGATCATGGCGTAGGTGTCCTAATTATAGAGATCTCAACAAGATCATCATTAAATATAAGTTTCCCATTCCTTTCATTGATGAATTGTTAGACGAATTACATGGAGCAATTTTCTTAACAAAGTTGGATCTTCGTTTCGGGTATCATCATTTTCGAATGAAGGATGAAGACATCCCCAAAACAACATTTAGAACTCATGAAGGTCACTATGAATTTTTGTTCATTCCATTTGGTCTAGAAAATACACCTTCCACATTTCAAGGTTTGATGAATTCTTTTCTCAATACATTCCTTAGAAAATTTGTGTTGGTATTATTTGATGATATACTAATCTATATCAAGTATTGGGAAGAACATGTTGACAGGGTACTACAACTACTAAAGGAGAAAGAACTGTATGCAAAACCCTTGAAATTTTTTTTTGGGATAAAGGAGGTAGAGTATTTGAGTCATATTGTATCTCATGAAGGTGTCAAGGTAGACCCTAAAAAAATTAAATACATGATGGACTGGATGCTTCCCAAAACCCTGAAGAATATTCAAGTATTCTTATGTCTGACAGGATGACTACCACATGTTTGTTCAGAACTATGGAAGAATAGTAGATCCTCTAACATTGTTACCAAAGAAAGATGCATTTTATTGGACTCTAGAGGCAACTCAATCCTTTAAAAAACTCAAAGAGGCCATGTGTAAAGGTCATGTTTTGGCGACACTAGGCTTCACAAAAAACTTTACTGTGGAATGTGATGCTTCAAGAAATGGAATTGGAGTTGTACTAATGCAAGAAGGGCACCCTATTGCCTTCACAAGTCATCTAATCAAGGGAAAGAAATTAAAAAATACCATTTATGAGAAGGAAATGTTGGAAATACTACATTCCTTGATGCAATGGTTCCCCTACCTTATAGGGATACATTTCAAGGTTAAAACTAATCGTGATAGCCTTAAATACTTCTTGGAACAAAGGCTATCTTCAGAAGAGCAACAAAAATGGGTAACAAAGATGTTGGGATATGACATTGAAATCATCTACAAAATGGGGAGAAAAATGTTGTTGCATATGCACTCTCCATGAAAGATGAGGATGTTGAAGCATTACTCTATTCTATTTCGATCGTCCAACCGGATTGGATAGTCAAAGCAATGGACGAATGGAAAAATGACAAAAAAATATGGACACTTATTCAAAAGCTGCAGCAAGATCCGAGTGTCTCTAATACATTTAGCTGGAAATATGACTTGCTATCGTACAAGGATCTCTTATATCTTGGTAATAGTTCCCAGCTCAAGCAAAAGGTACTTTCTGAATTCCACTCTCCACCAATAGGAGGGCACTCAGGTTTCTTAAAAACCTACCATAGGGTAAAGAAATATTTTGTTGGGGATGGTCTTAAAAATGACATTCAAAAATTTGTGGCAGAATGTTTGGTTTTCCAACAAAATAAAGTGGAAACAATTAAGACCCCCGGTCTCCTACAACCACTTTCCATTCCAAGCCAAAGGTAGACAGAGGTCTCGATGGATTTTATGATAGGTTTACTAAAGTATAAAGGAAATAGTATCATCATGGTGGTTGTTGATAGACTTACTAAATATGCACACTTATGTGCACTATCTCACCCCTTCAAAGCAAGTACGGTTTCCAATTCTTTTATGGAGACAATACAAAAACTACATGGTACTCCAAATATCATAGTAAGTGACAGGGATCCCATTTTCACTGGAAATTTTTGGACCAAATTATTTTCTTATTTGGGTACTCAACTGGCTCATAGCTCATCTTATCACCCTGAATCTGATGGACAAATAGATATAGTAAACAAATGTTTGGAAGGGTATCTTCGATGTTTTGCAGCTGATAAACAAACAGAATGGGTCAAGTGGTTACCCTTGGTAGAATGGTGGTATAATAATTCCTTCCAATACAACATAAAAAATGACCCCATTTATGGCACTGTATGGCTACCATCCACCATCCATGACATTTTCACTAAGATACTATAAGGTTCAATCCACGTAAGACCACATGGAGCATCAAAAACACGTTCTTCAACTCTTAGAGGAGAGCCTGAATCTAGTACAAAATCGAATGAAACAACAAGCAGATCAATATCGTAGTGAACGGAGATTTAATGTTGGGGATTAGGTGTTTTTAAGACTACAACCATACAAATAGATGTCCCTGAAGAACACCAGGAAGGATAATAAACTATCACCTAAATACTATGGTCCCTACAAGGTGTTACAAAATATTGGTATTATGGCCTACAAATTGGAACTACCTGCATCTTCATGAGTCCATCTAGTTTTCCATGTTTCATGTTTAAAGAATGTTATTGGTGACAAGCTACCAGTTCAAACGATGTTACCAAAACTTGATGAGGAAGGACAAATCATCTTGGATCTTGAAGAAATTACTGAAATACAAACTAGATAGCTTTGAAAATGATCAATTTAAGAGTATCTCATTAAATGGAAGAACTTACCCACAGAAGATTCAACATGGGAAGATGAGTCCTTTATACATCAGCATCCAGAACTACTTCGGCATTGAGGACAACACTTTTTGAACGGGAGGGGCATGTTAAGCCCTTAATGATGACACATTACACCATATAGTGTGGCACATTATTCCCTATATTTCGATGCATTATATATTATTTATGTAGGCTTGGTTCTATTGGTGGGTTTATTAGTTTTTATTGTACACCTTTATCTCCTATATATAGGAAGGAGATCTTCTCATTTTCATCATCGTAGTATCCTATCTTGTCTTGTGTACTTATTACATTATGTAAGGAGGTTTCTCCCTCGAAGAGGATTGATCTTTATCTCTGCTATTCAATTGTTAGGCATCGATTTCTCTCTTATTGTCTATTTCTGCTCTTTTTGTGCTATATCTGGGACTTGGTTGCATAACAATCTTCTTTGATGATATCCTCATCTATATTAAAACATTAGTTGAGTATCTCCAACATATGGATCTTGTACTGCAACTTTTTTATGATCATCATCTCCATCCTAAATAGTCTAAATGTGTTTTTTTGCGGGAGGAAGTAGAGTATCTCAAGCATAATTTTTCATCACAAGGGGTTCACATGGATCCTGCCAAAATAGATGCCATGAAAAATTGGCCGCATCCTTAGACACTCAAGATCCTTTGTGGTTTTTTGGGACTAACTCGCTACTACCACAAGTTTGCCAAGGATTATGGGAAGATTGTAGCTCCATTAACAACTCTATTGAAAAAGGATGCTTTTACATAGATACATGTTGTTGAGTGTGCATTTGACAAACTTAAACAAGCTATGTGTACCACAAATGTTATAGCTATACTCAATTTTTCCAAGCCCTTCACTATTAAGAGTGTTGCTTGTGATAATCGACTTGATGTTGTTCTCCTTCAAGATGAACATCCCATTGTGTTCACTCGCAAATCCATTTACGATAAGAATTTATGTGCCTCTACATATGAGAAGGAAATGATGGTTATTTTGCATGCAGTATAGAAGTGGCAGCCATACCTATTAGGGAATCATTTATGCATTAATAATGATCACGAGAGTCTAAAATATTTCCTAGAACAACAGGTCTCATCCCCCAAAAAATGGAAATCAGTTAGAAAACTACTAGGTTATGACTATGAGATCACTTACTATAAGGGTAAGGAAAATATTTTGGTGGATGCTCTTTCTCACACATTTGATGGCCACATTTCTCTTTCAACTATTTCTATGCCTATTCCAAATTGGTTGCAATCTGTTCAGCAATGCTGTGTTAATGACTCTTCATTATTTGAAATCATCCAATGGTTTTCCAATAACCCTTCTATTGTACCACATTACTCTTGGGATGGTTCTTCTCTAAGATACAAGGGTTGTCTGGTGCTTCCCCAAACAACAGATATTCAACATGATGTCTTATATGAACTCCGTGCTTCTCCATTAGCAGGAAACTCCAGGTTCCTCAAAACATATCAGTGGGAAGTGCGAAACTTCTTTTGGAAAATAATGAAAAGGGAAATTCAATAGATGGTGGCTAAATGTGATACCTTCCAGTGCCACAAGGGTGAAAGGACACTCTTTCTCGGTGTAATGAACAAAAATATATATAATAAATAATCACTAATTAAATATTATATAATTAATAATAATTATTAAATATCAATATTAATTATTAATATTAATACATATTAATAATTAATAATTAATAATTTGTTATTAGTAAACAATTCTAAAATGACGCATCCTTTCATGGATAGTAACCAAAGTGCCTTTATGATTAATATATATATGGCACTCACTTTGTAATCTATCATCATATCTATTCTATCATCAATTTATATATTATTATGGCTTATTTAATATTCCAAGTCTTTTGGTAATATTATTTGTGTAAGCGAAATAATTATTCGCTTCAAGTGGTATCAGAGCCTCGTTTGGATGATCTGGGCCTTTGGCATTAATTCTCATACCTTGTCTGATTTTTGGCTTATAGCCTTATTTTAGGGCTTCCCAAAAATATTGGACATTGTCCAAAAGAAAAATAAAAATGTAAAAAAAAAAGAAAAAAGCAAAAAAAAAGTTAAGAAAAAAAAAGATAAAAGGAAATGGAAACAAAAAGAGAGAGGGTAAAAGCAAAACCACACCTGGTTTCTTAAAGTGGGTTTGAGTTTGAATATAAAAGTGCAAAATAATTACTAGTAAAGAGCAAGTGAGATTTGAACTTAGGTGGGGAATGTAACACTCATTCCTCCAAACCACCCAATCTACTCACATTTTACAAAACTTAAGGGAAAAAAAAAGATAAAAAGGGTGCATAATAATTTGTACTAAAAATCAACTGATATTTGAACTTAGGTGGGGAAGGTGACACTCGTTCCTCCCAACCACCCAATATATGGACATTTTAAAAAAAATATTGGAAAAAAAGAAGGAGATATTGATTAAACTTCAAAGAAAACTCAAGAATATGGATTTTAATATTGAAAGGAAGCAAAATTTTCCTATCACCTTGCCAAAAAATGTTGCAATATTATTTAGAATTAAAGGGACACTTGCAGGGAAGGATATCACCATTTCTATCGCACCTGCTGAAGGAAATAATTATATTAGTACTGAATTCGCTAACCATTTAGTGATTCTTTAGTCAAATATAAGGCAAGAGCTAGAATTTTTGGACAAAAAACGAACTGAAATAAGTGGCTTACAACTGATTGTTGGAGATTATATGGTCACATCGGAATTCATTGTTAGTTCCTTATGGAGCTTTGACGGTGAAATAATTTTGGGTTTACCATGGATAAAAGCATTGGGTACTTTCATCTTAAATGCCGAAAAGAAGTTTCTGACATTTTCCTATAAGAGAAAGAGAATCACATTTCAAGATATTACAGTGAAGTCTGAAATAGAACCTCCAACATCTGAAGAATTCCAGGATATATCCGAGATGATTTGACAGGGTAATCAGAAGTTAGAACAAAAGAAGTAGAAAGAAGTTAAAAAAAATGTCGCTAGTAAGGATGAAGAAATTACTCATTTGAAGAATCATAGTCAAGACTTGATCGCATAGATTAAGATATTAAAAAGGAAAAACATATTGCAAGAGGAAAATCAAGAGGAATTCCACCAAAAGGAAGTGGATCTCCAAAATGATTTCAATAAGAAACTATTACAAAAAAATGAACAAAATTCTCGCTTAAAATTTTTGAATCAAGGGTTGACTGAAAAAATAAAAAAATTAAAAAATGAGAAGTTAAAAAAATCCTTATATTTATTATCAATTAGTAAATCACAAGAATCACAAACAATTAAATTTTCTACATGGGTTCGACAAACATCTCGAATACCTTATCGTCACCCAAATCACAAAAGTCGATACAACCAACATCAAATTAAATCAGAAACGATGACTACCGCAATAGAGAAGTCATCGAAGACTCAAATTCAAACATCAACAAAGGGAAGCAGTGCAAATCTCGTCAAAGTTAAAAAGAACAATCTTATTGTCACACCGCTACTAGCATCAACAGAAAATGGTTCCAAAAAACAATTACAAAAATTGTTAGAAGCACCAAAAGTTGAAGGTCTAGTAAACACTTCACAGGAAATTCAAGTTCCTTATCGCGATCCAAATCACAAGAGTCATTATGATAGACGAAAAAATCAAAAGGAAAATTACCAATATTATTCCTACAAAGACAAAAGACAAAATCGACAACTCTCGACAATCGATCCACAAATAATTTCGTTAAGGGTATATCTCGGATGGATGAATTCACAACTGACGCAACATTTCCACACAATGTTTAAAAGAAAGTATCATCTTATTTCGTCAAATGTTGCAACTACCAACACACAATGTCATGAGAAAGCATTACGAGCTAGAACAAGGGATAAAGTCTTCCATAATTGTGCTTTAAGGACAAAGAAATTCTAAGGGAGAGGCAATGTAATGAAAAAATATATATATATAATAAATAATCACTAAATAACTATTATATAATTAATAATAACTATTAAATATCATTATCAATTATTAATATCAATACATATTGATATTAATAATTAATAAACAGTTATTAGTAAACAATTCTAAAATGACACATCCTTTCATGGATAGTATCCAAAGTGCCTTTATGATTAATATATATATGGCATTCACTTTGTAATCTATCATCATATCTATTATATCATCAATTTATATATTATGGCTTATTTAATATTCCAAGTCTTTTGGTAATATTATTTGTGTAAGCGAAAAAATTATTCGCTTCACTTGGATTGCTCAAACCCTTTCCCATCCCTACATGGATTTGGATAGATATTTTGATGGATTTAATTGAAGGGATCATAAATATAGAAGGAAGACATTGATCATGGTTGTGGTTAACCGCCTCTCGAAATATAGTCATTTTTGTGCCCTCAACCATCCATATACTGCCTCCTCAGTCGCACAAATTTTGATGGACTAGATCTTCTATCTTCATGGAATGTTTTCTTCTATTGCCTCAAACCGTGATGCAACTTTCACAAGTCATTTATTTACATAACTATTTCACCACACTTCCACCAAACTGAAGATGAGTTCAGGACATCACCCACAAATATATTTTCAGACTGAATTTATCAACAAATTTTTGGAAACTTATCTTTGTTGCTTCACCTCTGAACAACAACATCAATGGGAAAAGTGGCTCCCTCTCCTTTAATGGTGGTACAATACCTCCTATAACACTACATATAAACTGAATCCATATGAAGCAGTATATGGTCAGGCACTTCCAATGCTCCTTCATACACCCCCAACAATTCTTCAATTTAGGCAGTTGACACAGTTCTCCAAAACTGAGATCAAATTCTTCACATTTTGCAGGACAATCTTCACATGGAAAGAAACTGAATGAAACAACAAGCCGGTCAACACCATTCTAAGCACACATTTAACATAGGTCATATGGTTTTTCTTTTTCTACATCCTTGAAAGCAATCCTCCCTTAAACTCAAAGGGTGTCATAAGCTAGCTACAAAGATATATGGGCCATATAAGGGTCTTCAAAAGATCATTTTTGTTGCTTATAAATTGTAACTTCCTCCTTCTTCCCGCGTTCACCCAGTATTTCATGTCTCTTTTCTTAAGAAGGTTATTGGCACCAACATCAAAGAACAATTTTTTTTACCATAACTAGATAATGAAGGACCCATCATTTTGGGGTCGGAGGCCATCCTCAATGGGTGCACTTGTCATATTCACTCTTGATCCATCACATAGGTATTAATTCAGTGGCACGACATGCAACCAAAGGATGCTACATGGGAACCACTCCTTCAGATTCATCAATAATTTCCACATCTAAAGCTTTCAGCACAAAGTTTTTCTAAAAGAGAGGGGTGTTAGGAACCCATGTCAACCCTTCTCCTTACTTTGTTAGTATATTGTTGTTGGACGCATATGCTTTGTAAGTCATCCCATAAGTATATTGTACTATCCCACATACATCAGGAGTAATAGTTTTTTATATTAAACTTAGTATATAAGTACATGTTAAGGATAATGAAGGAACCCACCAGTTATTTGTATTAAACTTGCTCAAATGAGGTTTATTGCAGGAGGTTTCAGTTTCTCTCACTCAGAGACTATGTGTCTACATGTATAACAATGTTTAATTTTATTCATAGTATGCATTCAACTTTTCTGTTAGGTATAACTCTATTTAATTTTAGGCTTCTTTCCACCCAATTAATGAAATTGTTGATTGCTCAATTTTTACATCATATTCATATTTCTTAAATCTATTTCAATGTATCTCGTAGAAATAAAAGTTGTAGTCATTGAAGAAAATAAAATTTAAAAAATTCTTGCAACGTAAAATTGTTGCCATGGGAGAAGAAGCCGTGTGTGGAATTAACTATGGGATGACCATAAAAATGTCCAAGTATATCAATGCATGCAACATTGCAAGCCATCCACTGCATACAATTAACTTAGACAAGCTAATCAACTTACACAGACTTCATAGCAATTCTAATACTATGTGTAGACTAGAGCGATTCCACAATTAGCTTAGACAACCTAATCAACTTACAGAAGCCTCATAGCAATTCTAATACTAAGTGTAGACTAGAGCAATTCCACAATTTTATTGCAGAAACCAAAAGCAGATTGCTAAGTGCTATTGATAGTATTAGTTGCTAAGCGTTCAATGATAGTGTTGGTTGAGAATGGAAATATTTACCATTAAATTTTGATAGAAACCAAAAGCATATTGCTAAGTGCTATTGATAGTATTAGTTGCTAAGTGTTGTTGATAGCATTGGTTGAGAATGGAAATTTAATGGTATTAAATTTTGATAAAAATCCAACTAGAGGTGTGGTAGTGTAAGTATAGGATTCTATCTGCATATAATTCTTCCTAGCATCCTCAAAATTGTTGATCTTTTCAATCCCTGTCACCAAGGTGCCCACGATAACATTTGGGCTATTTTCCTTTGGAGTCCTAGCTTTGTATACCGCCAATGAAAGATGGGTTCTACTTGTATGAGATGATGGAGGATCCAAACTGATGACCCTGTCGTGCATATGTCTTGCCGAATCCTACCAAGTAGTTGTAGCCTGGTATTGTTGCCTAGAATGTAGTCCACCTCCACCTCCACCAGGAAAAAAGAACATCCATTTTATTTTGAAAATAATATAAATCCATCAATAGAATTTGTTTTCGTGCAGCTATATATTAGCAATTGAAATGCAAATATATATATAATAGCAATTGAAATGCATATATATATTTTGACACTTTAATCTGGCGTGTATTGTGCCCTATCTGGTCTATCTATAACTACAGAGACTGTGCAATCACAAGTGCTGATTGGAATGGGGTTTCTTGTTGGTTCAACTGTAAGATTAATGAAAACATTGTGGGGTGCATGTATTATTATAGAACATGGGATATTTTTTATTTTGAATGAAGAACATGAATATTTTATATTTTATTTTGAATGAAGAACATGAATATTTTTCCCATGGTATAATTCATATTTAGTATTTAAAATTTTATGATTTCCCAAGGCATTACAATATGTTGTCTACTAGATGAGATGCCCAAGTGGAGCGATGCATGCAATATTGCAAGCCATCCACTACATAAAACAACTCGTCTTCCATATTGTATCAAATATACCAGGTAACTCGTCTTTCCTTTACCTTTGGTAACTATTCTTACATGCGCATACTTGTTACATTTGTGAGGTGCTCACTGTATGAGAATGAGGCATAAATTCAATGTGTCATTCTGGAAACTTTTTTATTTTAACTAAGAAGTCATAGATAAGAATCGCACATTTATTAGAGGATGCATGGAGCTCACAAATCCAATGGCATATTGTGTTAATTACATAAAAATCCTCATTAATTACGTGGAAGGTGTATATATAATGTTAGAATTTTGGGGTGGACTACCATCTATGTTTTTTCATCTACAGACGAGAGTGAGACAAGTGTACTGTCCATATTGATTTTATGGACATCATCCAAGATTAAACAAGAATAAGACAAGTGTACCATCTAGATTGATTCTATGACTATCATTCAAAATTAATAATTAATAATTTCAAAAAATAGAAAAAATAGCTTAATTAACATGTGATAAGAACAGTTAGTGATAGTTGTACAAATTAAAATTGATCATTGACTATTTGATTATTAGATACAACTCCATTGATTATTAGATACGACCATTAGGTTAACTCCAATGATTCTAGAACTATTAGTTGGATAACTATTAGCTTAACTATTATACACACTATTTGTTTAGCTCCAGTGATTCTACAACTAACTCTAGTCACTTAAGGCTTAGTCCAATTGCATTTGGCATCTAGGAGACTAGATAATGCGAGTCATGTAAGAGTCAAAATCCTAATAAAATAGTTGGAACTCCTAATAAACTCCTCCAAAATCCTAATAAACTCTCGCAGCTACTAGTTGGACATCTAGATAATATATAGTTCATATTACATGTTTAGGTTTTCCATATAGATATAATTAGGTTTTCAATTCTTTTTAAAGGAGGTTAGTGTTGTTGCCTTTCACACACTTGAGGGGGACGTGGCAGAAATATTTAAGCCACTTGGTGTGTCCTTGGGGGAAAGTCTTGAGTCAAGGCTGTCACCTTGTTCTTGACTCCTCCATTTAAGCTCAACTCCTAATGAAGCCAAGGGGGGTAGACCTTATTAAGTTACTAAGGATAATTTTTTTCATATGATGGTATTAAATTGAATAAGTTGCTTAGGAGTTTGAATTTAACAATTGATAACCATAGATAACAAGATGAAAAACAAACACAAGTAAGCACAATGATGACACATAATATATATATCGAAAGTTGTAAACAAATAACCAGTGCCTTAAAATGGAGTCGCAAAATGATTAAATATGCTTGCATGTGCTTGGAGTGAATGTTTTGCAATTGTCTCTTGGTACGTTTTAAGTTAATATGAAAAATGAGTGGATTAAATTAGGCAAAGGGGGACTCCAGATATACCCGGGGGGTACTTGGAGTATGTCCAAAAATAAAACCTTCACGGCTACCCGCAAGGAATGTGTGGGATGAATGGAGTCTCTAAGACTGTGTTCATAATACACCCACTAGGGTGTAACAAACATCGACACCTCGAGGTCACTGTCCAGTAGTTCCCACTTCCTTTGGGCATTTTGCCACCATTTACGGTTTGATCGAGGCATTGGATTTTCACCTTATGGTGGTTAATTAGGGAAAGTGAAACCTAATTAATCTAGTCACTCACATTTCTTTTGATACATCTTGACTGATCGGACAAGCCGCAGCCAAAACGCAAAGCATACACACCGGAGTCTTTGTAATTTTTAGTAAGTTTTAATCGATGTGTTTTTATTAAAAAAGAAAACCCTCTAAGAACCTCTTTCGGTCCAAGTGGACCTCAATCAGGGAATCAAGGAGGGGTTTTATTTTAAATTATTGCTTGAAAAAATAAATAGTGAATCATAAAACAACAAAAATAAAACATACCACAGGTTCTCTAATTAAATCTACCACGATCCTCTTTCACCTTCCGGTTCAATCAGGATTCGTGGGGTAAGTACTCAAGTTAATTTGACTTTATAATGTGGAATATATGATGAAAGTAATAAAATCACACTATTTTTCATAAAGGAAACTAATCTAGAGCAAAAAAATAGGAAAAATGCAAAAAATTAAAAAAAGGATGTGAATCCCCTCAGGGGAAATGGGGAATGGGCTCGAAAATCCTATTTGAAATTATCATTTATTACCAGAAGTTACAATATTATAAAACTGATATAATTCCTCTTGGTTCTTATACAGAACGAACCCAAGAGCTTACAAAGTGCAAAAATTAAAGATTTTGGGAAAAGGGGAGACCCTTGGGGGGTTCCAAATGGCCCAAAAGTGACTTCTCGGATAGCATCTCCACCTCTTTTCTGTTATACCTGATAAAAAACATCAATCTTATTAAACTTAAATATTCCCAAAATAACTTTAAAAGTACCTTTGGGTCAGCCCACTTTTAACTGAAAAGAGCTAAGTCAAAACTAGTTAATAAAAAGATGAAAAAGGAACCAAGGAAAGCAAGCTTTCCTTGGGATCTTGGATTTCCTTTTGGGAAGCCAATATGATGTGCACTGATTGGTGGATTTATATTTTATAATAGAAAATAGAAATATAATGCATGCAAGTTACAAATTTTCTTTAAAATGTCATGTAAAGAGGACGATTTCCCCAAAGCTAGATCTAGAATGCTTATGAAACCTTTTAAGAACAAGATCTAGATTATGAGATTTAAGAAGATAGATATATGTTAAATTTTACTCTAATATGATAGATATAAACAAATCAAAGATATGAAACAAGTAAACTAGTAGATTTTAAAATTTAAGATGAGAAAGAGAAGAAGGCAAGCTTGTAGCCTTGAAGATCAACCGTGGAGCTTTCTGGTGGAATGTCGAGGGACTATGCCTTTGAGAAAGTTTTGGAGAAAACAAGGAAGCAAACTAGATCAGAAACCTCTTCAAGATAGGAACCTACAACTAATCAAAAGGCTTGCCAAGATGCTTGTGAGATCTGGTTAATACATAAACAGAGATATTAGAATAGCATGCATATAGTCTTATAAAGCATGTTAAATCCAGATCTCTAGACATGCATAAAAGAAAAAGAGATAGCCAATAAAATTATTAAAAAATTCATTTCCTATCAAGATCATAATAAACCTATTATCAATCTTTTAGCACTAGATCCACAATATCAAAATAAGCAAGTTATGAACACAGATACATGTTACCTCAGTGAAACATGGCTATGCTCATCCACGCATAATAACATTACACCATCTTACCTCCAAAGCTTCTCTTTATTTCAAATGAAAAATAGAAATAGTACAATAGCAACAGCTCTTCAATCCAACTGTAACTATCTTGGAAGAGGAAAAATCTGCTTTATTTATAACAAAAACTGGAACCCTAGCCCAAAGGGAGCACAATTCCCAAGGAGAGAGAGACTATAGCTGCATGAGGAGTCAAGCTGAGCTTGATTTGAGTCTAACTAAGTCTGATCTAAGTCTAACTGAGTGTAACTAGAAATTGGAGTGCTGATCGGACTGACACCTCAACTGGTTAACTGAAACATCAACCAAATCACATCCAGATGAGCCCACATGTGTGGAGGAGAGAGAGAGGGCACAAATCCCAAGATTGCATGTTGTGGTGCACTCCCTTTTCAGCCCAAATCAACTCTGTCTTGCGAGGAATGGTTAGCTCTAGTCAATCCAAAGCAAATGAGACTGATTTCAGTCAAATCAGAGCAAATCCCACTGATTTAGGATTTTGGGTTTTCTCCATTATTTAATTAATCTATCAATTAAAATAATCAATATTTGTTTTTTAGGGTGTTCTAACCTGAGTGATGGGAAAATCACTCAAAACTTAGAAAAAGTGAATATATGGGTTTACCAGGTGCTCTGAGTTAGAAAATGAGCACCCCCATGACTGAAACTGATTTATGAGCCTACTTTTATTTCAAAACCAAATTTTCCATTTAGACTATCAAAAAATAGCCTAAGTTTTGGAAAAATTAAAACTTAAAAAAAAAGCTTAAAAAATTTAAAAAAATAAAACCTAGGGGGACTTAGACATGTTCATATGACTCGACCATAATTCCTAGCATGTTTATACATTGACACATAGACTCTAATAACCTCAATAGGACTAAATGTCAAGCCAACCACACAAACTTTAGAGGTATTGAGTGAAAAACTCAGAAATTATCAGTCGTTTATTCAACAACCAATAATAACCAAAGGAAAAAACACTCTGGGCTAATTGGATTGAGAAATAAATTCTAAGAGACTGAGACTTTTGCAGACACTATCATGCTAGAAAAATTTATTACAACTCCCCTACAGGGTATGAACATGTGATACAGTACAACAAACACTTCCCAGAAGCAATTCTGAAGATCTTCTGAAGTCTGAAAAAATTACCTGTCTGATTCACCAGGATCACTTGATAAAAAACCACCACGTACAACTTAGGTGGTAACATCTGGCTCTATCTAGAGAAACATGCTCTAACTAATCTTCTGATCAAAGAAGAGGATGTGATAACTTTGGAATCATTGAGTCTTGCATAGCAATTAAACCTTGTCAGTAACATGTATATAAAAGAAACCAACTGTAAAAGCAGATTAATGAACAGAATTAGTCTACATTGTACAAAAAAAATGATATTTTACAAGACTAATATACAAAAGAAAAAATTTCAAGGTTAGTACCATGGTACAAAACATCTATAATACAACAAGATGATATATGAAATTTAAAAATACATGCAGGGCAAGGTTTAGAAATTGGTCCTGAAACCACCGATGCTAATAAAGGCATCAAAACGTCTCGACAAAGAACATGTTGAGGAGAAATCCATTCACTGGTAGGCTTAACCTTTCTCCTTCTAGGTCATTTAGATAGAAAGAATTTGTTACTGCTATTTCATCAATGATATATGGCCCCAACTATAAGCTGTTGAACTTTTCGTGTTTCCTAGGATTCTCCCACCGTTTGTCCCAACACAAGTCTGTGTCACCTACTTGAAAGGATCCAAGCCCGGTAGATCTATCAAAGGTTCTCTTGACTTTGTATAAATTTTTTATACTTTGGTCAAGGGAATTTCTTCTATTCTCATCTAACTCGATCAACTGGTTGATTCTGTTTTGAATGGCATCTTGATCTGAGCTAAAGGTCTGGAGAAGCTTATACACTGGAAGCTTTAAGTGGATTGGTAAGGTGACATCTAGGCCATAGACAAGTTCAAAAGGGCTCCTTCAGGTTGAACTTTTCTTTGTGATTCTATCGTCCCATAATGCAAACTTGATCTTGCTATCCCAAGCCTTTTTACTATCACCCGCAGTTTTCTTGATTATGGTCATTAAGTTTCTATTACTTGACTCAGCTAGACCATTTCCTTGGGGATAATAGTTGGATGAATGGGATGGGACAATGCCGCACTTGAAACAAAAGGATGACATCTCAGATAAAATGAAGCACGGGCCATTATCTGTAATGATTCTGGGTGGCACACCGAATCTTATGGTAATCTTCTCTTCTAAGAAATCCATGACTACAACATCGGTTTCCTTCTTGGTGGGTATCGCCTCTACCCACTTTGTGAAATAATCAGTGGTGGTGAGTATCCAAGAATAACCATTGCTCAAGTTATCCTTGAACTTACCGATGAAATCAATCCCCCGCTGTTGGAAAGGGGCTTGGACTACTATTGGGTTTAAAGGCAAGGCTTTCATTGTTTGCTTTCTAGTGAACAACTGACACTGGGGGCAAACTCTGATAGAATTGTGCACATCTAAAAAGAGGTTCAGCCAATAGTAGCTTGCTCTAAGGATTTTATGGGCAGTTTTTCTTGCTGCAGAATGTCCACCACAAAATCCTGCATGGAACTCAACCATGAGTTTTTGGGGCTCAGGTTCATCGACACATCTAAGTATTAAACCATCGGGGTTTCTCCAACCCAAACCATATTTTGTTAAACAATACTTAGTTTCTTTTATCCTTAATTCTCTTCTTTTATGGCCAAGTAGGTGATCAGGGCATGTAAGGTTACAGAGGAAAAAGATGATGTCGGTATACCAAGGGTGGTGCTCTAATCTCTGAAGCTCATCTGATACACTTTGTTCTAGATCACTGTTAGGGATAAATTTAGGGGATAAATTTAGCCTAGTGGGCTATTTTTCCATGTTTTTCTCCCAAAAAAGATTCGCCATTTTTCATTTTGTGAAGCCCTGTTTCGCCCAATTTTGATAGGGTAAAAAATTTTCACCCTAAAAATCGCCAAATTATTATATAAACCATATAAAATCCTTGGAAATTAAAATATTTTTTGAAAAATATTGCCAATCATTTTATAGTTGGCGTTTTAAGAATTGGTAATATTCGCCAACATTTATAGACTTTTAAATAAGTATGGTTCCTTAAAATCATCCCTGATCACTATTCTGGCAGATTATTCCTAAGGATTTTTCATTTCCTTGGGTCAACATATTTGCAATACCTTGTCCCTTAATTAACTTAGTAGGTTTTTTCTCTAAATCATACTCTTGAATCTTTGAAACCCACTTACCCCTAATTCCCAGATAATCTTGTTGAGACAAGATATCCTTGACAACTGCATGGGGTACATACCCAATGACTATGGAGTATCCTACATAAGTTATGTAATGTTTAAGAAACTTGAAAAGAGCGTAGGCCTGTTTCTCCATGGTGGTATACTTCAACTCTGAATGTTGCAAGGCTCTACTCATAATAGCTATAGGTTGCTCTTGTCCCTCCTTACTCTTTTGAAGCAAAACACCAGCAATGGTGTCCTCCGAGACAAAGGAAAATATCTGAAATTCCTTGGAATAATATGGACTGATCAAGACTAGGGACTTGGATATGGAATCTTTGATAGACTTGAAAGAATCTTTCCTTTCATCCGTCCACTCAAATTTAACATATTTCTTTAACAATTTTTGTAGAGGCTTCATTAGTTCTGCTAAATTTGGGATGAATATCCTTATGAAATTAATATGACCATTGAAAGGATGAAGAGATTTAATATTCTGAGGAAAGGGGAATTTCTTAATGGCTTCAACTCACTCAGGATCAACTTTGACACCATCCTTAGAAATGATGTGTCCCAGCAACTTGCCTTCATCAACCCCAAATATTGACTTGGCAAGGTTTAAGGAAATACCATATTTCCGACATCTTATGAAAACCTGCCTAAGATGACTTATGTGGTCAGATCTTTCTTTTGAGAAAACAATTAAATCATCTTGATATATTTCAATTATTTTACATATAACTTCTTTGAAGGCAAAATCCATGGCTCTTTGGAAGGTGGCACCAACATTTAATAAGCCAAAAGGAATTCTTAAAAATTTATAGGTGCCCCAAGGTGTGGTGAATGTAGTTTTATGTTGATCCTTTTGATTTACCAACACTTGGTTATAGCCAGAAAATCCATCTAACATGGACATCATTCCTGATCTCGTTACTCTTTGAAGCAATGTTTCCATGTTGGGCAATGGGTAATTATCTTTAAGGCATGATGTATTCATATTTCCAAAATCTATACACATTCTAATTGACCCATTCTTCTTTCTGACAACAACTAAGTTGGAGCACCATGATGAATGTCTTGTAGGTGCTATGATCCCTACTGCTAACATCTTATGAAGCTCCTTCTACACAATGGGGGCCAAATTAGGATTTATTCGCCTAAGTTTTTGTCGGAAAGGCTTGACATCGTTAGCCTCTTCTATGAGGGGAATAGTGTGTTGAAACACATCTTCCTGATAGGATTTAAGCTCATCATAACTAAAGGCCAACACATCTCTATATTCTTTGATTAAGTTAATCAAATTGTTCCTTTCCTTTTTTGAAGTGCCTTTTCCAATTTTTATTAACTTGGGGTATTTATCTATTCCTATGTTTATTTCCATATAATCCCCAATTTTTATTGCTTCTTTTTTTATAACGATCCTGTCGATCAAACATATTTTCAAAAGCTATAAAGCTACTCAGGATGTGATTCATTTCATTATCCTCGCATTCCTGATACTCTTTACCCTCCTGCTAATAGCTGATCTTGCAACCTTCAAACTCTTGGAGATTATGGATGAATCTCAAGAGTTTCTCATCATATTTAAACACCTGCCAGTGATCTACATTATTTGGAATTGAAGGTCTGAAATTAATTTCCATTTTTCCATTTCCATTAATCATTTCATTTGAAGGCTAGAGGGTGGATGCTACTACAGCCAACTTGTCTGCTAACCCATTCATTTCCCTAGGGACCTTTTGAATGTTAAGTGCATTAAACCATTCCATGGTGTCCCATAGGGCATTTCTATACTTCTTTAATCTGTCATTTTTACATTGATACTAATTCTTAATCTAGAGGACAGCTACATCTGAATCACCTTTTATGTTTAACATCTTTATCCCCATGTATTTAGCAGTTTCTAACCCTAGAAGCAATGCCACATACTCAGCTACATTGTTTGATGCTTCAAACTCTAACCTGAAAGAAAAGTTGTAGACTTTATTTGGAGAGACGATTACGATGCCCACACCCTTTCTGGCTTTGGAATAAGCCCCATCAAAGTACATTTTCCAAACCTCATTTATCTTTTCATTGTTAATGTTTTCCTTAATAGGGTTGATGAAATAAGACAATATAGCATAGTTTCCAAAGTTATTAGTGCAATGTACATATTCATTTCCACGATGATTTAGGGTTTTCTACATGTTGTTTCCTTACCTTCTCTCTATGGAGTATCACCCTATTGTTTTCTGACGTAAATATAGTAGCATATGTCCAATCCATTTGAATTTACCCACCAAGAGTTGCAGCCCACTTTCTAGATAGCAACATACCCCAATTATCTAGCACATCAATCACTACCACATCCATCGACATGTCGATGTCAGGATACTTGGCCAACTTAACATGTAGATTTAAGATTATCCCTACCACTTCAACTTCTCTTGCATCCATTGCACAAAAATTGTGGTAGGTCCAGGTGATCCTTAAATTTAGTTGTTCCATTACTTTTCTTATCACGACATTTGATTAAGCACTTGACTCTAACATGAAGTTATGAAGGAGAAGGTTATCAACTAAGAGAGAAACATAAAAAGGTGGGTGATCTTATCTTTTTAGATCAACACTATTGAGGAGTATAGGCATATCCATAGGTTCAATGTGTTCGGATTCAAATATAGCATTATTATTAGGGAGAGGATCCTCTTTGAAAACATCATGAGTTTTATTTTGACTATCCTCTACGGCTTTAAACAAATTTTCTTTTTGACCATGAATTTTAAGGACATCAGTTGCATAAAAAGAAACCTTAGCACTACTTAACCATTCTCCCATGTCAATCTATGATTCTGGGATAATAGGGGAATCTAGGAGGAGTGGTTACCTTAGGTTTGTATTGTTTATCTGGTGAAGACTTCTCCTTCCTTTGATAAACTACACCCTTGAATATAGCCTCCTTCATTTCCTGATTTTTTTCTGGAGTAAGCATTTCACCATAGAAGTTGGAAAGGAGGTCCTTCTCATAACTGTAATCTGTGGCTTGCTTCCAATACTAGTTTGAAAAAGGGTAGGTTTGACCTATCATGTATACATGATCCGGCTCACTTGAAGTTGTTTCTTGGCAACTGACCTTGGGAAGTCCATGTTCCATGACTTTATTTGAAACATAACAAGTGCTTTCTTGGTGGAATTTTTCACAAGGTCTACACCATTGAATCACTTCCTCTACCATGTTAGCTGAGTCTAACTGGTTTGGGATCCTAGGTTCTTGATGAGGGGATTTCTTTTGATACATCTAATTTTGCTTGGGATGAAAGTTCCTAGGTCCATTATTCCTTTCCGCTGTGATCAATCTATTCTGCATACGATTCAATTGTGTAGCATGATTGGCCATTTGTTGGTTTTGACTAGTAACCAAGTTTTTTATCATGTCCGCCACCCTGTCCATGGGATATTTAGAAGTTCCCTTTTCTTTTGATTCAACAGATTTACCCTTGGTCTCTTTGTTATAGGAAGTGTTTCCCCTAGTGTAACCTAGAATGTCTGACTTTCCTAAATATTGCATATTCTTTTCTATTTTCTCGGCCAACTCGTGGGCAGTGTTTAGATTGACTAGTTCTTTATCTCTCAACTGGTGCCTTAAGTCACCATTGAAGGCTTCAATGTAGGATATGAATATAGAGGCATATTTTGGCTTGATGTCTCTAGGAAGGTCCACAACCACGCGCCTGCATTTACTATTAAATTCATCCATGGTTTCATTCTCCATCTTCTTTATGCTATGAAGGGCAGCAAGCAGATGTCTTGGTTCCTTCTTTTTTTCCCATTTCTTTCTAAAACCATATTGGACTTCACTAATAGTTTTATATGAATCATCATCTAGGTCGAAGTACCATTCTCCAACATCATCTTCTAAGGATAAAGCAAACAGCTTCATTTTGACATCATCATCGTCATGGGCAACATCATTACAATGACTGACCAGTTGCTTTTCAAACTTTGGAAGGTGAGACTTGGCAGTGATGGCATTATTTCCATGAAATATGGGGAGCTTCTTGATAGCATCATTTGGAATGGAATCAGGAGCACCTGCTATCTAAGAAAAGTTAAGGGGTTTGAAGAATTCCGTCATTTCTTGAGATTAGTGAATATGACTCTCTACAAATATGTGATGGATATCTGAGAGGGATTCATCTCCTAAATCTTCAATATTTCTATGAGAAGTATACCTATTCAATATTTCTCTAATAAACCTTTTGAGATTAGGGAGAGGATTGAATAATTACTGGCGGTTTGTTCGAGTATAAATTCTTGGAGGGATGTTAGATAGTGGAGTCGCCAAATGGATCGAGTTTTAATTTTTATGTTTTTTAAAGACAAAATCAATCAATTTTTTTTATCCTTTTAGTTGTTTAGAAAAAATTTAAGCTAAGTCGTACTCGGGAATAAAAATATTTATCCCTAGCAACAGCACCAAAAAGTGTTGCCTCCTTTCACACACCTCATTGGGATGTGGCATAAATATTCAACCCACTCGATGTGTCCCTGGTGGCAGGTCTCGACTCAAGGTTCTCACCTTGTTCTTGACTACTCCATTTAGGCTCAACTCCAAACAAAGCCAAGGGGGTTAGACCCTATTAAGTGACTAAGGCTAATTACTTTAGTATGATGGTATTAAATTGAATAAGTTGCCTAGGAGTTTGAAGTTAACAATTGAGAACCACAGATAACAAGATGAAAAATAAACACAAGTAAGCACAATGATGACACATAATATATATATCGAAATAGCTAAACAAATAACCAGTCCCTTAAAATGGAGTCGTAAAATGATTAAATGCGCTTGCATGTACTTGGAGTAAATTTTTTTCAATTGTCTCTTGGTACGTTTTAAGTTAATATAGAAAATGAGTGGATTAAATTAGGGGAAAGGGGACTCCAAATATACCCGGGGGGTACTTGGAGTATGTCCAAAAATGAAACCTTCACCACTACCCGCAAGGAATGTGTGGGCTAAATGGAGTCTCTAAGACAGTGTTCATAATACACCCGCTAGGGTGTAATAGAGATCAACGCCTTGAGATCACTGTGCAGTAGTTCCCACTTCCTTTGGGTATTTTTCCACCGTTTATGGTTTGATTGAGGTGTTTGATTTTCACTTGATGGTGGTTAATTGGGGAAGGTGAAACCTAATTAATTGTTGGGCTATAGGGCAGACCCGGGTTTTATACCTTTAACTTCGCACCAACAAAAGACCCACATAGTTGGCCCTTTCGGCAACAACCTGCGAACAGGTTGCAGTCTCACCCGAAACTGCTATGGGGTGCCGCAGAACCAGATTTCTGCAAGCAAAAGAGGGATATTACTGTACCTTTAGCTTTCAAACAGATTATAAATGTAAATCACAGAGCTTAAAATTCACTTATTTAGCTTCGCAGTTAGATAAACAAACGGTGCCTTGCGCAACCCTTTACTCGGAATTCACAGCGAAACTATTATCTAGAAGTGATCTTTACTTATCATATATATAGATTTAATGCATAAAAGAACACAATAGAAACAACACACAGAACCACGACACCAGATATAACGTGGTTCACCCCCAATGTAGGGGTTACGTCCACAGAACTGTGTTTTATTCAACTTTCTACAAAAACCACAATTCTGATCTGTGCACTCAGCTGAAGATCCCTTCAAGTCCTCAAAGCCGCACACACAGCTGCAGGCCTCTATGCACACAGCTGCAGATTTCCTTATTCACCCAAAACCCTCTGCGCACACAGCTGCAGAGGTCGTCCATGCACATAGCTGGGACTTAACCTTTTCTTACAAAATAGCCTTAGCTTCGCATCAATTCCTCTTAGACAAAAAGCCTAACCTGACTTATTTACAAGAGTGTTTATTTATACAGCACACTATTACAAAACCATGGACTAAAACCATGGGCACCCCGAACCCTAAACCCTGGATTTAAACCATGGGTTTATTCCAAAATAAGGATTTTACTCAACCTCGACACTCCTAAGACTATTTTGATCTGTAGCTCTGCTTACAAGTTCCCAAAAACCCACGGAGTTACCCACCTTAAGGACTGTTAGGGTGCGCACCCCAAAAGGCCCATAAGACTCACCAGTGTCGTGCCCTGAGACACTGTGTTGTTCTTCCTGTCCATGAACTTTGTCGGTGAAGAGAGTGTACTTCTTGTTAAGGCCATGCATAATATTGTCAGCTGCCTGCTCCTTTTCGACCAACTCCTGCAACACTGTGGCTGAAGCTTCGCCGGCCTTTTCCTATGCAAATGCATCATATTCCTTCAGCACTTTGATTTAGGTGTCCACAGTAGTACTCAACTCGAAAGCTTCACTGATAAGTGGCTGCAAAGAATTTTTCACTTTTGTTGCCCTTGCCCTGCATGACTCAATTTCCTGCTGGAGTTCATTGCTTCGCTTGACCTTGAGCATTTTCTCCATAGGAGGTAGAGTCTTAATTGCCACTTTTACTGCATCCAACTCTATCTGTCGTTGTCTGATGGTTTCTTGCAGCTTCCCGACTTCAGGATGTTCCTGTAATGTAGTCTAGGCTTCAACACTATCTTCTAGTAGCTTTTTTGCGCTGCTCACAATATCTGAGATTTTTGCTGCGGAGGCCTGAATGTCGGCTCGGCATTTCTCCCTAACCTATGGTGGTCTCACTGGAGTGAGGTGGAGTTGAAGCTCCGAGATCTGAGCCTCATGTTCTGCTTTGAGCTTCTCTATTTCGCTGTGAGATTGCTGTGCGTATTCCTTCTGCCGAACTAATCTTTGTTCTGGTTCTTTCGCCCGCTGCACGTTGAAGTCAGGAAGGCTTTGGCATGTTTCATCCAAAATTCATACCAGTGTAATCCGCTTATGCTCTGCATCCCTCTTTCGCATCTCTGCTAACTCTAGCTACGCTGCGAAGCCCCGCTGCTGAATTATGACATTTTCCAACTGCTTTTGTGAATATTGGTCTCGTGCCTGGATTTCCTTCATAATTGTGGACCGATAGAGATGTAGTTCCATCATGGACAGCTTAGTGTAATCTATTCCAACCTGCATACTCATCTCCGAACAAGACGCTACATCCGTTAATATGAGAGCTGCGATGGATACCTGTCCTTTGTTATCTCTGGTTGGCGATTGCCTGAGGTCTGGCTGCGCGGCGATTAGGGCACTGCTTGCTGAAGCGCCAGTTAGTGATTTCTCTGCTAAGTCCTTCAGCTCTGAAACATGCTTTGCTACACCGGTGAGGGCCTGTAGGTGCATATATTCAAATTATGACCATTTCTGGGTGAGAGTTTTTGTGGACTTTGACAGAGCCTGAGCAAGCTCCTCACTTGTCAGGCTGGCCTCTTCGACAATATTCTTGTCCTTCGACGCCTTTGTTTTCTTTTGGGATTGCGGTTTGTCTACTTCATCTACTTTCGGTGTCTTGCGCTCGTGCTGCCTATTAGGGTCTGAAGTAGTTTTAACCGACTCATCTGCTTCTTCTTCATCGTCTTCATTTCCACCATCTCCTCCATGGTCGCTTTCAGTCTGCTGCGACTCAGTTTGTTTGTCACTATCTTTGGGTGGGTCTTGCTGCTGCGTGTGACTGGGGCCTACGCCCATATTAGTGACAGGAGGAACACAAATCTTAGGTTTTGTTCCTGCGTCTTTTAACCATTCTTCCGGCCACTGCTGTACTACCGCGAGGATGTCATATTTAGTCACTACATATGGCAACTTAAACCATTGATGCTTCTTATCTGCGCAAGCCTGGATAAAAATATGGTGCATATCGGCCCTGAAATTGACCGTGCCATCATACTGGGAGAACAACTCGTTACTGATCTGTGGGGTGTTTATAATCTCATACGAGATACTCATCATATAAAAGTAATATACATAGTTTGTCATCTGTTGGTGGGTTTTATCCTGGGAAACCCATAGCGATGCGTACCTGGCTGCACCAGGCATGTGTGCCGATACAGCAGCAAACTGTGCTTCAGTAGGTTCTTGCCATCCTACCAGTGCGATGAGGACAATCAACCATGAGTAGTGGAAGGGCCTACCTTTCTCCTGCGCATCGTGAGAGTCTTCAGAGAATTCCTTCGCAAGATACACTACCTAGTTGTAGCTGTAGCCTTCGGCGCAATTGATAGCAATTTTGATGACGGGGGAAGGCACTTCAGTTGGTCTGCATTTTCACATAATTTTGCATGCTAAGAGCTCAGCTGCGAAACAAATGTTCTGCTCATGAATCACGGAAGTGTGATACCCACGTTTCCCCTTCGTCAGGACAAAGCGTTCCTTCATGCTTTGTGCGAGCTTCGTATCTTCGTGCTTTGAGGGAAATTCTGTCCCTGAATCAGGCCCTGCCATTGGTAAGCCTATGATCCTATGAATGAGCTCACCATTAATAATAATTTTCTTGTTGTCGATCCATAGGGAGCCGTCATGTACTAACGCCAGCAACTGCTTGACCACGATGATGACCTATGTGCTGTGACCAAAATGGGGAACATCGAGCATTTTCAGCAAACCAGCTAGATCCAAGCCAGTAGCCCACTGTTTTACTTCCAATAAGGTCACCCTAGTTTCTTGATATTTAACGAAATGCAAGTATTGGGCAGGTGTGAATTGTGGAAACTTCCCACGGTCACTTGTGTCATGGTGAGCATACTTAAGCTGATCTATTTTTCCTGTCATTGTTCCAACCAGCTGCACACCTGGGGGCAGCGAGGGGGTGCATATAGTGAACTTAGCATTCCGTCAAGGTGGTGTAACTCCTGGTTGAATAGGCTGAAGATATGGTGGCCGCTGCGGTGCAATGTTCTACTCTCCTTCCATTAGGCTTTTTGCTGAACCAGGTGGATCCATTCCAGGATCCTCTGATGTTTTCCCGGATTGTTTGTGTCGGTCTTCGTTTTTCTTAGAACGAACTTCCGGCTTGAACTGTTTCCTGGTAGATCGTGTCTGCATTGACGGAGTCGGTGCTGGTAGAGTCTCTTCATGGGCTGCAGGCTCAGTTTGGGGGGCGAAGATGTGCTGCAGACCTATCTGTTCAAATTCTCTCAATAGTTCCTGGAGTTCATGATCAGCTGACATGGGTTCAATTGTGAAACTCAAGGAAATGCGGAATGCGATTTCCCCGTGCCCGGGTGTCTTCATATACAATCCATCGACCAAATCTTCCATAAATGTGCATTGAAGGTGCCAAATCTGACAGAGATCTTGTTTCCACAGTGCTAGATTTCGGCGGATATCATTAGGACAAGCAATTAAGGCAATTAAAGTACTGACGCCGCCAAATTGGCAGTGTTCCAATGGTTGACTTTTGGGCTGCAGCGCAGCCAGGTCTGCAGCTGCATCATAATAAGGAATATCGATACCATATTGAACTTCGACACATCCAGACAAATTCTACAACCAAGCTGTGAGCTTCAATCCTGCAGGTCGGTACTTAGTTATTTCTGTGTCTCCAGACATATCAGCATGCCGAAGCCCGACCACCGTATACTAGTTCACTACTACAGATGCCCGGATATGGACAATCCTATGTGCTCGTTGAGGTACATGTTTCCATGCTTTGTAACGGTGCTCCAAGTGTTCCTACAGTCCACTCTGCCCATCGAACCTGCTGCGCATCTCCTGGAGGTGATCCACGCATCTTAAGCGAAGAGATTTCTGACAAGCTTCCCAACTAGGAATGTACTTCTTATGGTTATCCCTCCATATTGCTGCGGTGGCACGGAATGCTGAATCTAGAGTCTCCCGTGTCTGTGAAGCCGGCATTTGTTCAGAGAATGTCACACTAAACTCTGTTGGGTCTGTCGAACCATCAAAAATGGGTAAGGCTCTTGTAATCCACCTGAGAGACTTGGTAATTCTGGAACATCTGTGTCCATGGAGCTCATACAATCGGTTCTGCCAATTCTCTAAACCATCATATGAGTCCGTCATACAGGAGCTATCACACTGCCAATCCATAATACCTTCGGCACTGGGGTCAATATAATCTTCTTCCTTCGCTGTGATGTTATAGATGTTCTCCAGAACATTCTGATCTTCGTTTCTGAGTGGTTCTGTGTATCTTGCTCCTTGTGAAGGATCCAGTGGTACGATGACTCGCAACTCTTTCCCTTCAAAAGTCATTTGTCTCTTCTTCAGGTTAATAACTGCAGCATTTGCCATTTCCAACTCAATACCTAACAAGGCTGGATAGGGATTGATGTCGTCAATGATCTCAATAACTTCGAAGTCTGCTATAGTACAGACTCCATCAATATCTACTGGAACATTAGGAAATCGTCCTAGGGGCACAATCTTCTGCTGATTGGCTAATCTCAAGTGTATCGGGGACCAGTCAAGGGTAGGTTTTCCCATTTGTTCCCAGGTCTGCTTGGTTAGGACATTGACTTCTGACCCTAAGTCCAAGATCACATCAGTCATCTCATACTCTCCTATCTGAGCGTTCAACCTCATTTCCCTACCAGTTCTTCTGACTTTATGAACAGGTTTTTCCTGACCAGAACTGTGCTAAGGTTTGCAGGAAGCAATAACTTTCTACAATTCACTTAAAGCATTCTGATTTCTTAAAAGTTTCAGACAACTTTGTAAAAAGGAGGACAGGGTACTTACGTTATCTGTCGAAGCTTCATGCGGCTGCGGCTGGTGCTGATGTGGCTGCACAGGTGCTACGATTGGGCTAGAATCCACAAAATATTTCTTGGCTTCCATGAATGTCTCCTTTTCTCTTTCAATATCAAAGGCGAGGACTTTCATGGGGGCCTTATGAACCCAATCCTCAGCAGGCCGATTCTGAGAAGGCTGTATATGGGTCGTAGCTCCACTTCTAGTAACATCGTTAATGGTTGGGGCAGGTCTTTGCTCGATGGAAATCATCTGAATATTATGAGTAGGGGCACTATTTCTTTCCTGAATCTTGGCTATCAACTGCGGGAACTGCTCGATCACATGATATACTACCCGGCAATACCGACATGTCGTAGTGGGTTTCTGACAGTCGCGAGCCAGATGTCCGTCCTGGTTACAGTTATAACACACCACCTGGCCGCATCCTCTACCAACCATACTACCACGACCACGGCCTCCAAAACCACCTCTACCTGATGCACCACCACGGTATCCATAGTCGTCATTACTCGGTCCCTCATTTTGTACCCGATAGGCATCGTAGGTGCGTTCTCTCATGAGGTCATAACTATGACACTCATCTTCATTATGTCCTACGGACTTACAGATTTTGTAGTAAGGGTTCTTGGGGACTTGCACATACCTCTGTAGCAGATAGCAATTCTCATGTCGATGCTGGCCAGTTGTACGACAGATATCACAATAGAGAACAACAGGGTTGAATGGGTTTGGCGCATCGGTATTCAGGTAATTCCTTACCACAGGGCATTGTTCCTTGTTGTGACCTTCTATCTGACATTGTGTGCACCAAACCTCTTCATGACCGGTTTTTCCTTTCTTCATATCGTGAAGCTCCAGAGCCATCGCTGCCAACTGCGCTTGGATTTGGGAAATACCAGAGTTGTCCTCGACAGGAGCGGTTTCTAGCTTCATCGCAATTTCTAGAGCCTCTTGTTGGTCAGCAACCTTCTGTTGCATGAGTGGAGTTCTGATATGTGGGAGCAACGCTGCAATAAACCATTCCTTGTGCTGCACAGGTCCAATGGGGAAACTGACTTGGTCTAGCAGAACTTTGAATCTTTGATCAAAGTCCCACACTGATTCTCCATGCCTCTGCTGAATCTATTTCAATTCAGTGATACACCGCGACTCAGATTTCGGCTTCTTAAATTCCTTTATCATTGCGGCTTTTATATCATCCAGTGCATGATTCTGAGTGTTGGAGAACTTCATGAACTAGGTTAGAGCACGGTCTCTGAAAGAAGTAACCAGCTGCGCTCTTTTTGTATCTTGATCCGTAATGGACTTAGTAGTCCATACTGCTTCACATAAAAACTAGAACTATTCTAGATCCTCTAAGTCGGTTCCTTTGAAAACATGTAGCTTAATGTCATCATGCATATGGGCCATAGTGGATCTAGGGGGGGATGGAGGGGGACTGGAAGTAGGTGGGGGGGGAACTTACTGGGGTAGACTGACATGCGACAGGAGTACTCGGGCTAGGGTGACTTTCAGACTGCGACGGGTTCTCAGGGATAATAGGTCTTCGCTGCGGGGTTACCGGAGGGTTTCCAACAGAAGGGGTTGTTGGTTAAAATTAATGTTGTTTAATTCACCTTGATTTAATTATCGACCGGAGGACGTAAACTTCGAGCTGCTACACTATATGTGCAGGCAAGGTAGTTTTAATGCTCATGTTGATAGAAATTCTAGTCTATTTTCAAACGAAAATGAAATAGATGAAGCAACTACTGTATTTGAAAGATCAAATACTAAGGATTACTAGATCTATTCCTAGAGAAAAGGAAATCAATTTACTGACCACTATCTTGCTGTCAAATTCAATTTAACCTACGGTAGCCTACAATAATCTTCCAAAAACAATACTAATCTTCCAAAGAAATTCTAAACTACAGCAATCTATCAAAGCAGTATTAAACTACAACAATTTTCAAAACAATATCGAATTGCAATACTATGATTTATTTCTAAGATAAAACAACCTGCTAGGAAAGTAAATAAACCCTTAAACTACAGCAATCGTTTAAAGCACTCAACAATTTACACTCAGCTACAGTAATGATCTATTCTACAAATGAAAGAGCTTAATAAATAAAAGCCTAGTTTCAGAATGAATATGTTCAGTTAACCTAAAAACTCCACCATTAACCCTAATGTCTACGTTCATGCAAACAACTGTCACTATTAAACAACTATGGAAACAAAGTATGACTCTTCTTTAATCCTATGTCACTCATAAATAGTTGACAAACTGAAATCTAGCTTGCTGTTGGTGTCAAGTATACGCTACCTGCACCCTATGCACATTAAAGTATCCTGAAATCATTCAACACTACACACTCAAGTTCATTTACCTGTCTTGCAAAACCTGTCTTCATACCATAAAAACAACACTGTCAAATACTTAGTGGACTGCAATACTTTGTTTGAAGTTTGTTACAGCTCATAAAATGAACAAAAACATGCTTCAATCCTTACACAAGCAATCCAAAAGGCTGCTTGACAAACCCTAGATACTCTGTAGACTAAAGTATTCAAATCCTCTACAAAATACTACAAACGCTGTTCAAATCCACACAATAAAAATATCCTACAGCCCTGCAAACAAACGGAATCTAAACCAATCTTGTAGCCATTCATTTATCACTATATGCTGGCAGTGAAGACAATGTGAAATCTAGTCTACTTGTAATCCTTCATGAAGTAAAACTTAAATCAAATCCATCACACGGTTTGTGAATACCATAACCCTAAACAATAATCATAACCATTAATACACAATCCACGCTGAAAACCAGAAAGGGTTTTAAATACAAACTATTCCTAAATCTATTCAACAAGCTAAATCAATTGCAAATGACTAAGAATCTACAGACATGCATTCTATTCCAATTCACAGATGAGTAAAACCATCAGCATTCTATAAAATAGTATCAAAGGAAGAAAAACGTTACTCTACTACTGCAAAATACACAATACTGAAGTACCAGAGTTTGGTTTTGAAGGTGGGCCATGCCCTCAACACCTAACAATCTTAAATCATGGATTTAATGAAGATAATCACTGAATCTATTAATAAAATGAAGTTTTACAATCTTCTCTGAGTATCCACCATTACTTAGGGTTTCAAGAGTCATTTTATACTGAAAATACAAAGTAAAATCGACCTTGAAACAAGGATCGATTCAGCTAACAACCCTACAGCTATCTCGGGATATCTAAACCAAAGATGGGAGCTCAAATCCCCTGAAATCCACATACTACTAAAGAGGAAAAACAACATCTCCTCAATTGAAGGACATCCACGAAATAGCACCTGAGCAATCTTCATAGGCAGCTAAAAGGTGAGGTGAATCTAAGATAAATGCCCCCACTATGGATCGAGTCCCCCGAATCGCTGGTTCAGCTAGCATAAATCTTCCTTGGAGCACCGAGACCACTGCACAAAAGAAACAACGACCCATTAGTTGACCAAGTATTTAATTGAAGGCTTAAGGGCCCAATTATATGCATAAAACAAGGCAAAGTAATAAACAAGTAATTAAAAATCACTTACCAAAGCCTAGCAAGGTTAATCTCCCAAAAAGACATAATCATGTACAAACAAAACTGATTATTATTTGATTCCATAAGACTTTAAGCTAGAAAATATTATACTGAATGGCCAAAATGAGAGACCATCATCTCCCCCAGACTGAAGGTCTTGCATGTCCCTATGTAAGAAAGATTCCGATAGACAAAATTTGAAACTCAAAGTAGATGATTAATCCTTGGATCCAACTCCAGAAACTGAGGCTGAGGTATTAAATAGAACTTGAACCTGAGGAGGAGACGGGGCAGTTTGTTGCTGTACACTAACCAATTGTTCAAACTGTTTATCTTTCTTCTTTAACTATTTTCCAAGACTGCGATTTGTCCCTGTAACCTCATCAACCAAAGTTTGTAAAGAAGCTACCTTAGCCTTTAAAATGGCATTTTCCTGTTTGATGAACCTATCCAATCTCACATACTCTTGCAACTTCTTTTTTAGTTTAAAATTCTTCTGCCTAAAATAATCAATTCCCTATACTGAAGCCTCCGAATTATGAGATTTAGCAGATTTTGAACCTGATTTGGAAAGTGATGCCTTGGCAGATTTTAGACTTGATTTTGAAGGGGATGCTGGCAGCAAAGGTTCACTGACAACACTTGACATTGTAGAATGATGAGGAGAACCAGGAGTGTAGCTAGGTTTTTACCCCTAGCTTGTGTGAATGAGCACCTTTTAAGGAGAATGGATTCCTTAGTAGCAGTTCAATAATATGTGAAATAAAAGATGCTAAACAGTAATAAAAATTAATCTAAACATGTTCATGAAGCAAAACAGTAAAAAGTAAAGAATGATTTTTTATTGATCTGACCTCCAATGTGGAGGTTGGTGAAGCCCGTTGTGCTGATCTGAGAGGTTGCTCCGAGCTCTAGCTGCTCCTTCTCTTTCTCCAATGGTGGAAATGGGCCAAAAAGGGGCTCTCACGGTGAAAGTAGCTCAAATGTGAGCTAGGGTTTCAAGAGCAATTTTGGCAGAGGAAGGATACTTGTGATTGTGGATTTGAAATAAGGGGTCTCCATCACTTATTTATAGTGGTGGAGTGCCAGTTTAGGGTTAGGTTTTCAGCTGTTTAGGGTTTTTTCCTCTTTTTCCTCATTATTTTATATTTTTTCTTTCTTTTTGTAGATTTTTGCTTTTTTGGAGGAATTTTGGATATTTTTTGGAGGAAAAGAGGGTTTTATGGCCTTTTGGAGGCATTTTAAGCCTTCTGGAGGCCTTTTAGATGGTTTTATGGGTTTTTGATGGAAATATGGTATGAAAATGGACAAATGAGCCATGTAGTGGGGTAGATGAGGTAGTGAACCCTTTTTTGGGTGTTAACAGATTGCCCCCTGATGTGCGAGGGCAGGAGCTCATTGTATGGCCGATGGACATCATAAGTCATATTTGTTTTTCCTGGGGTGTGGAGAAGAGAAGGAACCAACTAAAGCCCGGAGCGACGATCTCGAACCAACTGCAAGGACTGAAAAGTACATAACCTCAATAATGGATGAGGAATCATCTGATCATCTGAACGAGGCGGGCATACCCATGCTCGTATCAAGATACATAAAAATAACTGTGAGGTCCTAAAAGAGGGACCTATAGGATACATAGAAATCCACTGTGTATATCATAAGGGTCCAGAAGGGACACAAATCTGGAACATACTGCTGGGCTGACCATGTCTGAGCTTGAACAACTGATGCACTGGAATGACAACAGTGCTACTGAATGTGGTTCCAAAGGAACTAATGAGCTGCTGGATCAAAGTGACGGCGGTCGTGCTTGCAATGGTACGCTGATCTGGAACTGAACTGGGTACTCAAGGAAGCATGGAACTGGATGGCTTCCGAATACAATCGCCAACGCAGCCCGGACATCCATGGGGACATATAACTGAGCATTCTGAAGTGACTCACCAATGTGCTAGAGTCGGGGGAAATCCGGGGTCTTCGACACATAATGGAAAGGATATACATCCTGCACGACTCTCAACAATGCGATTAAGGTGCTGAAGTCGAGCATGTGAGAAACAACTATTCGGAGAGGCATTGATGACTCCTCCCAAAATGGTTCGTAGGCACTCACCATAGATGGTGGTGGGTCCAAGGCGCAGGGGCCTCTAGGTCTATCCTCTGGAATAGAGGGGCTGTCGTCGACAGAGGGAGACCTGCAACTATTAAGGCAATGATGTTTCCTTGATAGGAGCACGAGGTGAAAAAACAAACTGTGATAGTACTGATGGCAGGAGTGATAAACTGGGGGGAATAACTGGGCAAGTAGAGTGGGTGGACTCAAACTTCCTTTGTTCAGAGTATGATGGCGGGGATGATCGGGCAGCTTATGAGACTGACTGGTGGTAAAGGTATCATAGCGGTATAGGATCTGAGGGTGAATGGGCTGAGGGAGACTCAAGCTGTGGTAAAATGGCAGGAGATTGCAGAATACTCTGAACAAAGGTGACCTGATTGGGGGTGCTGCCGAGAGGATCGATCATAGCGCCAAGAGGCACGGGGGGACTTCTTCATGGGTTAGGGAACTAGAAGAAGTGTGGATATAAAATGGTACTGTCGTGTGGATTTTACAAGCCCAAGACAGTTCATGATCGTGGTTGCTTTCAATTTTAAGGAGTCTGAAAGAAAATAAGAAGACTCTAAAGTAATAGAATGGTACTGTCGTGTGGATTTTACGAGCCCAGGACAGTACATGCTCGTGGTTGCTTTCAATTTTAAGGAGTCTGAAAGCAAATAAGAAGACTCTGAAGTAATAGAATGGTATTGTCGTGTGGATTTTACGAGCCTAGGATAGTACATGCTCGTGGTTGCTTTCAATTTTAAGGAGTTTGAAAGCAAATAAGAAGACTCTGAATTAATGGCCAGGCAAGGAGGAAGTGTTCAATCAAGGAACATTTATGATGACCAGGACTGAGGGTGGGGGAGAACACTGGTGGGCCTCCTTGCGGGGTGAATGAATGGTGGAAAAATAATGAAACATTTGCAGTATGACAGGAGTGGATGGCTCATGTAAAAAGTATGGAACAATCTGATGGCGGCCGATGTGGTGCGTACATTGAGGCAGCAAGATGTCGGGACACAATGTTGAAATTGTACCAAGTGAGAGCAAGAAATGATCTCAAGCATCATCACGAGCTCGGAAAAATGAATCCGGCAATATAAAAAGTGTTAAAAATAGAAAGCGGTCGAAGTGGCGAGCAAACCGAGGCGACTATTGGGATCGAAAAAATGGGCAAAAATGATGTAGCAAAAAATAATGCAACAAGGTGACCATCGTGATGGTCTCATCGTGCTGATTCCAAAACTGTAGCTAGAGATGAATGGGACGCTATTTCTGATGAACGAGGGGTACGTCAGGCCATGTGTCCATGTGGTGCTCTTTAATGGCAGGGTCAAGACCGGGCATTTCGGTATAAGACCAGGCAAAGACATCGCGGAATTCTCTAAAGAGTTTGTTGTATTCCTCAATTTCTTTCTTACTGCAAGAGGCTCCTAAAATGATGAGTTCGGGGGTGCCTCCTGGGGCAGCAATGTCAATTTGGATGACAAGTGAGATGTTGGCCATGTTTCCCTCTTTGAAGGTGTCAAGAGCAGGGATAGGGTCCTTGAACCGGTCGACCTTGGAGGGAAGGAAATATTTGGATTCAACTGCAAATTGGGTAGCAGTGTTAGAGGAGGATTCATCTGGGAGGAAGTAGGAACGATGGTGCATGTCATCCCAGGGATAATCTGGGGCAGTAAGAGCTTCGAGAATATCCTCATCAGTACGGAATGTTTGCGTCGTCAAATCGGGTGACGAGGGAGTAGTGACGGAAGAGATCATGTAAATTGTATTAACCTCTCCGGAAGGGGGAGAGACCGGGGGGTGGATTTCCTCAATGGTGGGTGGTGTCGTATCAAGATCCAAGTTGTTCATCTCAAAGAGAGCTGCTTTGTAATTGGGGAGATCGAGACATTGATTTTTGTAACGCCCATAAACACCGCATACGGCACAGGAGTGGTTAGTGCACAGGGATTTGTCGTGTGTCTTAGGGGTTGAATCTAGATGGACAACTGGGATAGTGGGGTCATCATCAAGCATTTGCATGTATTCTTGTAACGCCGGTAACTGAGGACATAGGTGAGTCGCATGGCCCAACTCATCGCACAGCGCGCATTTGGGAGGAGCACGAAACACAGGGGGGTTTCTGACAGTCTTAGGAGGTGGGACAGCAATGTAATGTTGGGGGCCTCTGCCCCCAATGGGTTTGGTAAGAGGAGGGGGGGGGTTCGCGGAGGACAATGGGGTAGCGACACCGGGAGGTGGTTGACTAGTAGTGACAATGGGTTGCATCGGTTGCAGGACGACATCTGGTGTCGGCGGGGGAACGGGAGGCGAAAGATACCAAACGGGTAATCCTAAGGTTAACCCGGGGAGGCTGAGGGTAGCCATGACCGGGGCGCTAACCACTCCTGAGGGAGGGAAGAGGAAAGGAATGGTATGGATGGGTGTAGCACCAATGTGACTAGGTACCAAAGGGGGTTTAGCCAACAAGGGAGGTTGATTAGTAGGAGTTCGCGTATTATGGGACAGGGTACATATGGCTTCAGAGGTGGAGCCATATTGGTTCCATCGGGTCTGGAGGTTGACCTCATCGGAGGACATCATCAACAAGTGGTGGGTACCCGAGTCAAGCACGGGTTGATCAGGAGCAGCGTAAGTGATTTGTTGTTGGGTTGTCGCGTTGGCTTGAGGGGGAGCCAATGGCTAGGTGTTCACTATGCCTTGGGTTGGTAAGGGGTTTTGCAACACCAAATGTGGCTGCTGAGGTTGTGGGGGGTTGGGTGGTGCTTGAGGAGCCGCCTGCCCTTGGCGGCGGGCATCTTTAGCCCAAAGTTGTCGAACGTGCTCCATGTGGGGGCAAAAATGTGTGTAGTGGCCATAGACCCCACAAATAGAACAAGGATAGTTTGTTCACAAATTTCGGCCCCTGCCGCGGTTTTGTTGGCCCTGGTTATGTTGGTTGTTCTGGTTTTGCTGCGGGGTTTGTTGGGAGTAAACCTGCCCTTGGGTAGCAGGTGGATTCTGAGGTTGCGCAGGGGCTGGAGCAGGCTGCGGTGGATGATATGTAGGTGGAGGCTGCGCAGGTGCAGCAACCTGAGGGGGTTGCTGGTAGTACTGTGGAGCGGGTTGTGGGTTTGCCGCATGGGCTACCTGTGGCGGGTAATAAGCGAACTGGGTTTGTGAAGGCACGGGAGATGGTGCATCCTGCTGGTGGTAGTAGGGATGAGGTGCGACCCGGGGGGGGTAGGCGGTAGTCATATGACCGAAACACTGAGGTGGACATGAGGGTCCATGGGAATGGTGGTGATGTGTCATGGGGGCATACGAGTTGGTTGCTCCAGACTGTGAGGTAGCCCGTGAAAGGTCAGGGCCAGGGGTAGTACATGCTATGGAGAATGGTTGAGGCTACGAAGAGACACGTCCAATGATGCCGTCGGCAGTGTGGGATGCCCCCGGCACATCGTGCTGGGAGGAATCACCGCGAGGGGCGTCAGGTATGATGGTATAAAGGTAACCCGACTGGGCGTAAATGAGATCGAACTGTTGGGCTTTAAGGATAGCCTCTTCTTCAGACTGGGGTCTTTCGGATGCCACATCCTTAGCAATGATAGGAAGGAGGGATTTGAGGAACCAATCTAGGAAGATCCAGTCATCTAACTTGATTTTGCATAGGCTACGGCGTCGACGCCATTCATGAATGTGGTCTGTGATGTGGGTATCCGTGTTCTATCTGCATGATAGGAGGATCTCAATGCCTGCATCATAGCGGACAGGTAACTGGAAGAACTGGAAGAAGGTCGAGGCCAGGGATGTAAAGGTGGCATGGGTTCCATGGGGTTGTTCGATATACCACTTGGCAGCAGAGCCAGTGAAAGTGCGCTGTAATAAACGGAGGCGAATAGAGTCGTCTACTATGGAGTTGGAGGAACACCATAGATGGAAGGACATGATATGGTTTTGTGGGTCCTCACCTGCCTTGCCCTCGAACTTAGGGATGTCAGAGGGGAGCTTGGTGGGCATGTGAGGCCATGCAGGGTCGTGTCAGATGGGGTCGTTGGTTAATCTGGCTAGGTCAGGCAGGTTGAGGCTAGCCATGAATGGAAAATTGGACGAAGGATGTGACACAGTAGTGGGTTGGACCAAGTTGGGGCCAATGCCCCCAAGTGGAGGGGTAATGTGAGGGAGGTTGCCCCCAAGTGGGGGAACTAAGGTGGTATAGGATGGACCTGCACCACCATGGGTGGTATGAGTCACTGATGGAGTGGGAATAGGTATTCCTGCTGCAGGAATAGGTGCCGTGAGGGGAACGGTAAATGGGGGCCCCATGGAGGGCATACCCATAGCAGGTGTGGTAACTGGTGTACTGGTGGATGTGCCACCAACGGTCCCTACCAAGATGGGAGTGGGAGTCACACCAGCCATGGGGCTAGTAGGGGCAGTGTAAAGGGGGTTCTCAGATTCTGGCTCAGAATTGGAGGTAAAATAAGGGGCGTCAGTATCTGGTGAGGGATTCCTATGCCGCTGACGAGTGGAGTCAAGTGACAAGGCTCAAGATCTATGGTAAGTGGTATCAAGTGATGATGATCTCTATCGATGACGGGTGGTGTCAAGTGAACCGTGCTGTGGGGGCTCACCTCTGAGGCGCCGAGAATGTCTCGGGGACTCAATGGTGACAAATGGAGTCAAATCTCTGTGGGTTGAGGTAACTACAAATCAGATCAAAAACTCTAATGCAACTGAGTGTGTAGAAGGAGAGCTCAAAAAATAGGGCACCCAGGACAACAACCAACCCAAAACACCCACTGTAACTGCGTGCTACAATAGGCAGAGTGTCAACAGAAATGGTCAGAATACCAAAAAACAGCAGGTTTCCTACAAAATAAAAAACGGTGGACTCACTAGACCAAAAGGAGGTAAGGGAGCATGCAAACACCTAACTAAAAGTATTATGACTCAACTAGACATATCCTCTGCAAGGTGATGAAATCCAAGTCAGACAATATGAATAGGGAAGCCAAGTGGCTAAGGTATCCCCCTACCAGGAGGGACACTAGGTAGTCAAATCCTAGAAGAATGGCAACTAAGATAGCCCATTCATGACACGTCCAAAAAGGTAAATCTCCCGTTTGGTCCTTTTACCGCAATACCCCTATACATGGATATCCCAAGAACTGCGAAAGGTAGCCCTTCAGTTACTGAATGGAGTTCAGTATTCCACTCAGACCTCCGGAACCAATCTCACGACTTCAACCCTCCTAAGGGAGAGGCCCTCTGATAAACCGGTTGTGACCGTGTCAAAAAATACTAGGGGATTTTGGTTCTCTAATGGACAACAACTATGTCTCAAGTGTAAGTAACCAAGGGGTGTTTTTGGAAGCCTATCCCCCCGATCCTACCTAACTACAAAAATTCTTTTGTGTTCCCCAAGTGGGGTTAGAAAGTTGGTTGAGTTAAGTAGTTTTTAAGTCTCACTTGAATTAGGTGACAGATTGTGTGCTCGTGAGGTGATGAACCCAGAAGAGAAGTGCCAGGGCAACTTCCTAAATATCAATAATACTGAATGAAAAAATTTTACCATGCAAAATTATCTGAATAAACAATGCTGAAATTTTGTAAAAAATTCTGTAAAGGGGGACAAAAGTGCAGGTAGAACAGATGGCTGTGCAGGTGCAAAAAATATGGCAGCAAAGGGGCTGGGTTCAAAAGCAGGAACAAGTGCAAAAGTCAGATCGGATCGGCGGTCGGACCACGGGTTTGAAGGAAACAGGCGTGAACAGATCGCGGGTTTCTGAAGAACACAGGCGGGCGGACCGCGGGTTTAAAGGAAACAGGCGCGGACCGGTCGTGGGTTTCTGGAGAAGACAGGCAGGCGGACCGCGGGTTTGAAGGAAACAGGGGCACTCAGGTCGCGGCTAAGAGCTGGAAAGGTGCGGTCGGGACGCGGATAAGGGTTGGAAAGACGCGGTCGGAAACCGACTGTGAAGGAAAAAATGGTGGTTTACGGCGGCCGAAAATGACAGCCGAAAGGACAAAACAGGAAATAAAATAAAATAAAAACCAGTAGAGTCGCCAAAACTGTAGCTAGGGTTTTACCCCTAGCTTGTGCGAATGGGCACCTACTAAGGAGAATGGATTCCTTAGTAGCAGTTCAATAATATGTGAAATAAAAGATGTTAAACAATAATAAAAATTAATCTAAACATGTTCATGAAGCAAAACAACAAAAAGTAAAGAATGATTTTTTATTGATCTGACCTCCAATGTGGAGGTTGGTGAAGCCCGTTGTGCTGATCCGAGAGGTTGCTCCGAGCTCCAGTTGCTCCTTCTCTTTCTCCAATGGTGGAAATGGGCCAAAAAGGGGCTCTCACGGTGAAAGTAGCTCAAATGTGAGCTAGGGTTTCAAGAGAAATTTTGGCAGAGGCAGGATACTTGTGATTGTGGATTTGAAATAAGGGGTCTCCATCACTTATTTATAGTGGTGGAGTGCCGGTTTAGGGTTAGGGTTTCAGCTGTTTAGGGTTTCAGCTGTTTAGGGTTTTTTCCTCTTTTTCCTCATTATTTTATATTTTTTCTTCCTTTTTGTAGATTTTTGCTTTTTTGGAGGAATTTTGGATATTTTTTGGAGGAAAAGAGGGTTTTATGGCCTTTTGGAGGCATTTTAAGCCTTATGGAGGCCTTTTAGATGGTTTTATGGGTTGTTGATGGAAATATGGTATGAAAATGGACAAATGAGCCATGCAGTGGGGTAGATGAGGTAGTGAACCCTTTTTGGGTGTTAACAAGGAGAACCAGAGTTATCATGGGCATAGGAAGCATTGGATGATGACAAGGTAACATGGACAGGCTCTTTACCCTTGGATTCCCTTCTTCCATTTTTAGCATCCATACTGCGAGTAAATATTCTATTGGGTAAAACAAACAAGTTTTCATGACCCTTATCTCCCCCAGACCGAGAGCTAACAGAATGTCCCTTAGAAATTGGAAACCTCTTAGTATGTAATGGGGTAGGTTTCTTACAACTGTTAACAGTTGGTTCATGAAGGTAATCATTTTGGCGAATAGAAATGTTTGCAGAGAAAGCTTTCTCCACTAAATCAGGGATGCAAGGCTCACCCAATTCATTCCCAAGGATGATTGAAGATGAGGATTAGATAGCTCATATACGAATTGTTCCCATATTCGGTCTTGCTTCTTTAATTCAAATAAAACGAGCATTTTAATAAGTCCATGATGGTAAAGACTATGAGTTGGATGTTCTCGGTTCTTCCTAACTTGTGAAGCCATTTTACTCAGACTCTTCCAAAAATAAAATGGAAAATTCAGAAGCTTACCGAACTCGAAGTGAGCTAATAGGCGAAAATGACAGGCTTTATAAGTGGAGAATCGGACTTCATAGGTAATCAGTTTTGTGATGATCATCAAATAATTGTGAAATTCATCTCTAACCCAGAGTTTGGAGAAGCCCTTCTCACCCTTCACTGCCAAAAACTCAGGTTTGAAAACACAGTCATATTCCTTCCGTGGCAACCGAAAATTCTTAAACCACCTATACCCTGTGTGTGGGAGCCTCATAGCCAATGAAATGGACTCCTCTGTCACCGAAAACTCCAAGGAATTGACTGTGGCTATATTCCCGTCAAAACTCAAAGCAAACTGTAAAGAAACAGCATCATCGTGGCCCTGTAAATTGGTTAAAAACGAATGCCACCCAGCCCGAATGAACATCTCCTTACATGCTATAAAGTCAGGTATGGCTAAAAACTGCTCGTATGCTGAGGGTTCATGCCGGTCAAGCATGGTGGAAGACAGGAAAAACAACGAAACAACGAAGAAATTTGACAGTCAATTCGCAGGCAGTGACAAAATGTCATCAACGTTTTCTCCCATGGCAAAGATAGAGACTGTAAACAGCCCGAGAGAATACTGGTAAAGAGTGGTAATGATAGGAAGTAAAGGTAATGAGGACGATAAATGTGGTAAAATAAAATCATTACAAGCAGTGGCACATACTGCCCACGTCGCAAGAAATGGTGACCACAATATAACACGTTTTGACTAATCCTAACCTCATAACATGTAAAAGACCCAATGGTAATAGAACAAGGTTATTATTTTTATTAAAGGTTTCCAATCAATAATAAAGGATGAAATATTGTCAAAGGTTAACACCATAAGACGAAAACTGTGGTGTATCAATTAAATGCATGCCAAAGTTATTATGGTAGTTCATAGCTCATCGAATTTTGTATTAACGGCAAAAGCATTTAATTATAATCATAATCCTTAATAACAATTAAGACTTATCCAATCATACAACCTTCCATTACCTTTACCATGGAAATTATTAAATTTTTGATACGGTACCCCATCCAGCACTCCATCCAGCACTTCAGCAAATTTAAAATACAGAGATACTTCCAGGCTGATAAGGATAAACAATAATTACCAGCACATGTTGAAGGATTGATAATTACCAGCATTTTAACAGCTGTTGTGCTATTCAAGCAAATGCACTCAAACAGTGATGTTAAAACCATTAGCTTTCCCAATATACACCACTCAGATGAGTTAATAAACAGGTAAAATAGATTGAAGATTTGCTTGACCTTCAACAGTTTTGTCACATAATTGCCTCATTGCAAAGTTGCTGCTTCACCTGGTTACACAGGAAACTAAACTGTGTTATGAAATCAATTTTTATTAACAAAACAAAATAAAAAATCAGGAATGCAGACTTCAATCAATCACCCTTACTCCTATGTAACTATAATTCTCAAACAATCATAAATGCAGACTCCATTCTTGTCATTCATACAGAACTTTTTCCACCAGGACATGTGCCACAAGACAAGAAGAATACTCACAGAAGCTAATGGGGTACTGGTCCACTTTGACTCATCTTCACACAGGACAGTTTGAGTAGTGCAACAAACAGTACTGAAATCTCAGCTATGTTCAGGACTCAGAAAGTATCAGGCATAAACCTCCTTTTTTTCACAAGAATCAAGTAACCCAAAATGCAGAGTAGCTGGAGATGATTATCAACTAGCTATCAATTGAATTTTTCAAAGAGTTTATTTAAATTTTATTTAACCACCCTTATGACCTCTCTTTTACCTTTACATAGGTACATTGTTCATACAGACAAGTATAGATGAGGATTTTAAAGGAGATATTAGAGTCAGAACCCACTGCCGGCGAGCTCGTTCAGTACTCCGGTGGGGTAACTGTAACATCTAAGAAGCTTCTTCCCTAGGAAGATGCCCCATTGCCAACAGGCCTGTTCAGTACCCTGATGGGTTTGCCTATTTATACCACAGGTCGGTACCCGCTGCCAGCGGACTTGTTCAGTATCCCGGTGGGTTAACCTCTTGCACCCGTTTTCTATCAGAGGCCCTTGTCCCAATTTCATCTTAAAGATAAAGTTTATGATTTTCTCAAGCATAGATGAGTGGGGGAGCTGCTCTGAAAACCATCTAGGAGTGCGATGGTACTAGAATTGGAAGAGTATTCTTTGTACATGCCTGTAAGAATTTGCCCAGATGAACAACTAACCTTTGCAACTGTATAAAGTGAAAGTCATAAAGTGGCTGCACAAAAATGTATATATATGTATTTGATATTATAGAAGCCAATATATAATAACCACCAAAATGCCCAGTCCTGGATACCTTTTTCCAAAATGGTGCCTAACTTAAAAATAACTTAATGCCCATAGTTGTTACTAAAAACAATTCCCTCGCTCCATCCAGTGTGAAACCAAGTCAAATGGTCTTAGCAACCCATAAGTTCAGAAGTAAAACCACTTTGGATGCTTAAAGCACTGATATAGGCAATGCCCGGTGGATAAGTACTCATATGAATAACAAGGACAGTTCTGGAAAAAAAACCTGACAGCACACATACATTTACCTGATACAGACATTCTAATTACCAATGCAACTCAGAAATTTACCAAATTAACACAGTCCTTTGCAAAAACAATCAATGGCTGAAAAATAAAAATAATAACAAAATACTTCCCTGTTGTTTTCAAAACATCCTGAGCCTGAAAAGAATATCTGCATCCTTCAAAAAGAAACCTAATAAAACAAATTCCTGTACATATATACAAAACAATTTCATCGAATGTTACTGTGAGGAAGTGGGAGATGAAGAAGTCATTCCTTCACCTACCAACTCTAGCCAAGATTGTTGACTCATGATATGAATGAACTCTTGCTTAGACAGAGGTTTGTGATATACCTTTAACTGATGTCCATTCACCACAAAGGCAGTTTGTTCTTCATCAATTGTCTTTATTTTGACAGAACCATTATAAAAAATAGTCACAATTTCATATGGTCCCATCCATCTGGTGGTAAGCTTACCTTTTAAATGTTTGAACCATGAGTCAAACAACGGATCCCAATCACCTTCTTCAAAAGTCTTCTTCAAAAATTTATCATGCCACTTGGTCCGCTGATTCTATATTAAAATAGTTCGTTGGACAACATCTTGTCTGATTTCATCCAGCTCATTTAATTGCATTAGCCTCTGCTCCTGAGCTTCATCTAAATTCAGGCTCAATTGTGCAGCAGTACGAAAATTCTTCACCTAAAATTCTATAGGAAGCAGAACCTGTTTCCCATAAACAAGTTGATATGGGGTGTACCCTGTGGTATTTCTCCATGTAGTTCTGTAAGCCCACAGTGCCTCTGGTAACCTGTCTGCCCAGTCTTTGCGATGCAGCTGTACAGTCTTAGTTAAAATGGATTCTAGCACCTTATTTGTTGACTCCACCTCCCATTTGCTTGGGGGTGGTAAGGAGAATATTTACAGTGCTTAATCCCATATTGTTCTGTAAGTTCTTTCATCGATTTAGAGACAAACTATGCTCCATTGTCAGTCACAATTTCACGAGGAATCCCAAAGCGAGTAAAAATTTCTTCATAGATAAACTCTATGACCGATTTCTCAGTGGCGGCCCTCAATAGAGCTTTTGCCTCAACCCACTTAGTCACATAGTCAGTGCAGACTAAAATGTATCTCTTTTTCCTTGACATTGGTGAGATTGGCCCAACAAAGTCCAATCCCCATTTCTCAAAAGGTTCAATTTGTACCTGGGCTTGTAAAGGCATTTGATCAGCAGCAGTGGGTCTCCCCATTCTTTAACAGCTGTCATAGCCCTGTACATATTTTTCAGCATCTTTAAAAAGTGCAGGCCAATATTACCCTTGATGCAACACCTTATATGCTGTTCTCTTGTCTGAAAAATGCCCTCCACAGGGTCCATCATGACAGGCTTGAAGGATATCATACATCTCATCCTCCCTCACACATCTCCTGATAATCAGATCTGGACCGGTTCGAAAGAGGTCATTACATACCCATGAGTAATTAGGACTTTGCTGTATGATTCTTCGTTTTTCATAGGATGACAGATGAGCAGGTATTTTCCTTGGGACCAAGTAGTTGGCTATATCTGCAAACCATGGCGTTTTAATAGAAACAAAAAATAAATGTTCATCAGGAAAGGTATCATCTACAGGAACATTATCATCAATATGAATCAATCTAGAGAGGAAATATGCAACCAGATTTTCCTTCCCTGGTTTATCAACTATGGTAATGTTAAATTCCTGTAGCAAAAGCAACCATCTAGTAATTCTACCACTAGTGATAGGTTTATTCATTAAAAATTTAATAGCAGAATGATCAGTATGGACAAATACCTCATAACCAGTAATATAATCCTAGAATTTATTGATGGCATGAACCACTGCTAGAAACTCTTTTTCAGTTACTGTATAGTTCAGTTCTGCAGGTGTTAATTTTTTACTAATGAAATAAATGGCATAGTAAGACTGGTTTTCTTTCTGTCCAAGCACTCCCCCTAAGGCAGTGTCTGAAGCATCAGTTTGTATGTGGAAAGGCAAAGACCAATTTGGCCCCCTCAGAACTGGTGTTGAAGACAATTCTGATTTTAAGGTGTCAAAGGTTGTCTGACAGTGTTGATCCCAATAAAAACCACTGTCTTTGGCTAATAATTTGAAAATTGGGGCTTCTATCTTTGTAAAATTAGCAATAAACCTATGATGATACCCCGCATGTCCCAGAAAACTTCTGACTTCTTTTTGTGTAGCTGGTGGAGATAAACCAGTAATGATTTCAATTTTTGCAGGGTGTACCTTAATACCTTCTGATGAAATGTGGTGCCCTAAAACAATACCCTCAGTTAACATCATCTTACACTTTGCATGACTTAAATCAAGATTGGTTTCTTGGAACCTAATTAAAACTTTCTCCAGGCTATCTAAGGCTTCCTTGAAATCATTACCATAGACTGTAAAGTCATCCATATATATTTCCATACAATCATGGACTAAATCAGCCAAAATACCTAACACTGCCCTCTGGAAAGTGGCAGGAGCGTTACATAGTCCAAATGGTAGTACCTTGTAAGCATAAGTTCCCCATGGGCAGGTAAAAGTGGTTTTTTCTTGATCCTCTGGGGCTATTCTTATCTGGTTAAACCCACTGTACCCATCCAGAAAAGAAAAATATTGTTTTCCTAACAAGGTATCCAAAACCTGATCTATGAAAGGAAGAGGGAAGTAATCTCTGAGAGTTGCTTTGTTTAATTCACGAAAATCAACACATATTCTCCACTTACCTCCCTTCTTCGGGACAATCACCAACGGAGATACCCATTTGCTATCAGAAATGGGATAGATGAAATTTGCATCCAGCAATTTTTGTAATTCATCCTTCACAATGTCTTTAAGCGCAGGATTCATTCTTCTCTGTGGCTTCCTTACTGGTCTAATATTTTCCTGCGTATAGATGTGATGATTGCATGTATCATGGTGAATGCCTTTCATGTCTGTATAAATCCAAGCAAATGCCCCAGACTGTGCTTTGAGTAAATGAACTAACTGATTTTGCTGGTCTTGAGACAGATTTGCATTGATAAACAAAGACCTTCCTGGACCAACCTCTATTGGTATAGTTGAGACCCCAACCTTCTCATCTATGAATAAAACTACTGATGATGAGGTGGCTGAAGGGTAGTACTGTTCTTGAAAATCTTCTGTGAAAACATTGTCTAAGTTAGAGAAGGACTGGGGGAACTCAATACTAGTAGTGGCTGAGACAAATTGTTCTAGGATATCGTCCTCAGTCTAGTCTTCCAGCCCCCTAGTTTGACTAATGGACAATAAGGGTTGTTCCACGTCCTCATCCCCGTAAGGACTCTCTAGCCATAGCATGTTTTCTGATACAGGGTGTGCTGGGGGATAAATAATAAGATTCTGTAGAGAGGTGCCATTAGATATAGTTAAAATGCCTTCTCTACAACCTATAAAGGCATTGGCTGTGGCTAACTAGGGCCTGCCTAGTATAACAGGATGTTCCCCCATTGGGTGTTTAGTTTGGAGTACCAGAAAATTGACTGGATACTCCCACGAAGCTACTGTGACAGTAATGTCATCTAAGGCCCCCACAGGTTTGACTATGCTCCTATCAGCCAACTCCAAAATAGTAGGAGTAGGTCTGAGGAGATTATGCAACTGAATTCTCTGCATGGTGGTCATAGACATGACATTAATGGTAGCCCCCAGGTCAACTAGAGTGTTTCCTATTGGAATCTCATTAATGCAAATGGTCACCACTGGGTTCCCAGGATTTGCAAATTTTGGAGGTAAGGAACAGTCTGAAATGTAGTTGGACAGCTAGCCTAAAACATGTATTGTGGGTGGGTCTTTCTGTTTTCGACCAGGTTTCTTTAAGCACAGTTCCCTTACCAGTTTTGAATAGATAGGGACATCTCTAATAGCCTGAAGTAATGGAATCTTGATACAAACATTTTTCAAGTCATTTTCCAAATCAAACTGTGGACGAACCACAGGCCTCTCTATTAATAACCTCTCCGGGTAAGGGGGGTTGTTATTCACTTGTGGATGAGCAGACGATTGGGAATGAGTTCCAAGGGCTTGAGTGTTCTCTGAGGCAATCTGCACTTCTTCTTCCTCTGTAATCTCTTTTTCAGCGTTTTCTTCTCCAGTCTCTTCATGAATAATCACTGCTGGAGGGGTTTTATTTAATGTCTTCCTAGACCTTAATTGTATTTCCTGTAAAGGAGATAAATGGATTACGCAAGTTGGGGCCATTTGAATTTCAGCATTATGAAGAGGCTGGGGAGGTCTATTATTAGGGTTCGGGATAGGTTGGGCTGGAAACAACATGGGTCTAGGTGGGTTAGGATTTTGATATTGTTGTGGAACTCGGGGTATAGGAGGAAGTGCAGGTGGTGTAAATCCTGGTAATAGCTGCTGCATATTTGGGGGCATTGGACAGTATCTAGGGGGGCCTGTTGATTGTGTTCCTCCATAAGGCTGTCCTTGTGGTCCCCCATATGACTGTCCTCGCCATCCTTGCTGCCATGGTTGGGTCTGGGTAGGCTGAGAAGGCCAATTCTGCCACATTTGTGGGCTCCATGGCTGCTGAGATTGCTGCATGGGATAGTAATATGCAGGGTTTGGAAAAACAGGTTCTGGGTACATGCTTTGGGGTCTAGGCTGCCAAGGCCTTCTTGATGCATATGATGGATCCATAGGTTCGGCATTAAGCTTATAAAAAGCTTGCAGCTCTGGTAAAGAAGGGCAATTATCAGTTGGGTGTTTATCAGAGCAAAGAGCACATACTGAAATGGTATTAAGAGGGCACTCTTTCAAAGGGTGTCTTTTTCTGCATTTAGGGCAGAATATGTGTAGTGCTGCTATGTCCTCTTCCTCTTGCCATTTCTTTGTTTTTAATGCATCAAATTGGGAACTCGAGGTGCCTAAAATGTCAGTTTTGAAATTTTCTAACAGGTTCCCCAATTCAACTCTTGTAATCCCACTAGTTCCTGTTGTCCTAGAAATACGGGAAGGAGCTTCCCTTGTGCTTTTTTCGGCTTTGGCTCTACTCCTAGAATATTTTCTACATAGTTCAGTAATCTCCTCAAAGGATTTATGAGATACATCACCTGAGGCCATCAGGTTGAGGATTTCCACATATTCATCCAGAATCCCTTTCAGAAAAAGGGTTCTGACTGCATCCTCCTGTAAGGTATTATACTTGGACTTCTGCAATACAAAGCAGAATCGTTCTAGGAAGTCCTTAAGACTCTCTTCTTCATGCTGTTGCATTTTAAAAATATCATTCTGGGAGTCTCTAGGTCCATAGTAGTCTCGGTATTTTCTGAGGAAAGCACTCTTCATCTCTTCCCAAGTTCGGATGGTGGATTCCCCCAGGCTCATGAACCATCTAAGTGTAGAATCCTTAAGGGTGGATGGAAATAGTTTTAACTGTTGTGCATCCTGTAGATAATTATAACTCCTGCATAAGATGTCAAACTCAAATAGGAAAGTATCTTGATCTTCAGTACTTTTCCCATAGAAGGTAGGTAATGAATATGCTGGGATATTTTTCATGCTGACATCTTGTGCAAGATCTAGAATAGGGAAGCCAAAATTCGTTTCAGTTCGTCCCTCATGTTCTCCCTCTCCTTTCATCTGGTGTCTGGTTTCCTGATCACTCATAACAAGAGGGTTCCTAAACCAATTGACACCTAACTTGTCTCTTCTTGGGGATGGAATGAAGTCCCAATGGTCTGGTCTAGGCCAAGATTGAAGATTGAAAGGTAGATCTGTGGCAGATTCTACTTGAGAAACTACCAAATTATGAGCGTGTCTGAAAAGAGAATTCACTCCTTCTATGTTCATTGTGTCAACCAAGTTGGAATCTTCCTTTGGAGGTGAAGGTTGTTGGGTCTGTGGGATCTCTACTGAATGTAACTGTTCGCTGAGTATAACCTCAGTTCCTGCTAGTCTCGTCCCTAATTCCACTGAATTTTGAGTGTTATTGTTTTCAGTTTCGTTGTTGGTGTTCCTATCCCTAGGGTTAGTGAGGGGGGGGGGGGGTTGTTTCCAACAAGATCGGAATGAACTTTAATGAATCTTCCCTTACTATCTCTGGGGCTCATCAAAACAATTGCTGAATATAATAAGAAAATAAATCGAAATACCTATGCTACAAATAGGTTTGAAGGAACCTGTTATACAAATGCGCAAGTTTGTCTTACCACCCCTTCTCCTCCAATCTGCAACAACTGGTCACACCTACAAATGCTGTGAAGTTAAATTGCAGAGAGTAAACACACCAAAACTTGTAAAAAGAAAACACACTTGAATGAAATTAAATTGCAAAAAAGTGAACACACCTTACAGGAAAAGTAAACACACTTTTGCGGCAAAATAACTTAAGCATGTAAAAAAAAACAAGCACACTTACTAGAAAGAAACAATAGGGATTTGGGGCAACCCACTAAAGTGGATGCGTGAGACTGTTACACCATGGGAATCCCTTAGTGAATTCATCTTTGCGTCTTAATGTTTCCCCTCCACCTTGTTGTGTAATGTAAAGAAAACCTATCTATCCCTATAGCCAACAAATTCGTAGAAAATGAGCAAAATACTAGCTTACCTTGGAGCAAATCCCCGGCAACGGCACCAAAATGTTGGTTAAAATTAATGTTGTTTAATTCACCTTGATTTAATTATCGACCGGAGGACGTAAACTTTGAGCTGCTACACTATATGTGCAAGCAAGGTAGTTTTAATGCTCATGCTGATAGAAATTCTAGTCTATTTTCAAACGAAAATGAAATTGATGAAGCAACTACTGTATACTCTACTTACTGCAAAACACACAATACTAAAGTGCAAAGGTTTGGTGTTGAAGGTGGAAATGGTGTTGTAGGCTGGTTGCCTCCTGGAACCAACTTTCAAAGTAGTCCTGGTACTCACCTTCCTTCATCATATCATGTAGATCCCCTTCTTCTGATTGATTGATTTCGGAAGTACATAGAGGATCCGCTAATACCTCCTCAATTTTTGGCTGCTTTCCATCGGATGTAATTCCTAAGTTGTCAATTTCCTCTGCAATTTGGCAAGGAATGTCTTTTTGTGATTCTTGGGACTTTGGTTCATTTGTTATGTCAGGAGAGGTAGATAAACTCTTAACTGCTATCAGTATGTGTTCTACCTGATAAGAAGAATTCCCAACTGCAGCTAGGATTTGAGAAAGTTTTCCCAAATTGATGGTTACTTCTGAATCCATTTTTTCCAGTTGTCTTGTTCATGTCTCGCATAAGGATCAATGTATGGGGCTCTTACAGCACCCAAGTTTTTGTTTTTATGTGTTTTAAATAATGATAATCAAGACTATCTACCACTAGAAACATATTTACGCCAATCAAACACACGCCACTCTTGCATAAAATAAAACACTCTTGAAATTAAATTGCAGAAAGTAAACACACCCAAACTTGCAAAAAAATAAAAACACACTTGCATGAAATTAAATTGCAAGAAAGTAAACACGCCTTACAGGAAAGGTAAACACACTTTTGCAGCAAAATAAATCAAACATGTGAAAAAGCAAACACACTTACGAGAAAGAAACAATAGGGATTTGGGGCAACCCACTAAAGTGGATGCGTAAGGATATTACACCATGGGAATCCCATAGTGAATTCGTCTTTGCGTCTTATTGTTTCCCCTCCACCTTGTTGTGTAATGTAAAGGAATCCTATCTACCCCTATCTACCTGAACTTCATAGCCAACAAATTCATAGAAAATGAGAAAAATACCACGTTACCTTGGAGCAACTCCCCAGGATTACTAGATCTGTTCTTCGAAATCTGCGGGATTGACAGGGGGATACTCGGTATGCTGAACCTGGGAATAGGATCCAAAATCTCTCTTGTACCTTTTGCCACTTCGTAGCAAACCACTTTGCTCGTCGAAGGTGTTTTCACTTGCAAACATAGGTTAGTAATACTAACTCTAACAGTATGATTCAATTAGCAATATACCTTTTTCAGCTAATAGCATTTTAATTCTTAAACTAAATGAATTCAAAAACTTACCCCTTGGTCCTTTGAAAAACTGCCGCTCAGCTTCACTAAAGGAGGTACTCGTGTCGATGGCGAACTCCATCACGAATGCCTCAAGGGTTCACGTTGTCTA